>CM035411.1:206775234-206822734 GCA_020310875.1 Ceratopteris richardii
GCCAGCGGAGAGAGTCAGAGCGAGGTGAAGGAGTAAGTAGACAAAGCAGTCGACGCAAATCTGGCAGATAGGCCCTTCAAGTTTTTCTAAATCAACATCTTTATAACAGTGATTCTGATCACTAACAATCATTATAAATACCATTTCATATTTTTGTAGCTCCATTTTGTGCAAGCCAAGGAGTCCTTGAGCTTGAGGAGCCTTAGAAGTACCTACATATCAATGTTCGTATTTTTTAGACTCCGTTTAAGCCCTCAAATTGGCCCTGGAACCTAATTTTTAACTAGGCCGGACACTAGGTCTGGACAGGGCCAAAACCTAGTCAAAAACTATAAAAAGAGCTAGAGAGCTCATTTTTGGGGGTTAGATTGTAATTGAAACAAACTTGTAAGAGCTTTTTGAAAGTAATCTAAGAGCTCCATTGCTCCTCACTCTTTGTCTTGCCGTGTGTGCGAGTGTGTGTGTATGTGTGTGCATGTTGGTGTGCTTCTCACTCACGCACTTGTGCTTCCACTTGCTCGAGGTCTTCATACCTTCCTCATGTCTTCCCGGATTGACATTAAAGGAGGTGCTACTCATCACTTAGCTACACCAAATTTTGGCGCCGTTGCCGGGGATCGAGCTTTGAGGACGAGCGTGTGATGGTAAGACGTAGAGTTGACGCGTTGGAGTTGTATGTATTTTCTTCACTTTCATCTATTTTCTTGTTTTTTTCTTCACCACCTTCATCACCATTATCATCATCACCATCTCCCACCTCCATCTCCATCATCGCGAAAATTTCTGTTTTTTGATTATATCACCATCTCCACCTCATTTCCTTCATTCTACTTGTGAGAGAGAGCGAGAGAGCGATATTGCGTGTGTGGTTTTTTGCATGTTTCTTGAGCATTTTGCAGGTTCTTGCTGAATCATCATCCCTAGCTCTCTCGGTAGGTACGAAACTCGTCGAATCTATCTCGCACTCGCCAGCCTCTGTCGATCGCGATCGACAGAAAATTCGATCATTTGGTAAAACAAAGTTCACCACTAGCACAAGCATGATGAGCACATCCCAAATCACCTAAAACAGTAGAAAAATTCTGTGTTTTTCTGTCATTCGCGACCGACAGCCTCTGTCAATCGCGACTGACAGACCCTGTCAATCGCGACCGACAGACCCTGTCAATCGCGACCGACAGACCCTATCAATCGCGACTGACAGACTGCCACGTAGCACCCTGTCAATCGCGATTGACACCGTCGATCGCGACCGACTGAAATTCAATGATTGATTGACTTTTACGCGTAGCCATGTGTCCATCGCGACTGATAGGCCCCCGATTGACTGAAATTTCGGCGAAAAACCCGGAAAACGTGTCAATCGCGATTGATACCGTCGATCGCGATTGACAGCCACGATCGACTCTGTCGATCGCGATGGACACTGTCAATCGCGACTGACAGGCCCGACGAACACCTCTGTCAATCGCGATTGACAGACCTGTCGATCGCGATTGACAGGCTTTTCGGCCAAAAATTAGGGTTTGCTTTTGTTCAAAATTGGGATAATTTTGGGGCAAAATAGTCACTCTATTAGCATTTTTGGAGGTTCCTACACTTGTGAGTTGGGAGAAAATCCTAGGATCTGTCAGCCAGATTGAATCCTGTCTTAACCCTAGAACCCTGAACGGTCATAACTTTCTCATACAAAATCCGTTTGCCGTTATTTTTGTTTTGTTGGAAAGCTCATGGGGAGCACAACCGAAACATTGACTGGCTATAGTTAAATTAAGATCAGGATTATTAGATTGGGTATTTTGAAAGTGACCATACCAAGGGGGAACAAAATTCAGGGATCTCTAGAGTTGTGTCCAAAAAGTCAAAGTGCAAATTGGTGAAGTGTTACATGAATGAAAGTGATTGGTTCTGTCTTTTGAATGTAAGTCTTGAGCTAACAGTGGGCCTCTTACAGATCTATTGAGAGCATCGAAAGGCGTTCTAAGCAAGTGTAAGTGCAAGCTTGGGAACCCACGTCCTGAGCATACTAGGGCATCAACACAAGGAAAGGAACTCAAGGTTGGAATACTCTCAACTCCCATTCGGTCATTTTCTAGCTCAGGTTAAGCACGAATAGTGCTAGAAGTAAGTCAGGGCGACGATAGGCAGGTATCAAGTTGAAGACTACCTAAAAACTCAATTTCAAGCTAAAAACCTAATCTCTGTACTGTCGATAACATAAAGGAAAAGAACCTAACGTGGAACGATCAATTCCAAGTACGGAAAATACTCAAGTATTCCTGACGACGCAATACCAGACAAGATCATAAACATAATAACTCACTAAAAACGAATCAAGTGACTGAGACCAATTGATCGGCAACGAGGTTGTACTCTGGGCAAAAATCGGGCTACTTAACTAGGCATATGAACCTTAGATGAGGACGACATCTAGTAAGGGATAGACAGAGCCTTAGGTCTTCAGAGGCTAGTGTCAACCACACTGCTAGGTCGTGGGCCCAGCAGTTGAGCCACCACTCATACTACCCAAGTTGTGAGACTAGTGAATCGGAGATGTCTCAAGGTATGGAGAGACTTACAGGCAGTACAGGAATGCCATACTTGCACAGGGTAGAAGGCCCTTACAAAACACAGTTGGAATACCTTAGGACCAACCGCTTAGGTGCTAGCATCTATGAGGACGGCCTAGGAAGATCTGTGGTACAGATTAGGAATCCTGATCAATCCATTGGATTAGAGCACCCAGCTGTCAAGTTTGAAAATGGAGCATACTCGGACAAAGAAGGAACCATATACGTAGTCACCAGTCACCCAGATAGGACGGACGAATTTGGAAATGTGATCCCCGAAGCAGACTTAGGTGACCTGGAGCAAGGAAACATGGGTGCTGAGCCTAGAACCCCTCGAGGTAAATCGGTTCTTACTAGGATTATCACACCGGAGTGGATCCCACAGGACAATAAGAGTATAGATTTGCTGCTAAACCAAGAAACCGACGAAGCCTTTTGGAGGTACAAACCTGATTGGGCAATTGATATAGGAACAATCATGATATATGAGTTTAAGGATCCTGATAGCCCAGGTAGAGTGACCTACTTAGATCATGCTTTGGAGAGGATCTTTGTGGTGACAGAAAATGATAGGCATGCTTACACTTGGAAGGGTGAATTCGTTTTCCCCCAACCAAGATCAAATGTATCCTATGGTCACCCTGGAGTTGGAACATCCCAAGCTCATGGAATGCAAAGAGACAGAAGTAGAGATAGACCAGAAGTAAGCTTTGCCAACCCAGTGGGCAGAGAAAGAACGAGAGTGGAAACAAACAGAGTAGAGCCTGAGATACTTAGAGCTCACAGGAATCACAGAAATGCAGATGAGTTCCCTCTACCACGACCTAGAGAGCACACAAGGACTTTGAGACCGACTCAGCTAGTTAAGTCCATGAAGAACTACTTCGATGGCACTGGAGATCCGTACGATCATGTGGCTGAGTTTAGACAAGTATTGAGAGCTGAACAAGTGGAGGATCTATTCACGCAATACAATGCCTTTGGTCTGACCCTTAGGAACACTGCCCTGACATGGTTTCAGCCACTAAATGAGAGACAGTTCAGGAGCATAGACCAACTCCTAGAGGCGTTCATTATCGAATTCTCTAAGAGTGGCATAAGGCATAATACCTCCTCGCTGATTCACAGCTTCAAGCAAACACCTCAAGAAACTGTGAGGCTTGCAGGAAGAAGGTTTAGGCAATACTTAGAAAGATGCCCCGTTTCGGAGCTACCCACACCAGCCAAGCAAGTGGCTTTATTCTTGGATGGATTGCTAAGTACCAAATTGAGATCTTATGTGTACTTAAAGGACCCTAGGACCATAGAAGATTGTGTACGCATGTGCATTGACATCGAGGATAACCTAGGGGAGGAGTTAGAGCTTTCCAAGATATACAAAGATTCGGATAGTGCCTCTAACCTCTCTTCCACGCAATCCACATCGATTGAGGAGCTTGCAGAGAAAGTTGCTCAGAAACTAGGTGTCTCTAGCAAACAAATTCCAAGGTTTGCCCCTGTGAAAAGGTGCTATACTTGTGGTGGCGACCACATGGCGAATGCATGTCCCATTATGGCTCAACCCCAAGTTAATCCTGGTAGCCAGTACTGCACTATAGAACGAAGGTACAACAATCACACCGCGCAAGATTGCCCCTACAATAAGCAAGCCGTTAGGCAGACGTACCCACAGCCATACCCTCATCAAGGAAGATACCAGAACCAGTACCCACCTCCGCAGTATGCTAGGCCTCAACAAACCTACCAACCCTACCAAAACCAACAAAGGCCTCAGCCTGTGCTAGCACAACAACCCCCTGCCCCAGCTAATGTAATCCCAGTAAAATATGCAGCAGTGGAAGAAAACCTGAATAGAGCTATAGTCCCTGTAATACCAACTGCTCTCAGAAAGTGATCCTGGTGACCATAGTTTCAACTCTACACACGTTGATAGTCCCCAGGCTTACTACATGCAATCTCCCGAACATGGTGAGTCCTACTATAGTGAAGAGCCAAATGAACCTAGTTGGGAATCAGATTACACAAATGTCATGTATGCAAACCCCAACCCTAGACCTCAACCTAGGCAGATAAGACCCCCACTCCCTAGAGGACCATGCTACAGATGTCAAGGAGATCACTTCATTCGTGATTGTCCCTTACCTCCACCTACACAATCCCATTCAGTGATGATCCAAGGCTTTTGCCAAGAATGTGGAAAGGAGCATCTCTTACGAGATTGCCCAAAGAACCCCAGTAATATGCCAAAAATCACTCCTATCAACATTGTTGGGTTAGTGGTAGACTCCACAGGGAGCGTGACGTCCACCGCACCAGTACAGGTAGTCACTAGAGCTCAAGCATTGCAGCAAAACCAAGCTGTAGGTCAGGAAAAGAGCCCAGAAGCTAGTGAAACGGAGAGCATAACCAAGAACAGAACTAGAGCCTGGAGAGATAGCCGTGAAAGAATGAAAAGACAATGGGCAAAGAAAATGAACGAATTAGAAGAAAGCATAAGAGAAACAAAAGCCAGGGTTGTGGAGCTCACCTCTCAACCGGACTCTCACAGGTCACCCCCGCCTCAATCCATATCACCTCCTCCGCCACCCTCCATACCATCTCCATCCAACCCGCCTCACCTAAACCCACCACCCCCAAGAGTAGGATCAGTCCTAGCAGATCCCACTCCCGAGGACCTTAATATGATGCTTAAAGCCTATCAGGCCAGAATCCAAGAAGGGCCAAACGTAACTGATCATGAAAAGTGTTATCGTAGAGCAGAACTAGAATTAGAACGAACCAAAATTTGTGCTAAGATGGTGGAATTGGCTCAGACCATGTTTGAAGCCAGTCGCCTCTTTAACATCTCTAGTTCAGCGAAGACACAGTTGCACTTTGATGGACTGTTAGAGAGAATAGAGAAGCTGATTGCACAATCAGAAAAGAAACCCACCTCTCAACTAAAGGACAAGGCAAGTGAAAGAGCAAGTCTTCCTGCCCAGAAAGCCTATGTGCCTGAAGCCTATGTGCCTAACTCTACGGAGCCAGACACATCTTCGTCTATGAATCGGTTCACAACAGAATTCCTACATGAGATTCAAGAAGACAAATGGGCTAAAGAGAGTGAAGTCCCTCCTCCTATTGAACTTGTGGATGATGCACGCGACCAGTTCCCACAAGACATCCCATCCATATATGGGGAGCAGGAGAGTACCCAATCTCAAGAAAGATTAGACTTTGAGTCTAACTCTCTACAAGAATTACCCCACTTCACAGGCCCATGGGAAGCTAAGTCTACTTGTATGAGAGCACCCACGGTCATGGTACGAAATGAGGACTCAGTCTTACCTAGGAACACTGAAGTAGTGAAAAACACTAAAGTGCAGTGCAATCTCAAGTTAGAAGAGCTACTCAAGGTTAGACCTGAATTATGGAAACATGTAGCCAATCAAGTGCCCGAGATAGCAAAACCTCGTTCCCAGGTAGGATCACATAGAACAGTGCCAGAGATACCCTTGGATAAGATAGGAGATATTTGTGAAGGTGAAGAAGGGAACACCTATCTTCCCATTACCTACCAAGAGTACACCACCAAGGCAATTTTGGACTCTGGTGCAGGAGTTGCAATTGCCACCACTTCCCTATGGAAGCGTTGGGGCAGGCCAGCACTCAGGCCAACGAGAATGAAACTGCAGATGGCCGATGGTCATATTGAGAGACGCTTAGGATTGCTAGAAGGAATAACTCTCACCACTTGTGGTGTGGAGTTTGAGCATACATTTGCTATATGTGACTTCAGCAAAAATCATGCCTATGAGATGATTTTGGAAAGACCATTTATGCGACAGTTGCAAGTGGTACAGGACTGGGGAACCAATTCTTTGTACCTGCAGCACTTAGGTGTTACGACCAAAGTCAATCTTAAGGATTACTCTCATAGAGATGTACCACCTATTCAATGGAATCCCATCCATAGAGCCAAAGATGAGACGGAGTCTGTGCATTCCATAGAATCCGGATCCTCGTGGATGCATGAAGACACCCACTTATGGATGTGTAAGGTAGCAGTAGAAGAAGAGAAGTGAGAAAAAGCCAGAGAGGTAGGTGCAAAAGAAACCCATAGATCAATCCAAGACCCAGCCTATACACCTGTAGTTTTTCCAGACGAGGAATTTGAACCCCATGGCTGGGTAGAAATCCTAGCAACAATGGATGTAGCCATCAATGAAGAGCAATGGACACCCCACTATGATGAGGATGGCTATGACATTTCAGTCTTCTCCATAGAGCCAATCATGGGAGAGGCACTTCTAGAAGAATGCGAACCTAGCCCTGATGCATTTGAGGATGCAAGTGACTCCGATCTTGAGTCAATCATTATGGACCCACCATTTGCATCAGATGAAGAATACTTCCATGAAGTAGAATTTCAACCCCAGAGGCATGGAGAGCTTACAAATGATGTAAGATTAGCAACACATGTGACCCCGAAGGAAGAAGGGAAGAAACGAAAGAAGAGAGAAGTCTCACCAGAAGAGGAAGAATCTTTGTTTGAGGTCCTAGAAAACTTTAAGAAGTATGAGATAGATGACAGGAGAGTCATGATCAGAATGCCTAAACGAGAGGCACAATCAGGAGAGGCCTATGATAACAAAGAAACCACCAAGAAAATAGTAGTGGCCCTAGAAGAAGGAGAGGAGAGATGCACATACATAGGCCATGACCTAACAGAGGAAGAAGAGCATGCGTTAATAGCCTTGCTAAGAGAATACATAGATGTATTCGCTTGGAGTTACAAGGATTTGAAGGGTGTTGACCCAGACATATGCTCACACACCATCCCCATGACTTCAGATGCCAAACCCTCTTAGCAAAAGCCCTATACATATAACGATAATTACGCTGCTAAGATCGAAGAGGAAATAGATCGACTGGTCGAAGCTGGATTTATCTATGAAATTGAGCACACTGAATGGGTATCCCCCATCGTAGTGGTGCCCAAGAAAAATGGAAAGCTGCGCGTATGCATTAACTTGAAAAAGGTTAATGCAGTCACGATCCGAGATAACTATCCGCTTCCCATCATAGAGCATCTCTTAGAAAGAGTAGCAGGCAAGGAAGTGTACAGCTTCCTCGATGGATTTTTGGGCTACAATCAAGTCGCCATTGCTCCAGAAGATCAGCATAAGACAGCTTTTGCCACAGAGTGGGGTATATTTGCCTTTCGTGTAATGCCATTTGGGCTCACCAATGCACCAGCTACCTTTCAGAGACTAATGTGCCATGTGTTTAAGGAGTTCGTGAGGAAGAATTTAGAGGTCTATGTTGATGACCTTTGTGCTCATTCCAACATCAGACAAACCTATATTCCCGAACTCAGACAAATCTTTGACAAGTGTAGAGAATATCAAGTCTACCTAAACCCAGAAAAGTGCATCTTTATGGTCAGGCAAGGCAAGATTCTAGGACATATAGTGTCAAAGAATGGCATATCCACTGATGAAGAGAAAGTGAGGGCCATAGTAGAGCTACCTAGGCCAAGGAATGTCAAGGAAGTACAAGCTTTCATGGGGCATTGTGGTTATTACCGACGATTTATACACATGTATGCTGTCATTGCAAAGCCCATGTACAGACTTCTGACTAACTTTGAGTGGACGGATGAATGTGAGAATTCCTTCCAGGAGCTTAAACGAAGATTATGTTCAGCACCAATCTTGACCACACCAGATTGGAATAAGCCTTTCCATGTTCATGTGGATGCATCCAATTATGCCATTGGATGTGTGCTTCCACAACCTACTGGTGAAGGTAATATGGATCTTCCAATTGCCTATGCCAGTAGACAATTGAATGTAGCTGAACAAAATTACACCACTACTGAGAGAGAAGGCTTAGGCATGGTGTATGTGGTTAAAAAGTTTAGACATTATCTGCTTGCAAATAAGTTTAAATTTTTTACTGATCATCAGGCATTGCTATACCTCGTAAACAAGCCATGCAATACAGGAAGATTAGTGAGATGGTTTCTCTTGCTAATGGAATACGATTTTGAGGTTGTGGTAAGAAAAGGGAGGACTCATTTGAGAGCAGATCATCTCTCTAGGCTCACATCTGGAGAAGCCCCACAAGGAGTATCAGATGACCTTCCTGATGCTTACTTGTTTAATTTGGAAGTGGTGCCGCAGTGGGCTAAGCCATTGGTGCCAGTATTGACATACGGGCCTAGCCATTAGTAAACACACAGAATAGGGAGGTAGTAAAAGCCCAAAAGTACCACATCATGGCAGGAAGCATGTACAATCACACAGATCAAGGGATCTTGGCTTGTTGTGTAGAAGAGGACAAGTATGCGAAGTGGTTGCAATTAGCACATGTAGGCGCATTAGAGCAACACTACTCAAAGCAACGAACCTTACAGACCCTAAGGAGACTCGGAGTGCATTGGCCAACTATGGAAGCGGATGTCCAAAAGTTGTGCAAGGAATGCCCAATCTGTCGCACTAAACCACCGGTGGAACATGCCACTCTTTATCAAGTGTCCATAGTGCCAGATTGGAGTGAACCTCTAGTATCCTTCCTGAGGACGAAAACATTCCCTCCAGACATGACTTTGGCTAGGAAAAGGAGTTTAGAACAAGAAGCCCAGGATTACTCTCTCATTGGCGACAATCTATACAAACGTGGTAAAGATGGTTACTTGAGACTATGTGTCCATGAAAGTGAATATCTCAAGATCTTGGAAACTGCTCACCAAGGTGTAGCAGGAGGACACTTTGGACCAGATCGGGTGATCAAGGCAATACTATTTGCGGGCTTCTGGTGGCCAACCCTTCACATGGATGCACATACCTATGTGAAACGATGTGATGTCTGTTAGAGAACTCAGTATCCTATACGAAAAGATGAGATGCCACTGAAACCTATGATGGGTGGACGTGCATTCTCCAAGTGGGGAATAGACTTCGTAGGTCCTATTAATCCCCCAGCTAAGAATTCCCATGCAGAATATATCATTGTTGCAACAGACTATCTAACTAAGTGGGTAGAGGTAAAAGCCACAACGAAGAACGATGCTCAAACAACAGCTAAGTTTTTATTTGAGAATGTGTTCACTAGATACGGGCTACCCATAGAGCTAGTTAGTGATAGAGGCACTCACTTCTTGAATGAAGTGATTGAAAATCTGCTCCAAGAATTCTTGGTAATACATAAGAAGTCTGCCCCCTATCACCCTCAAGAAAATGGCCAGGCTGAGAGCACCAACAAGATCTTATGCGATGTACTGACAAAATTAGTGAACACTAAACGCTCTGATTGGGACAAACAGCTACACCATGCTGTTTGGGCATACCGAGTCGCCTACAAAACGGTACTCCAAGCCACCCCCTTTCAGATGGTATTTGGCCAAAATGCGGTGCTACCCTTGGACTTCTTAATACCTACATTGAAAGTAGCACAAGAGCACGAATGGACGGGTCATGAACTCTCCTCTAGCCTTTTTGACCTTGAACGATTAGGAGAAACAAGACTAAGAGCAGCTGCAGGGATATATGCAGCTAAGAAACGATAGAAGGCCTACTTTGATGCCCACGTTAAGGATAAAGGGTTGAAAGCAGGAGACCTAGTGCTCGTCTACACTTTGAAACAACATGCTAGGAAGCTAGAAAAGAGAGGCTACGGACCTATGATCATCAATAGGATCTCCACGAGTGGAGCGGTACAACTAGCCACTTTAGAGGGTGATGTTCTCCCAAACTATATTAGCGGATGCAGAGTCAGGTTGTATCAGGAACCCCTCACGGAGGAAATGCTAAGTCGACTCAATACTTCTAAGCAACGTAAAGAGGAGGAAAAACGAATTCAAGAAGAAGCTCAAGCAGAAGCCCTAGAGCGCATACGGAGAATGAAGTTAAGAAGACAAGGTAGAGAGCAACCTGTGCCAGATGCATATGCAGATCCAGGATATCCCGTGGCTATGTGTGAAGTTTCAGGTGTTAGCTCACATAGGATAACTGATCGACGTCCTTTCATAACTTTAGATATAGGGCAAGGAAAGAGTGCAAGGACTGTAAGAGCCTTGATTGACTCAGGCGCAGCCACTAGTGCTGTTAAATTGTCTTACTGTCAAGAGTTGCAATTAACTGTCAATCCTGTGGAAGCATATCTCATAGGATTGGGAGGCGTGGAAACCCCTTGCATGGGCGAGGTGGAACTTCCCCTCTACATTCATGATGAGGCAATGACAGTTAAGGTACTAGTGTGTCAAGATGAGGACCTCACTGAACCTCTTGTCTTGGGTCAAGACTGGATCTATGACCAAACAGTCAACTTAAACCTAAGAAGTGGAGTTCTTCAGGTATGGGTCAATCATAGTCCAATTACAGTAGAGTTAGATAATGGAGCACTCAAGGAACTAGGAAAGGCACACACTCTTGGTCCTTCCAGGAGTACACATGAAGATGACCATGCTGTTCTTGTCCAAAACTATGTGTTGCAGAGGAATGATAGTTGCAAAAAAGGAGTCAGGGATGCAACGGAACTCCCTTCTTTTCCAAAGGCCAGAGGGAGGTGGCAACCGAAGGTGGATCAAAGACAAAAGAAGTAGAGTAATACCTATGTCGGAGATCAAAAGTACCTGCGCAGCAAAATGTCTCAGCAAGTGAAACAAGTGTGGGTGCGGAAAGGCGAACACCCGGTTGCACTCAAGCCAACCACACGGGCCAAGCCTCTTATTAGTAACCAACAACACGATACTAATAAGAAGTCTTTCAGAAGCTCATCTGCTAACGTGAAGTCTATTTGGGTGCCCAAGAAGTCGATGAAGGCCAGCCCACAATCAAGACAAATTTGGGTGCCTAAGGCTTGTTTGCGGGCTCAAATAGCTACACCAAGAACACACCCTACACAGCATGATCCATTCACTCGCACAGCCGGCATCCACTCGTTTTCAACACTCAGGAACACACCAAGGCCCATGAGCATGAACAGAGCGACTTGTAAATGGGGCCTCATTTTCAAGCTGACACACCTATAAAGCTCTCGAGAGTCTCTATGGAACCAAGAGCAAAACCCATCCACTGCATTTGGCAGCCCAAGACTTGTAACAAACCCCCGGACCCAATTGTAAATCCACGACCACCTACTAACCGCTTCACTCTCACTTCACATCATTCGGCTTAGCTCGTAGGTCTACCCAATTCCTAACTACACACACTAGCACCGAGCACTTATTAACCCCTAACCACTCCCGAACTTTAAGTTAATGTTGTAACAGGGGACACCGTGTCATTTTTGTGTCCATTGCAATGTTAACATTTATTCATATATTCTCACAGAACCAGCTGCGAAGTTTTCAACATGGCTGAGGCAGCAGGAACTAGCTCTCACACAGAAACAAGCCCGCAAGTAGTGGACTTAGACAGTTTACCCGTTTTGCCTGAGACAAATGAAAGACCAGAAGAATTGCAGGCCATCAAAATCATACCTATTGCGGACCCTCCGTGTGGCCACACCATGCCCGTAGGAAAGACTTTCCACTGGTTTACCGAGGTGGCAGGACCCTTGGGTGAAGGAACGTACCTATGGGAATCAGAGTTGGACTTCAATGGGAAGCAAGGCAGATACCATTTCTTTACAAGAGAATTTGAGAAATTACAAAATGCAGAAGGTCTACGTCCGATATGGGAAAAGGCAAGATTGAGTGCCTATTTCAGTGCACGACTCCCAAAACCTGACTTCATGCGATGCTACTACCTCATCAACACCTTGACTCCAAACCAGAACCCAAAAGGTGCAAGCTCATTTGTGATTCCATCTCTGACAAAGGGGAATGAGCTCAAGAGGTTCAGGCTATCAAACAACTTGGTGAGAGAGGCTCTAGATATGCGCGGAATGCATATTCCTACAGAGAAGGAAACCCTAGTACCGGATTACATGAAGAATCGAAGTCTCACCAAACTTAAGGACATGGTATCCATGACGCCTAATATTGCAATACACCTTCGCATGTGCATGCAACACTTTGCTTTTCGTGCACAAGATAGATTCACCATGCCTCCCAAAAAGATTTGGTTTAGTTTGTATCTGGCAGAGACACAGAGCCTCACCATCAACTTACCGCACTGGATAATAGATCAGATACACCTAGCTCACAAACGATGGCCGCGGAAACAGGTTTTATATGGTTGTTGTGCTCTGACGAGAATCATTTATAGGTGTTTGGCTTATGACTTTCCTATTCAACGGGCCCTAATGTGGAATCGTGTAGAGCAGTTTAGAGGCAGGACATCCACTGGACCACCTTCTAAGAAAATGAGAGGCACTGTCCAAGTCCCCTGTGCTCAACCACGTGGAGCCACCCTGACACCAGACGTCACCCCTCCACCCCGAAGAGTCTGACCATTCACACTCCGACTTCCAAGACGCAGCACTGATGGTTCCACCTTGATATTCCCTCCTATCCCAACCGATCTTGAATTTCCCAGTGGTGCACCTTTGGAAGAACTCACTAATGAAGATTTCGAACAATTATTACAAGATGTAGAGCTGGGGGCAGAAGCGGCACAACAAGCCGAGAACGTGCAAACGCAGGCCACAACCTCCCAAGCACCTCTCACACCAGTTGAAGTGGATGAAGAGGATGGCGGAGATGAAGAACAGGAGGAAGATGAGGAGGATTATGATCAAGAGCATCAAGAGGAGCAACAAGAAGTGCCAGAACTTGTAGGTGCACCAGCATATACAACTCAACTACGAAGGTCATACGACACAATCAAAGCAGTACAAGAAAGGCATCAACTCTCTCTTGTATCCGGTCAAGCTTTGATGCAAGAAATGCTATCAGATGAAGGGGTGGACCAACATTTCATTGACACCCTCAAATTAGTGTCAGAATCTTTAGGAGTTTCGAAGGCTGTCCACACTGCAGTCCGCCAGTCCGTAAGGTATGACAAACGCAGAGTTGACACGTTACCACGAGCAGGTAAGACTTTCAGGATACCCGTCACAGAACAAGAAGTACCCATTGAAACAACAGCTACCCCCACAACCACCACTGACCTCTCTGCCGAAACCTTCGTTCAGACATCACCCATCTCACCCCAGCATCCTCCATCACCACCTTCTCCACCCCCACCACCACCTCCCACCATGGAAGAAACGACAGCCATCACCTCTACCTCCACTTACAACCCATCCTCATTCACATCATTCTCATTTCGAGAACCCACCTCACAAGAAACCCTCTTCTCATTCGTCACCAATCCCTTGTACACTTCAACCCTTCCATCCTCCGAACCCATAACTGGCCATCCCATAATTCCAAGTGTGGTTGGAAACCCGGCACCCACCGAAGGCACCCTATGTTTCCCTTCCTATCCCCCAATACGGGTACCTCCATTCCATGATCCTCACTTTCCATCTGCCCCTACACCTCTTTCAACCTGACCGCACCAACCCCATACCCGTCGTTTGTGGAGCAGTTCATCCGCTCTCCAATGTTTCAGAGGCACATTTCTCCGATGTTCGCAAGGACATCAATTTACACGAACACCACACTCTCTTCACCTACCATACCCACCTACATGGTAGCCCCTGTACACACCACTTTGTCTGACCCAATGGACATTTCACCAACCACAGCACCTCTCCCCATGATTCCACCATCTCCCCCTCCCTTACCCCCCACCTCACCACTCACATCATTGGCACACACAGCATTCACTACCCCCCTACCCAATCCCACCTCCCCTACACTTCAAACTTTTCCCCTTGCATCTCATAATGTAAATAGCACGTTCAACACCTTACTTCAGTGTGCACATCAACTACAACAAGAATACCATCAATTGGAAGAACGCACTATGGCCCTCCAGGCAGAATCTCAACGTCTGCAAGCTAGGGTCACCACTCTTGAAGCTGACTACCAAACGCTCGTAACTGAGCATACCACCTTACAGCAGGCTCACTCCAAACTAGAATCAAAGACATCAACAGTGGATGACCAAGCAGTCAAGGAACTAGAAACAGTACTTCAAGCGCAAATGATATCTAATGCTACACTCAGACGTAACATTGGGCTATTAAGGAAGCATATGGCAGCAGCACTAGAAGAGAACAAGAGACTTCAACAACAAAACCAAGACAACTTTGAAGTGGCTATGGAAGGAACTGTAGGAGCAACCATTAGCCCTACCAGATATAGAGCAGTCCCATCGGAAGACATCCGCATCTTACTTGAGGAGCATGCAAATTTCTTGGAGTCATATGAAAAGTTAGAGACTGAATGTGCAGATCTAAAGAAACAGATAGCCAGTGTCCCCACAGCTCAACAGGAGCCGGCAATCTTGCAACAATCTACAGAAGAAGTAGAGACCCTCCGGAAACAGGTGGCAGAGCTCCAAGCACGCCTCTTACCATATGAAAGGCCACCCTCGCCCATTGAAGAACCAGAACCTGAAACAATAGTGGAAATTCCCGTCGATGACAGCTATGAAGAGCCATACGAACCTATGCCGACACCCGGTGGTCGAACTACAGAGGAAGGACAAGAAACTTTAGAAATTCAAGTTCCAGATTGGGTCAAGAGGGTCGAGAAAGTGGGTAAAACACATGATGATCGTGTGGCCGTGCAAATGCAATCTCTCACAAATCTGGAAGAAACTGTCCTTCGGACTTCCTACTTTCCAAAATTATCCCATCAACGGTTAATCACAACATCAGAGTCGCAATACATGCCTTATTTTGTCTTACTACATGATTATAATGCAGAAGTCAAAAGACATACAGGGAAGGAGCCCACATTCGCCACTCAATTTGAGATAGGGGATTTACCGACAGATGCACGTGCTGGCTCAATCTTCCAACCTAATTGGCATGCACGTCTACTAACCGATTACCCAGAGATGATGAGCACTTGGGCAACCATGCCACTATATATCAAGTATAATCCATGCTATTGCCCAGTGGTACGTCGCAGATCCCGGCAAGCATTTGCAATCAAGGTACGCAACAATAAAGAATGCTCGGCTTGGGTTAACTATCCATATTTTGCTCCACCTCGAGGGACCCCAACCATAGCCTACATGATATCAACAATTCGGCATTGGTCTACACGTCTAAATAATGTACCCGACATAGCAGCAAAAATGTGTATGAAGATATTCGAGCTCATGACCATTGTTTTCAAAACCTTTCGGAATGTACAATCTCCATACATCTCTGCCCCTGGATTCTCTCAAGCTAACAAGGATTTAGTCTACGACATGAGCCAGACCCCCTCAGTCACTATAATCTTTGCTTGGCATGCACGAATAAAGTACTTACCCGCATGCTTCAAGCAGACATTTGAGGAAATGTTCTCTACGGGATTCTGGGAATATCATTCGGAAATTTTCATTCCCAGACCCACACATTTGCTACACCTATTCGCAGTAGAACAAGCGATCCATGCAGATCAGTTACGTCTGCCACATCCGGACATTCCAGGACCAATTGATTGGGATCGTATGATGACAGATTTGGCCAGAGGACTACGCCTACAAGAACATCAGCTTGCCACTCAGGTTGTGGAATATTACATCCAACACTCCCAACAGCAAGGGTCTGTCAGGGACGACAGACGCGAGAGAGGGGGGGGGTGTTGAGAGCAGTATGGGCACCCAAGGACTGACTAGACAAGGAAGCCAGCGGAGAGAGTCAGAGCGAGGTGAAGGAGTAAGTAGACAAAGTAGTCGACGCAAATCTGGCAGATAGGCCCTTCAAATTTTTATAAATCAACATCTTTATAACAGTGATTCTGATCACTAACAATCATTGTAAATACCATTTCATATTTTTATAGCTTCATTTTGTGCAAGCCAAGGAGTCCTTAAGCTTGAGGAGCCTTAGAAGTACCTACATATCAATTTTCGTATTTTTTAGACTCCGTTTAAGCCCTCAAATTGGCCCTGGAACCTAATTTTTAACTAGGCCGGACACTAGGTCTGGACAGGGCCAAAACCTAGTCAAAAACTATAAAAAGAGCTAGAGAGCTCATTTTTGGGGGTTAGATTGTAATTGAAACAAACTTGTAAGAGCTTTTTGAAAGTAATCTAAGAGCTCCATTGCTCCTCACTCTTTGTCTTGCCGTGTGTGCGCGTGTGTGTGTATGTGTGTGCATGTTGGTGTGCTTCTCACTCACGCACTTGTGCTTCCACTTGCTCGAGGTCTTCATACCTTCCTCATGTCTTCCCGGATTGACATTAAAGGAGGTGCTACTCATCACTGAGCTACAATATATTTATAAATAAATAAATAAATAAATAAATAAGTTCTAGCCTCAAATAGGTTCAAACTTAAGTTTGAGTAATATATATATATATATATATATATATATATATATATATATATATATATATATATATATATATATATATATATATATATATATATAGATTACCTAATAAGTAAACAAATAAATAAGTTCGAGTCTCGAATAGGTTAGAATTTAAGTTTGAGTCGGTTCAACGCTTGAACTTAAGTTTGAGAGTGTTCGAGGCTCTAACGTAAGAGCGAGCATATTCGAGCCTCGAATAGGTTCAAACTTAAGTTTGAGTCGGTTCGACGCTTGAACTTAAGTTTGAGCGTGTTCGAGCTCTAACTTAAGTTTGAGCGTATTCGAGCTTCGAATAGGTTCAAACTTAAGTTGGAGTGAGTCTGACGCTCGAACTTAAGTTTGAGCGTGTTCCAGGCTCTAATTTGAGTTCAAGCCGATACGATGCTCTAATATAAGTTCGAGGCTCGAGTTTTGTACCTTAGCTTAACTCTGCCAGCTCGAACTTAAGTTTGAGTCGGTTCAATGCTCAAATTTAAGTTTGAGCCTATAACAGTTTGAGCTTGAAGACTTATACTTAAGTTTGAGTCTATTCGAGACTTGAATTAAAGTTATATCCTACTCGAGGCTCGAACTTAAGTTCGAGCACCGAGGTTCGAGTTGTGCACCTTAACTCCATCCTCTAGCTGGAACTTAAGTTTGAGTTGGTTCGATGCTCGAACTTAGGTTCGAGCCTGTTCGATTAAGACACTACAACATATGAGGGGCATACCGATGCTGCATATACCGACGGTCATAGTCGGCGTCGGTATAGCCCTCGGAAAATCTCACTAAGAGATACCGATGGTCAAGTGGCTGTTGGTATGACCATTTTAAACGGATCGTTAGTGTGGCCCATAGCCGTCGGTATAAGCATCGGTATAGGCGTCGGTATAGGCATCGGTATGAGTGTCGGTATAAGCGTCGGTAATTTACTGAGAACTACCGACGCATATACCGACATCCATACATGCGCCTATACCGGCGGCCAGTTTTAAATATACTGCGAACCGGAGAGCAAAACTTCACATTTTTGCACGTGTTTGAGTACTGTCGATCTACTGTCAAATTGCCCATGCAAACCTGCATTGTCTTGTGCACACAGACACACACACGGATCTCTCTCTCTACACACACACACTCTCTCTCGGCTTAGATCTCACATCTTGGTAAGTGCTGCGTGTACTGTTTGCATTTGTGTTTCTCTATGCTTTAGGGTTTCTAATTTCTCTTTTCGTTGATTTTGCAGAAGCTCTTTGGCCTCGATTGTTTGGAATTGGACGAGAGACAACCTACATTACGCTTTGACGAAAACGATTCAAAGAGGGACATACTTGTAAGTGATTCTTTTATTCGTTATTGATAGAGAGAGAAGGAGAGAGAGAGAGAGAGAGAGAGAGAGAAAGAAAGAGAGAGAGAAGAGAAAGGAAGATACACATTAATTTACACATGCATACATACACACATACATGTATACACATGCATGCTTACATACACACACCTATACACACATGCATCCTTACATACACACACACATATACACATATGCATGCATACAAACACAAATAGATTTACACACATGCATACATACTCACACATGCATACACACATACATACACACACATATATACACATATGCATACATACACATCCACACACACATATACACACATACATACACACACGCATATATACACACATATACACACATGCATGCATACATACACACACATATACCGGCATGCATGCATACACACATATATACACACATGCATACATACACACATATACACACATGCATGTATACATACACACACATGTATACACATGCATACACATACACACACATACACATACACACACATACACATACACATACATGCATGCATACATACACACACGTACACACACATGCAAACACATGCATGCCTACATACACACACATACACATACACACACATGTATACAAATGTATACATACACACACATGTACACATGCATACATACACACACATATATACACACATGCATACATTCACACATATAATCCTATTTTTATTTTGAAGTTTTTGTTTTTACATTAAATATGTAAAAATAGGATTAGGGTTTTAGGGTTAAATCTTTAAGATTAGGGTTTTAGGGTTTAGTATTTCAGATTTAAGTCTAAGTCTTTCTTATTAGGGTTTTATGATTTTAATACGTAGATAACATATATACACAAACACACATATACATATAATACATACATACATGTAGATACACATGCATACAAGAATATACATATTTTAGATTTAAATCTTTAAGATTAGGGTTTTAGGGTTATAACACCTACATAACATATATGCACACATACACATACACATGTAATACATATATACATGTATATACACATGTATACAAAAATATACATATTTTAGGTCTAGATATTTAAGATTAGGGTTTTAGGGTTTAGTATTTCAGATTTAAGTCTAAGTCTTTCTGATTAGGGTTTAAGGATTTTAATATGTAGATAACATATATACACAAGCACACATATACATATAATACATACATACATGTAGATACACATGCATACAAAAATATACATATTTTAGATTTAAATCTTTAAGATTAGGGTTTTAGGGTTATAACACCTACATAACATATATGCACACATACACATGCACATATAATACATATAAACATGTATATAGAAATATACATATTTTAGGTCTAGATATTTAAGATTAGGGTTTTAGGGTTAAGTATTTCAACTTTAAGTCTAAGTCTTTTTTATTAGGGTTTTAGGATTTTAATACGTAGATAACATATATACACATACACACATATACATATAATACATACATACATGTAGATACACATGCATACAAAAATGTACATATTTTAGATTTAAATCTTTAAGATTAGGGTTTTAGGGTTAATGCTTTGATTAATGCTTTTACTCTTTTACTCTGATTAATGCTTGGAGGAGGCTTACATGGACATCCATTAGCTTTCCATTGAGATCTGGCTTGTAAAAGTTGATCTAGAAATTGAATCTGCCCAGATATTATCCAATACTCGACTTTATCAATATCGTCAAGAGATAAGTTTCTAAAGGTGTTCTCGAACTTGAATCAAAAGGCATAACAACTGCAAGAATTTCGTTCTCTTTGGGAGCCAAGACAAATTCATTCATTAACGTATGCACCCAATCTCTGTTCAATTTCCAGTATACATAATTTGATGGTGCTGGAAAACACTTCTTTACATTAATATTGAACACTGCATCCGAACCCAAAGCATAATATCCTGTTTTTTAAGCAATAGATGCATCATTTTATTTTCTTTTGGTTGCATCATGATATCTTCAATTTCTTCACTTTTATTATCTGAATATCTGACTGATATATCTTCATCATTATGTATCGACTTTGATGATGATCCTAAATCTTTGTTTGAAGTAGCTTTCAACTTCCGTTTCTTCGATTTTTCGGATACATCCGAGCTTCTCTTCAAACATTTGGACTTTTGTTGTGATAATTTTTTGGCCTCTTTTATAACATTCACCAGATCTTCTATTGATTCAATTGATCCAATTGAACCTAGTGACTAATCAAAATATATCAAACTACATTTCATATCTTCCAAACAGAAAGTCTCCCATGATAAGTAAAATCTATTCGCATTAAGGTTCTCACCATCAGGAAGTACGTATCTTCATGCCACTTGTTTTTTATAAACTTTCCAATGAAAATACATTGCCGATAACCTTACCTTGAGATTCAATAGTACCGATGTTCTCCATTGCTCCTGAAATATCAAGGAAATCTTTTATCATCAATCATAATAAACAAATATCAATAAAATAACATTAAATTTCAAAATATAATAACATGAAATATCTCAATATAAAATAACATCAAATTTCTCATCTACAGAACTAAAGTATAAGTCTTCAAGCTCGAACTTATGTTGAAATATCCTCAACTAAAGTATAACTTAAGTTCATGAAATATCCTCAACTAAAGTATGTCTTAAAGCTCGAACTTAAGTTCGAACCTCTAAGGTTGAATTAAGGTACAAACTCAAGCCTCAAATAGGCTTGAACTTAATTTCGAGCATCAAACAGACTCAAACATAAGTTTGAGCCGGCAAAGTTGAATTAAGGTACAAAAATCGAGCCTCGAGACTAGAGCTTAAGTTCGAGCCTCGAATGGGATATAATTTAAATTCGAGTCTCTAACAGGCTCGAACTTAAGTATGTTTTCAACCACGAACTTAAGTTCAAGCCTCTAAGCTCGAATTACGATGCAAAACACGAATTTCGAGTAGGCTCAAACTTAAGTTTGAGCCTCTAACATGCTTGAACTTATATTCGAGCATCATATGGATTTGAACTTAAGTTAGACCTTGGAACACGCTCAAACTTAATTTCAAGCATCGAACCAACTCAAACTTAAGTTCGAACCTATTCGAGGTTCGAACATGCTCGAGCTTAAGTAAGAGCCTCAAGCACACTCAAACTTAAGTTCAAGTGTCGAACCGACTCAAACTTAACTTCGAACTTATTCGAGGCTGGAACATGCTCGAACTTAAGTTAGATCCTCGAACATGCTCAAACTTAAGTTCGAGTGTTGAACCAACTCAAACTTGAGTTCGAACCTATTGAAGGCTCGAACTTAAATTCGAGGTTGTTTGTGGCTCGAACTTAAGTTCGAACCTATTCGAAACAGGAATTTATGTTCAAGCTTATTCGAGAATCATAAGCTCGAACTTATGTTCTAGAATCACAACCTCAAACTTAAGTTCGTAATAGGCTTGAACTTAAGGTTCAGTGTTGAATCGGCTCAAACTTAAGTTCGAATCTTAAATAGACTCTAGCTTAAGTTTGAGCATCAAATAGGCTCGAACTCGAAGCTCTATGCTCGAAAGTAAGGTGCAAAACTCGAACCTCGATGCTCGAATTTAAGTTCGAGCCTCAAATAGGATATAACTTAAATTCGAGTCTCCAATAGACTCAAATTTAAGTATAAGTCTTTAAGCTCAAATTGTTATAGGCTTGAACTTAAGTTTGAGCGTTGAGCAGACTCAAACTTAAGTCAAACCTCAAATAGGCTCGAACTTAAGTTTGAGCCTCGAACAGGCTCGAACTTAAGTTCGAGCGTCAAACTCACTTAAGTTCGAGCCAGCCAGGTTGAATTAAGATACAAAATTCGAGCCACAAATGGGATATAAGTCAAATTTGAATCTATTCCAAGCTCCAACTTATATTCGAGCCTATTGGACTCGAACTTAAAATCGAGCCTCTAACAAGCTCGAACTTATGCTCGAGCATCGTACGGGCTTGAACTTAAGTTAGAGATTCGAACATGCTCAAACTCAAGTTTGAGCATTGAACTGCCTCAAACATAAGTTCGAACCTATTCGAAGTAGCAACTTATGTTCAAGCCTTTTCAAGAAATCACAAGTTCCAAATTATGTTCCATAATTAGAACCTCAAACTTAAGTTCGAGCCTCTAACAGGCTCGAAGTCAAACTTAAGTTCGAATCTTAAATAGCCTCGAACTTAAGTCTGAGCTTCGAATAGGCTCGAACTTAAGTTCGAGTGACGAACCGACTGAAACTTAAGTTCGAGCTAGATGATAGAATTAAGGTGTAGAACTCGAACCTCGATGCTCAAACTTAAGTTCAAGCCTTGAGTAGGATATAACTTAAATTCGAGTATTGAACAAACTCAAACTTAAGTATAAGTCTCTAACAGGTTCAAAGTCGAGCCTCTAAGAGGCTCAACGTCAAAATTAAGTTTGAACCTTAAATAGGCTCAAACTTAAGTTCGAGTGTCGAATCGACTCAAACTTAAGTTTGAGCTAGAGGATAAAATTAAGGTGCAAAAATCGAACCTCGATGCTCGAACTTAAGTTTGAACCTCGATGCTCGAACTCAGGTTTGAGCCTGGAGTGAGATATAACTTAAATTCGAGTATCGAAAAGTCTTAAGTCGTTATAGGCTCGAACTTAAGTTCGAGCATCAAGCGAGCTCGAACTTAAGGTCGAACCTCAAATGGGATCGAACTCAAGTTCGAGCGTGGAACCAACTCAAACATAAGTTCGAGCCGAGAAAGTTGAATTAAGGTACAAATCTCGAGCTTCGAGGCTCGAGCGTACGTTCGAGCCTCGAATAGGATATAACTTAAATTCGAGTCTTAAGTTTGAGCATTGAGCAGACTCAAACATAAGTTCCAACCTCAAATAACCTCGAACTTAAGTTCGAGCGTCGAACCGACTGAAACTTAAGGTCGAGCCAGAGGATAGAATTAAGGTGCATGACTCGAACCTCGATGCTTGAACTCCAGTTCAAGCCTCGAGTAGGGTATAACTCAAATTCGAGTCTCAAACAGACTCAAAATTAAGTATAAGTCTTTAAGCTCAAACTGTCATAGGATCCAACTTGAGTTCGAACCTAAAATAGGCTCAAACTTAAGTTTGAGCCTCAAGCACGCTCGAACTTAAGTTCGAGTGTCGAACCGACTCAAACATAAGTTCCAACCTATTCGAGTCTCCAACTTAACGGCTGGAATTTAAGTTTGAACTTATTCCAAGCAGGAAGTTATGTTCAAGCCTATTCTAGAAATCAGAAGCTCGAACTTATGTTCGCGAATCACAACCTCAAACTTAAGTTTGAGCCCCTAACAAGCTCAAAGTCAAACTTAAGTTCGAACCTTAAATACGCTCGAACTTAAGTTTGAGCCTCGATTAGGCTCCAACTTAAGTTCGAGCACCGAACTAACTCAAACATAAGTTTGACCTAGAGGATCAAATTAAGGTGCAAAACTCGAACCTCGATGCTTAAACTTAAGTTCAAACCTCGATGCTGGAACTTAAATTCAAGCCTCAAGTAGGATATAACTTAAATTCGAGTATGGAATAGACTCAAACTTGAGTATACGTCTTTAAGCTCAAAGTGTTATAGGCTAACTTAAGTTCGAGCGTCAAGCCGGCTCAAGCTTAAGTTCGAACCTCAAATAGGCTCGAACTTAAGTTTGAGCGTCGAACTCAAACATAAGTTCGAGCCGGCAAAGTTCAATTAAGTTCGAGCCTCTAATGAGATATAACTTAAATTCAAGTGTTAAGTTTGAGCGTTCAGGAGACTCAAACTTAAGTTCAAACCTCAAATAGGCTCAAACTTAAGTCTGAACCTCGAATAGGCTCGAACTTAAGTTCGAGCATCAAACCGACTTAAGTTCGAGCAAGCCATGTTGAATTAAGATACAAAACTCGAGCCTGGATATAAGTCAAATTTGAATCTTATGTTCCAAGCTCGAACTTATGTTCAAGCCTATTCCAGATTCGAACTTAAAATCGAGCCTCAAATAGGCTCAAACTTATGCTCGACATCGTAAGGGCTCGAAATTAAGTTAAATCTTCGAACATGCTCAAACTCAAGTTTGAGCATCGAAGTGGCTCAAACTTAAGTTCGAACCTATTCGAAGCAAGAACTTATGCTCAAGCTTCTTCGTGAAATCACAAGCTCGAACTTATGTTCCAGAATCACAACCTCAAACTTAAGTTCGAGCCTCTAACAGGCTCGAAGTCAAACTTGAGTTCAAATCTTAATCGAACAGGCTTGAACTTAAGTTCGAGCCTCAAACCAACTCAAACTTAAGTTCGAGCGAGACGATAGAATTAAGGTGCAGAACTCGAACCTCGATGCTCGAAGTTAAGTTCGAGCCTCGAGTAGGATATAACTTAAATTCGAGTCTCGAATAGACTCAAACTTAAGTATAAGTCTTTAAGCTCAAACTGTTATAGGCTCGAACTGAAGTTTGAAAGTTCCAACCTCAAATAGGCTCGAACTAAAGTTTGAGCCTCGAGCATCGAACCGACTCAAACTTAAGTTCGTGCCGACAAAGTTAAGTTAAGGTACAAAACTCGAGCCTCGAACTTATATTCAAGCATCGTATCGGCTTGAACTTAAGTTAGAGCCTCGAACACGCTCAAACCTAAGTTCGAGCATCAGACCGACTCAAACTCAAGTTCGAACCTATTCGATGCTTGAATACGCTCAAACTTAAATTAGAGCCTCGAACACGTTCAAACTTAACTTCGAGCGTCCAACCAATTCAAACTTAAGTTCGAACCTATTTGAGGCTCGAATACACTCGCTCTTAAGTTCGAGCCTCGAACACGCTCAAATTTAAGTTCGAGTGTTTATATATGTATAACAGTTTATACACACTTATATATGTATAACAGTTTATATATAGAAACTATTATACATATATGCATTCATAAATACATAACATATATACATACATACATACATACATAGCAGTTATACATACATACATACATACATACATAACATATAAACTATTATATATATACATATATATATATATATATATATATATATATATATATATATATATATATATATATATATATATATATATATATATATATATATATATATACTGACTGTTATATATATGTATACCAGTTTATATATATAAACTTTTATATATATAGCAGTTTATATGTATGTATGTATGCATGCATGTATGTAAATATATATATATATATATATATATATATATATATATATATATATATATATATATATATATATATATATATATATATATATATATATATATATATAACAGTTTATAGATATATATTCTCTTATATACATACATACATACCATATATACATACATTATACGTACATACATACATGCATACATACATACATAAATACATAACATATATACATAAAATATATACATACATGATACATATATACATAACATATATATATACATATAGCGCACACACACACACACACACACACATATATATATATATATATATATATATATATATATATATATATATATATATATATATATATATATATATATATATATACACACATATAAACTGTTTTTACTCAATCTTAAGTTCGAACCTATATATATGTGTATATATATACTGCTATATATATATACACTGTTATGTATATATATATATATATATATATATATATATATATATATATATATATATATATATATATATATATATATATATATATATGTGTGTGTGTGTGTGTGTGTGTGTGTGTGTGTGTATATATATCTATATATATACATCCTTTGGCTCTAACTTAAGTTTGAATCGGTTCAACGCTCGAACTTAAGTTCGAGTTTGTTCGAGGCTCAAACTTAAGCCTATTTGAGGTTTGAACTTAAGTTTGAGTGTGCTCAACGCTCAAACTTAAGACTCAAATTTAAGTTATATCCCATTCGACGCTCAAACTTAAGCTCTAGCCTCGAAGTTTGAACTTAAGCTCGAGCCTGGAAGCTCGATTTTTGTACCTTAATTCAACTTTGCAAGCACGAACTCATGTTTGAGTCGGTTCGACGCTCAAACTTAAGTTTGAGCCTATTTGAGGTTCGAACTTAAGTTCGAGCTGGTATGATGGTCGAACTTAAGTTCGAGCCTATAACAATTTGAGCTTAAAGACATATACTTAAGTTTGAGACTGTTCGATACTCGAATTTAAGTTACATCCTACTGGAGGCTCAAACTTAAGTTCGAGCATCAAGGTTCAAACTGAAGTTCAAGCATCAAGGTTTGAGTTTTGCACCTCAATTTGATCTGCTAGCTCAAACTTAAGTTTGAGTCGGTTCGACGCTCGAACTTAAGTAGGAGCCTGTTCGAGGCTAAAACCTAAGTTCGAGCCTATTTAAGGTTCGAATGTGAGTTTGACTTTGAGAGTGTTAGAGGCTCGAACTTAACTTTGAGGTTGTGATTCCGGAACATAGGTTCGACCTTGTGATTTCTTGAATAGGCTTGAACATAATTTCCTGCTTGAAATAGGTTCGAACTTAAATTCGAGCCGTTAAGTTCGAGACTCGAATAGGTTGGAACTTAATTTTGAGTCGGTTCGACGCTCAAACTTAATTTTGAGCCTCCTCGAGGCTCAAACTTAAGTTTGAGCCTCTTCTAGGTTCAAATTTAAGTTTGAGCCGCCTTGATGCTCGATCTTAAGTTCGAGCCTATAAGAGTTTGAGCTTAAAGACTTATACTTAAGTTTGAGTTTCTTCGAGACTCGAATTTAAGTTATATCCTACTCCAGGCTCGAAATTGAGTTCGAGCATCGAGGTTCGAGTTCCGCACCTTAATTATATCCTCTGGTTCGAACTTAAGTTTGAGTCGGTTCGATGCTCGAACTTAAGTTCGAGCCTATTCGAACTGCAAACTTAAGTTCAAGGCCATTTAAGATTCGATCTTAAATTTGACATCGAGCCTGTTAGAGGCTCGAACTTAAGTTTGAGGTTGTGATTCTGGAACATAAGTTGGAGCTTCTGATTTCTTGAATAGGCTTGAACATAAGTTCCTACTTCGAATAGGTTCGAACTTAAGTTTGACCTAGTTCGATGCTCAAACTTGAGTTTGAGCATGTTCGAAGCTCTAACTTAAGTTCGAGCCCGTACGATACTCGAGCATAACTTCTAGCTTATTAGTGGCTCGATTTTAAGTTCGAGTCTCGAATAGGCTTGAACATAAGTTCGAGCTTGGAATAGATTCGAATTTGACTTATATCCCATTTGAGGCTCGAGTTTTGTATCTTAATTCAACCTGGCTGGCTCGAACTTAAGTCGGTTTGACACTCGAACTTAAGTTCAAGCCTGCTTGAGGTTCAAACTTAAGTTCGAGCCTATTTGAGGTTTGAACTTAAGTTTGAGTCTGCTAAACGCTCAAGCTTAAGTTCAAGCCTATAATAGTTTGAACTTAAAGACTTATACTTAAATTTGAGTCCATTCGAGACTTGAATTTAAGTTATATCCTATTCGAGGCTCGAACTTAAGTTCAAGCATCGAGGTTCGAGTTTTGCACCTTAAGTTCGAGCATAGAGGTTTGAGTTCAAGCTTGTTGAGGCTCAAACTTAAGCTAGAGCCTATTTAAGGTTCAAAGTTAAGTTTGAACTGGTTCAATGCTCAACCTTAAGCTCAAGCCTGTTATAGGCTCGAACTTAAGTTTGAGGTTGTCATTCTGGAACATAAGTTCGAGCTTGTGATTCTCGAATAGGCTTGAACATAGGTTCCTGTATCGAATAGGTTCAAACTTAAGTTCGAGCCACAAACAAACTTGAATTTAAGTTCGAGCCTTGAATAGGTTCGAACTCAAGTTTGAGTTAGTTCAACACTCGAACTTAAGTTTGAGCGTGTTCAAGGCTCTAACTTAAGTTCGAGCATGTTCGAGCTTCGAATAAGTTCGAAGTTAAGTTTGAGTCAGTTCGACGTTCAAACTTAAGTTTGAGCGTGTTTGAAGCTCTAACTTAAGTTCGAGCATGTTCCAACCTCGAATATGTTCGAACTTAAGTTTGAATTGGTTCAATGCTCGAATGTAAGTTTGAGCGTGTTCGAAGGTCTAACTTAAGTTCAAGCCGATATGATGCTCGAATATAAGTTCAAGACATTTAGGGACTCGAACGTAACTTCGAGCCTACTCGAAATTCGAGTTTTGCATTGTAATTTGAGCTTAGAGGCTTGAACTTAAGTTGGAGCTTGAACACATACTTGAGTTCGAGCCTCTTAGAGAATCAAATTCAAATTATATCCCATTCGAGGCTCGAACTTAAGCTCGAATCTCAAGGCTCGAGTTTTGTACCTTTATACAACTTTACCGGCTCGAACTTATGTTTGAGTGGGTTTGATGCTCGAACTTAAGTTCGAGCCTATTTAAGGCTTGAGTTTGTACCTTAATTCAACCTTAGAGGTTCAAACTTAATCTTGAAGACAAACTTTAGTTCAGGATATTTCACGAACTTAATTTATACTTTAGTTCAGGATATTTCAGCATAAGTTCGAGCTTGAAGACTTATACTTTAGTTCTGTAGATGAGAAATTTGATGTTATTTTATATTGAGATATTTCATGTTATTATATTTTGAAATTTAATGTTATTTCGTTGCTATTTGTTTATTATGATTTATGATAAAAAATTTCTTTGTTATTTCAGGAGCAATGGAGAACATCAGTACTATTGAATCTCAAAGTAATGTTATGCACATAAAGAAGATGTGAAATGGTTTGCGGACACCTACGACTATGAAGGAAAGTTCACAACGGATATGCATTTTTTCATGGCACGTGTAGGATCTACATATGGTGATATGGGAAATATTGTTCATGCAAGAGAAGATGTAAATGCACAAGGTATACCTTGTTTTTCATGCAAAGTACTTCCATATGGTGAGAACCTTAATGAGAATAGATTTTACTTATCATGGGAGACTTTCTATTTGGAAGATATGAAATGTAGTTTGATAAAGTCTAATCAGTCAGTAGGTTCAATTGGATCAATCGAATCAATAGAAGATGTGGTGAACGTTATAAAAGAGGCAAAAAAATTATCACAACAAAAGTCCAAATGTTTGAAGAGAAGCTCGGATGTATCCGGAAAATCGAAGAAACGGAAGTTGAAAGCTACTTCAAACAAAGATTTAGGACCATCGTCAAAGTCGATACATAATGATGAAGATATATCAGTCAGATATTCAGATAATAAAAGTGAAGAAGCTGAAGATATCCTAATGCAACTAGAAGAAAATAAAATGATGGATCTATTGCTTCAAAAACAAGAATATTATGCTTTTCGTTCAGATGCAGTGTTGAATATTGATGTAAAGAAGTGTTTTCCAGCACCATCAAATTATGTATACTGGAAATTGAACAGGGATTGGGTGCATACATTAATGAATGAATTTATCTTGGCTCCCAAAGAGAACGAAATTCTTATAGTTGTTATGCCTTTTAATTCAAGTTTGAGAACACCTTTAGAAACTTTATCTCTGATGATATTGATAAAGTCGAGTATTGGATTATATCTGGGAAACATTCAATAAGTGATGCGAAGACTTTACAGAGCATCAATTCACCTATGGTGACGTTAAAATTACGACAACAGTTTAGATATAGAAAAGCTAAAATTATTGTAAATTGTCCTCCAAAAATTTCAAGGGAGATCTCGAAAGAGGCTAATTTGATGGTAGGAAAGTCATTACAGAAGGAACCATTTCTAGATAACCTTTTACAAGCGAGATGTCAATGGAAAGCTAATGGATGTCCATGTAAATCTCGTCCAAGCGTTAATCAGAGTAAAAGAGAATTTGTATCATGGAAGGTATGTTGATATTCTTAGTACTTTTATTTTCTATTTCATTTATATTTACATGATGTTTATTAAAGTTCATGTATTGTTTTTCAGAGAATCTTGTAGAAACTACAGAGCAAACTTTACAAAAAGGATTTATATAGAATGATTTGCATGTTCTCCTATGTGATGATGACGAATGGAAGAATTGGATAAGAATCATGCGCTTGTATAGTCAAGCAGCACTAAAAAATACAAAAGGTGAAGTTCCAAATAGCAAAGCGGATTCATCAAAAGACGTAATATCAACGACTACAAAGATGGTAGCAATGAAAGGAGGTCAATTAAAACAAGTACCAACAACAGTTATGATAGGTCCAATATTATTCAGATGCATTGAAGGTTTAGAGAAAAAAGAAATTTTAGAAATTCAAAAAGCAATTTTAGAAAAAACAATTCTATTGAAGAAAGCAAAATCGTTGAAACACATGGTGGATATGGAAGAAATGGGATGGAAAGTGAAGAATGATCGTGTGCTAAAAAAATACAATAATTGCTTTTTTTATTGATTAAACAACATAGGTTTTGTCTTGGGAAAAGCTTTGTGAAAGATATAATATCACAGATGTATAATATGCAAAAATTAGAAGTTATAGTGAAACATTCGTAAAAGACTCATTAAAAAGGTAAAAAACTCTCCTCCTCTACCAAAGGTTGCAATAACTATGCTTACTCATTTGTACAGAGTCGCAATGGGAATAAAGTCAACACCAAATATTATTCCATGGATAATATTTGGATTTGGTTTTGGTTTGAAAAAGGTGGAAAGTGTTTGCACAGAGTAGGTTCTTCCATTCAAATATTGCTTTCTTCAGATTTGATCCAGAAATGTATAGTTTACATGCTCGAGAATATATTTCAACAAGCTTCTTCTTGAGATTGACTTTTGCACTTAATGGGATGAACTCTGAAACATAATATATTTTGGTATCTTTTATTGATTTTCTCTTTGTTCATATGCTTGTCGAGGGAGTTCAGCAAACAACTTCAAAAATGAATTTCAAAATTGGAGGGATTCAAAGTAGTAATCCTTTGATTAAAGGAGAGTTGGATGTTGCAGTTGTGATTATGTATATTAGCAAAGAGGATAATTATCAGATGATTGACAAAGTAAATCAAGCAAATCTAAGTATTTGTGCTTAGAAAGGACCTGATGAATACATAGCTAAAAAATGTATTGATGGTTTCATCAATGACTTTGCTCGTGAAGACAATTATGTTATAGAGTTATATTGTCTTGGAATTGGTCTGCAAAGAAGTTTATCCAAAAAACACAAATGTTTTGGGATATACTTAGAAGATGAAGAAAAACAATTAGAATCAAATTGTTCTTCACTTTTTGAAAACGATCCTTCTATACAACAATGGTGTGATATCAGAAATCATAATGCAGATAATACAAATGAGATGTTTCGAAATGCTGATGCTCAAATGTTTCAAATTGTTGATGCTGAGATTTTTGAAGTAATCAAAGTATAAAATGGAAAATTCAACAAGGACCATATAGAGATATTAATATCTCAATGGAAAACTAATTAAATTTATGAATTACTCAAATTTTAAACTCAAATTTGAATGCCTTTCTTTGTATATTTATATTATCTTTCATGTTGTTCTAAAGTTTTGTAATAAGAGTATAAGGTAGAAATTATAAGTTAACACCATCACTTCTATTATTAATGGGGCTTGAATAATTCCCAAATTTCATGAATAGGCCTTCAAGGCAGTCGGGACTCTCATAGGGCCTCTTTGCTTTTGGCTACCTCTCGAGCTCTTCAATACAAGTGTGTGCATAACATTCCAAGCACTATTCCAAATCTGTCGCTGAGACTTTGGAGTATCGATCTGGAACTCTACCTAATGGCTGCACTGTTAATGTCATCGACAATCTGGTATCATATATATATTCCACATGCTCTTCATTTCTCGTCTCTTGATAGCTTTCATTTCGTGTTTCCTTCCTAATCTTGTGCATACATCTTACCTTGGTTTCATCCTGTGCATATCTTGTATATTATTGTCCTACAAGATGCACTCATTTAGTTGTCCTACAAGGTTTGTTTTAGCCACTTTGGCATAGTTTGTGTACTCTCGATAGACATATGTTCATTATGTAATACATAGTCAAAATGTATATCATGCGTGGCCTGAATGGCATGCTCATTTTCAGCCATATTTGGGTGCAAATGTTCAACCATGTGTGGTTGGAAATTTCCAGCAGTTCCAACACTTTTTGCCTGAAAACTTTCAGCCCTGTTTGGCTGAATATTTCATCCATTCTGAGCTCTATTTGGCTGAAATGTTTCAGCCCTTTGAACCTCATTTGGCTGGTCTACATGGTCCTAGTCAAGCGCACCACTTTCGGACAAAGGCATGATTGTATCGAACACATCTTCTGAGTTAACTATTGGCTGTTTTTTGCATTCGTAGAGAGAAAACTAAATTTTCAGCAAATACCAAATCTTGACTCACAATAATTGTGTTCATCAATGGTTGATACAAACGATATCCGTTACTTTCAACACTATAACCAAAAAATATACATTTCTTTGTGTTGTCATCAAGTTTGTGATGTTTTTGTGATGGCACAAGAGCATGTCGTTCTTTTGCAATTAAAACAATCTATTGAAGTTCAAGTGACCAAAACGAGCATGCCAAAGCTCCATTTTAGCCATGGAAGAAGTATGAGAAATCAAGGCATTTGAGGCATCCCTCTTGTATGTATCCAAATGATATAGGCCATTGCATAATGTACCTGGCATCATTATAATATCGCCATTGCTCAAAATCATGAACCATACATTTATCATCAACAAAATGTACATGAATTCTAGCTTTGGCAATCAACGGAACTGAAAATAAGTTCTTCTTGATACCGGGCACATACAACACATTTTTCAAGAGAATCACACCTCCATTTGCAGTGGTAAGCTCAATTTCTCCTACTCCAATGATAGGCTAAAAGGCGTTTGCATACACCACATGTCCTTCTTTAGGTGCATCTTTCAAGGATACAAACAACCTTTTGCATGATGTTATGTGCTTTGAAGCACCACTATCAAGAACCAATCTGAATAACCCTCACTTACAATCATACATTTAGAATGCAAAGATGCATCATAATGATTTGTCACAACACATGCCCAAAAATCTTCAGCCATGTTAGCTTCGTCATTCTTTGCATTTGCTGAATTTTCAACAATAGACATGCCCGATTCCTTTTTCTTTTCATTGCATTTAGCAAGTTTCTACACTCATCGATAGTATGACCAGCCTTTTGCCAATATTTGCATCTCTTCTTCTTTTGCAAATCACCATCATTAGAGGAATGAGTGGAAGAGGAAGCTTGAGGCTTTAGTTTTGATGAACCAAAAGTTGAACCACACTTGCTTTTCCCCTTTTGTGAGATAGCAAGTGCTTGCGTTCCCTCAATCAAGCCACTCCTATTCACTCTAGATTGCTCTCTTTCAAAAGAAGAGACCCAACCTCATCAAAAGCATACATATTAGCATTTCCTTTTGCAACCAAACAGAGTGTAGTAGCAAAGATTTGAAACGATTTTGGTAATCCTTTCAACAATGTAGAGATGAGTGATGCATCCGAAATTATCTCATTTATATTTTCCAATTGCTCTTTCACATCTTTGATGTGTGTCACATACACATCCACAGACTCATTTTCAGCCATACATACATCCTCAAGTTGCTTCCTCAAGTATGCAACACATGCTTCATTATGCATGGCATACAAAGAAGCAAGAGAGCCCCATACTTGTTTCAATGTAGAACATGACCGAATGTGTGGAACTATATGAAGTTTCACTTAAAGCGCAATCAATGCATGAGCTTATGCATCTTTTCCATCCCTTGTAAGCTGCTCCTGTGTAGGTGAAGAAGGAGGAGTAACCACTATACTGGACAAAGAAGCTCCAGCTGTGACAATAAACTATGAAGTAGAAGAACTTGTAGGTCTTCAATCTACAGCTTCCACTATGCTCCAAAGTTGTTTCACAACAAGAACATGCTTCATCATGTAAGACCACATTGGATAGTTGGTCCCATCAAGCTTATCCTCAGCTTGAAGCATGCCAAACAAAGTCATTGCTACCTACCATTTCACTAAAGAATAAGAGAGCAACAAGATATGTACTTGAATGAAAACTGATATGAATGTTGAAATCTCAGCTCACAAACTATCACTCTGATGGCGATTCTAATTGCACGAATGGTTTCGAAATGGGGGTAAAACCTCAGCAAAGAGCAGAGTTGTTGGAAATTTTTCTTGGATGCTAAAATTCACTCTTCAACCAAAGTGGATTTGCACTATTAAAAGTGCATGCCCACCGTGGTGCGAAAAACCAAAAATAGAGAAGAATATGAACTTGCTCTGACACCACGTGTAGGTGTGTGTAGAAGTGCGAGATACATACGAGAAGAACACACAAGAAGTAAGAACGCAGAAAGACATACGACAAAGGCTAGAATAGCTCTCTCTATAGATGATCAGAATTGAATTGAAGTAAGAGCTGAATGATATCCCTAAGTACAAAGTATTAACTACATATGAGTGAATCAATGTACAAAGTATTAACTACATATGAGTGAATCAATTATGTGGTAACATGGGGAAAAAACCTCTACCCAACACTAGAGTAAAAAGTTCGCATGTATAGGGAAAATGTTCACATCAAAGCTACCCAAGGAACACATACTATAACAACCAAACCACCACTTACATACATGAATTTATAGGTTTTTGCCAATATTTCTGAAAGGATATCAAGGATTTCTCTCGTATAATTGCTTCATTGATAGACCTAACTAAAAGCAATGCCGATTTTGCATGGAATGCAGAAGCGGAAGAGGCATTGCAGCTAGTGAAAAAAGTTATGACTCATGCTCCTGTCTTGAAATTACCAGATTTTACTCAACCTTTTGAAGTCCATACGGATGCCTCATGTTTGGCTATGGGAGGGGTACTCATGCAAGAAAACCAACCCATAGCCTATCTATCTAAGGAGCTTACAAAAGGCCAGAGGAAATGGGTCACTCATGAGCAAGAGATGTTTGCGATCATTTATTGCCTGATACAATGGTGGCGTTATGTACTAGATAAGCACACCAAGGTGTATACTGATAATGTGACGCTAAAATAATTTTAGACACAACCTAAACTTTTTGACAAACAACATGGATGGCAAGATGCCCTTTTAGATTATGATATAGAAATCATTCATAAGCTAGGTATTCATAATGCCATGCCAGACGTGCTCAGTTGCATGCCTGAAGCACTAGCAACAAGCGTGGTTGAATCAAATTTTCTTGAGGAAATAAGAGAAGCCACCAAAAAGGACATGGGAATTGCTCAGATGGTGATGGCTTGACACAAGGGCAAAATAGCTGCAGGTTTCTATGAGCTCAAAGATGGCTTACAGTATTCAAGGGGCCAGATTTTTATCCCTAACAATGAACATATTCGACAATGAATTCTCTTCGAGACGCATGTTTCCAAGTTAGCTAGCCATGGAGGACAAAAGAAATCCTATGACCAACTAGGGAAGAATTTCATTTGGCCTCGAATGCATGAAGACGTTCTAGAATATGTCAAAACTTGCCCCACCTTCCAACGCATAAAAGCTTGAGGCATCAACCCCACAAGTTTTCTTGTGAATATGCCTCTGTCATCTTGTCCATGAGATGTTATTAGTATGGATATCATAGTGGATTTTCTTAAATTAAAAGGATACAATATGATTTTTGTGGTAGTTGGCTTCTTTTCAGAGTAGGTGCATTTTATTCCAGCAAATCCTCATTTAACATCTCTACAAGTGGCGAAGCTCTTCTTCAAGGAGACCTTCAAATATCATGGGTTACCAGTTTCCATCGTATCCGATAGAGATGGTCGTTTTTTGAGCACCATCTGGGAGAAGCTCTTTACTTTATTGGGTACTTTATTCGTGCCTATGTGCAAGCAGATCAAAAGAGCTAGGCTAATCATTTCGAAGTTCTTGACTTCTAATAAAATAGTTCACCTCATTCAACAACACAATTCGCTCCATTTGAATTAGCAACGAGCAAAGAGGGGATCACCCGAATGGTTTTTCCAGGCGGCAAACCGGATATTATGGATCCAGATACCGATGCATTTCTCACAGCATGGCACACCCGGTTACAAGTGGTTAAGAAACATTTGCAAAGCTACAAGGATAAGTATATTCGATCCAAAAATGCCCAAGGACAAGGACAAGTATATTCGATCCAAAAATGCCCAAGGACAACCTGAGATTTTTACAAAAGCTGATCTGGTGCTTCTCAGCACCCAAAATATCGCTCTGCCTACCAATCTTGCACACAAGTTCCGTCACCGGTGGTATGGTCCTTCCAAAATTTTAGAGGAGTACAACGGCATTTCAGTTCAGCTTACTCAAGTGCTTCCACCCAGACACATGCTTTTGGTATCATCTACCATTGCACGAGCGCCGAGGACAACCCCTTGAACTGGAAGTTTTTTTGAAGCATCATGTATGCCGCCAACCGGAGTTTTATGTCAAACGGTGCGGTCGACCTCTTCCTGATTGTACCTAGGTTCTTGAAGATCATCTTTTGGCTCTTGATCGAGAACTAGTCCTCCGCTACTCGGACTTGATTGGCATTCAACATATGCCTAAGATTTATGATTTTCCCTCCATTTTTTCGTTCAAGGCATTTCCATTGTAATCTTTAATTTCTGCACTTGTAATGAGAACGTTTTTCGTAGCCATACTTAGTTTCCTCTTCTTGATAAGGAATTCAATGTATTAAAAGGGGGGAGAATGCTGAGGTTCTTGAAAACAGGGGTGTTGGTGACCCTCTACCACTCCACACGAAGAATCTGAGGTCTCCTTGGGCCGTTCTTGGGGGACCTTTTGTGCACCTCCGAGGGCACTTTGGGCTGTTTTTGGGGGTGCATTGCGGGTCCTCCGAGGCACCCCCAAGGCACCTTGGGGGTACCTTCGAGCATCATTTTCTCTTGACTAGAGGCCTCCCCACCCCTCCTCCTTTGCTCCTTTCACTTTTGCTGCACGATGGCCTATTTCTCTATCCAACGCTTTGAGGTGCTTGGGGAGTTTGCACTGAAGCACTCAATTGTGTGCAACTATGAAAGGTACCTCGTTAAACATCCAACTCACTTGTGAACGATCAGTGCCTTCCAAGCGATCCAATGACCTGCCTTCAACCCTCATTCTGGATGGAGACGGCCACTTTCATTTTAACGGCCACCTGTTTTAGGCTCTTATCAATGCAAGTTATGTTTTCGCAAACTCACGCATTCTCGCTCGTACTTGCTTCACTCCCTTTCTTGTAGCTACAAGGCATTTGAGGCACTCATAGGGCCTCTTGGCTTTCGGCTACCTCCAGAGCTCTTCAATCGAAGGTGCATGCATAACATTCCAAGCACTGCGTGAGATCTGTGATTGAGACTTTGGAGCGTCCGTCTGGAATTCTACCTAATGACCACGTTGTTAATGTCATTGACACCCCTGGTATCATATATTTATTCCATATGCTCTTCATTTCTCGTCTCTTGACAACTTTCATTTCCTATTTCCTTCCTAAGCTTGTGCATACATCTCTTACCTTTGTTTCATTTCCTGTTTCAAAGTAGGCTCGCTTGTGCATACATCTCTTACCTTGGTTTTGTCCTGTACATATCTTGTATATCATTCTTTGTGTATATCATTCTTTGTATAACCTTAGGGCAGGTTTTAACTAATATAAGAATCTTCAAAAAAACAAAAAAAAAAACATAACCATATAATTAGCATGTAATTATGGCCCAATTGTATAAATAAAGATCACCAATCAATAATATAACCGTATAAGATTTTGCATATATTTATTATATTATTAGGACCCAAATAATAAAATGAAGTCCTTTTCCTCTTTAAACTCTCACGGCGTAGTGCTGATTCACGAGGATGCTTTAGCTTTCGCATGCCTTTGATCATTCTCAGCCCAAAGAAAATCCCTAAGTAACCTTTTGGTTTGTGTCATTGATGATTTTGAGTTAACCAAACACGATAATACATACCACATTGTAGCATGAATAAGTTATAGTCTATATAGAATATATGAAGTCGTTCAGATAATACATATCACATTGTAGCATGAATAAGTTATAGTCTATATACAATATATGAAGGCGTTCGGTTATTCTCAAATAAATGTTATTTTACGGTTTTCATATTACAGAAACCTCTAGACTTGAAAAACAATCATGTCATTTATTTTTATTTCCATGGAAAATATGTCTTGCAATAAAATAATTGAGTTTCTATTTTTTTAATAAAAGTAAGTTTGGCACATGCTTACTCTCTGTGACTTTAATTGAATAAAATAAAATAATTTACTCTCTGTGACTTTAATTGAATAAAATAAATAATATAAGTGAAGGGGATTAGTGCCCAAGGGACCCCAAATCCCACAAAGCACGGGAAACACTTACATCACAAGGGATGGGATGAGAGGATTATTAACCTTTTTTGCAATTAGTTCTAAGCTTAATTTTCAATGGTAAGCGGAGTCTGGTTTGCCTCTGAAATTAATCGAGTATTATTAGCATGTTGATCGATTTCAGTTATTAATGTGTTCAGTTATTCAGAAAAATATGCTATTTTATAGTTTTCATATTGCAGAAACCTCGGAGTCTGGACTTGAAAAAATTAGACTTGACCAAGTCGCGAAGAGATAGACTTGACCAGTGGTGAAGTTGCGGAGAGATAAATGCGGAGAGATAGACTTGAAAATTAGAGTTGCAAGTGGTTGTCCTATTGAGGCACACATCTATGACACTCCCAAAATTACATCTCACCCGCATTTGTGACATCTCCCAAACTGAAGCCAATTGATGCATTTGACTTGAACAAAGTCACATTAAAGTTAATATGGTAGTTAATATAGTCGTCACATCTCCGTTTTGGGCTCTTATCAATGCAAGTTTCTTTTTACAAACTCGCTTATTCTTGCTCGTACTTGCTTCGCTTCTTCTTGCAAGTACAAGGGGGTCGGGACTCTCCACATGCTCTTCATTTCTCGTCTCTTGATAGCTTTCATTTCGTGTTTCCTTCCTAAGCTTGTGCATACATCTCTTACCTTGGTTTTATCCTGTGCATATCTTGTATATCATTTTTTGTTTAGCCTTAGGGCAAGTTTTAACTAATATAAGGATCTTGAAAAAAAATGTATATAACCATGTAATCAGCATGTAATTATAGCTCAATTATATTCTTATTTGTAAAAATCACCAAACAATAATATAATCGTATAAGATTTAACATATACTTATCACATAATATAGGACCAAATAATAAAATGAAGTCCTTTCCCACTTTAAACTCTCACGGAGTAATAATGATTTTCGAGGCTCATCATTCCCAGACCAAAAATAATTCTTAGCTAACCTTCTGATTTGTGTTATTGATGATTTTCAGTTAACCATACACGATGTACACATATCACATTGTAGCGTAATAACACATACCACATTGGAAAATAGTCGTGTAACATATTTTTATTTTCATGGAAAATTTTTCTTTCGATAAATTAATTGAGTATTATTAGCATGTCGATCGATTTTATAGTTATTAATGTGTTAAGTAAGTTTAAAATAAATGCTATTTTACAGTTTTCATATTATTACAGAAAACTCTGGAGTCTGGTCTTCAAAAAATTAGACTTGAACAAGTGGTCAATGTCGCGGAGAGATAGACCAAGTGGTCAAGTCACGGAGAGATAGACTTCAAGAAATTAGACTTGACCAAGTGGTCAAGTCGCAAGTCGTTGTCCTGTTCAAAGACGCATTTATGACACTCCCAAAATTACATCTCACGGGCATTTGCGACATCTACCAACATGAAGCCAATTGATGCATTTGACTTGTCCAAGTCACATTAAAGTTAATATGGTGGTTATATAAAAGGAGTGTCTGAGTCGTTTCTTTCTTATCTCTTCATTTTATTTGACTCTCAGTCCATATATTACCATGGAAGCTCAACGACCTTCGGAGCTGAATCTTGTTCTGATCGGACGCACTGGCAATGGAAAGAGCGCAACAGGCAACTTCATTCTGGGAAATAAGCGGTTCCATTCCAAGCGCTGCGCCAGATCCGTGACTGAGACTTCCGAGCGTCGGTCTGGAACTCTACCTGACGGCCGCGCTGTTAATGTCATCGACACCCCTGGTATCATATATATATCCCGCATGCTCTTCATTTCTCGTCTCTTGACAGCTTTCATTTCCTGTTTCCGTCCTAACCTTTTGCGCTATCGATGTCAGGATTTGTAGTTCATTTATCAACATATGCCGCAGTACGTTGATATGTTGGAGTATCTTGATATGTAGTTCATTTATCAAGATATGTCGGAGTATCTTCATCAAGAAAAGCAGAAGGGAGAGTATATATATAATCCTGAATTTACCGTGAAGCATGTATTATCTATGTAAAAGCATAGAGTCAGCAAAGAATATGAGTTTAGTATTACGTGCATGATCGCATCTGCAATGCTCAAACCCGTAGTTAAGTAGGGCACTTGATATACACATTCCTTGTTAATAATTGCTATATGAACGGTCATTCACTGTATTGCTCGTTAATAGTTGCGATATAATCGTCCATTGAATAACATCGAGACTTTAATTTTGCCTCTTTTCAGGCATTTTTGATCCTGAACTGCCTGAAAATTACATTGCTGAAGAGATTGTCAGATGTATTGAGTTGGCAAAGGAAGGGCTACATGCTGTACTCCTAGTGCTCTCGATAACGCACAGGTTCACGCCTGAGGAATTTGCTGCTGCGGAAGGGTTGAAAAGATTGTTTGGACCCGACATTGTCGACTATACAATAGTGCTATTCACAGGTGGCGATGCTAACGATGACGATGAGGAAAACTTAGATCTAGATAACTACATAAGACACGAAGCACCTCAGGGCCTAAAGGTACGTACGTTATATTATATTTTATTGCTCAACCTTTAAAGATCTTAAATTTGCCTGTCTTATATATTGATAACTTACAAGATCTAACTGTGATTTTGTTTGTGGACGCAGGATCTTGTAAGGGCATGTCATGGGAGAAAGGTGCTTTTCGACAACAAGACAAAGAACCACGAGAAGAAAACGAGGCAGGTGTCTTTGCTTCTTGGTCTGGTCGATCAAGTTCTTGCAAGTAATGGTGGCCGACCTTTCACCAATGAATTATTTGAAGAGGCAATGGTAGACACTACCCACCAGGTTGACGTTACGTTAGTGCTCACTGTTTGAAACAATTTGTTTGATGTTATTTCCTTACTGCGTTGCAGGAGCGAGCTAGGAAACGCAGTCAGAGAGAAAAATTGAGCATAGTGCCTGGAGTTGATCCTAACGAATTGATAAGATTGAAAGACGAAATGGAAAGATCATATCAGGAGCAACATCGAGCGATGCTTTCCATGGTAATGAGCCATATCGGATTATTATCTTCTTGTATGCATGTTCTTTCCATCGTTTTTTGTAACGTTAGAGTGCCAATATTTTGCTGAATTCAATGTGTTCGGTTGCAAAGGTGGAGCAGATGAGGACTCAGTATGAAGCGTTAAAGAGCCAACTTACTATCAATCGCCCACGTTCAGCATGGCCAGGAGTGGATATGCCACGAGAGCTTGTTATACCCTGTTCGATAATGTAAACTTTATGTCCGTATATGTGCAAACTTTGCATATCATACTTGTAAGAACACTGCTTTAAGGGGCTGTGTTTCACGTGTTTCGATTGACGTTGCTCGTTAAGAAATAGGCATGGCGGGACTTTGGTCAAAGCTATAGTGTAATTGTTTGATTTCCATAATCGATGCTTTGGGAATTACTTTGTGAATACATATCCACACAAATGTGAAAATAGTGATATCTTGCGAATAGCAATGCAGCTATCGAAAACACTTCCCAGTACGCACACTCGCATGTCATTTCATGTCCATTCTTTATCTTTTCACTTTCTCTATGACCAGTTCTTGCTCAACGTTGTGTTGCTGTCATGGTCGTCGTCATGAGAACTTGCTCATCCCTTTCTGGATGTAATAATCGCCTCAATGCACAGAGGTTTATGTGGTACTGATTATGATTATCTCTATGAGAGGATACTGTTTTTCTCATGCACCTCTCTTGTTGCCTTGCCTACTGAATCACTGCTACTCCTACTCGAGTTGGCATCCTTCGCTACAGTAACTATTGTTGGTTACATGTGGTTTTCTGTTTATAATATGCTTTCAGAGAGGGGATAGCTAGCTGTGATTCAGGCAACCTTACACAAATCATCATCTATGTAATAGGCCTTTTTGATAGCAAAATAATTCAGTTTTGAGTTTTTTTGAATTTCATTGTAGGGATGATGCTTAGAATGAATGATAAGGTCATTTTAGATACGTGGGAAAAATTTTTTAACAATAATTTTTTACATTCCCTCTCTAGAAAGTTGTTGCATGAAACTTATGTCAAATTTGAGTATGAAGATGGGGCAATCAAAGAAAGTGTTGTATAACAGAAAGGTAGAGACTTCTCAGTAGAAGAAATTTGCCTGATTGAATAATTTGTACTTCTTATGTCCTGTGCCTCATCAGATTGCCTAAAGATAGGGTATTGAAGAGATTTTTGATCTCTCTGGAATTTTTCATTTTCCAGGGCTCAAAAGTGATATTTGGAAGCAGATTTGGATCTAGGTTGTCTCTACAACTTTTGCGAAGCTTAACGAGCTTAAAATTTTTCTATCTCACAAGCTTGAGCTAATTCCTCACCGTTCTTGAGTTAGAGAGCTTGGAAAAGTGCCATTTTTGAGTACTTAAAAAGAGGACCCTTGATTCATCTTATTCTTTGTCGTGGGTGCAGAAAACACCCATCGGTATGTGGGCTATTTTTGGATGATTGACATGTGTGTGACTGTGTTGCAAGGATTGCCTCTATTTTTGCAGGTATGATTTCTGTTTGTTGGGATCTCCTTGCTTGTGTTTGAGTACAAAGATAAAACACTCCAAATATGCAATCCATGTAGCATCTTGGGCCATCAATTTATCTTGGTCGTGCAAATGTTTCAATGTCTCATGATCAACATATAAAACAAATTCTTTATGAACCAAATAATGGTACCAATGTCTGAGTGCTTGCGCCAATGTGTAAATTTGCACATCATATGTGCTATATGGTGGTCAAAAGGTCGATTGTTTTTCAACAAGTACATGATGGGTTTATTATTTTTGCTCAAAACAGCTCATATTACCACTTTAGATGCACTGCCATGTAAATCAAAAGTTTGTTGAAAGTTTGTTAGCATCGAAATTGGGGATGTGGTAAGAAAATTCTTGGTCACTTCAAATATGAATTCAGACTGCTTACTCTAGTTGACTTTATTAACTTTCATGAAGTTCCTTATAAGATCCATAATACCACTAAAGTGAGAAATAAATGATCTATTTGAACCTTAGGTTCGGATTTCATTTCTGTTGGGGATGCCCTACTATGATAAAACTCTGTAATGCTTGATTTGTATGATTTACTCCATTAATCTATTTGATATTTCTTGGAAAAATTTAAGCATTGGTTGTACTTCATTTCGATTACGTGGGGAGTTGAATTCTTGATGCATCGAGGAATCATTGTTTGCTTCTTTCACCGATGCCTACATCTCTTCGTGACTCACAGTTGTCATAGTGGGTGCGACCTTCTCCAACAATGTGATATTCCCAATATGAGCTAGTTTACTAAATAGTGAGAATAAAGATAAAAAGAGAAAAGTTTTATGGAGGAGTGACTTAGGATGGCTTAAACCGCATTTTCCTCATCTTTATAGTGGTTCTCTATTTATGTTTGATCATTACTTACATTGCCAAGATTGATGCTACATGATTCTAGATCAAGATCATTAGTTCTGTTGTTGTTTTCTTCACCAAGATCATGTTTCATTCTGGACTTTAGTTTGGTCTAGTTTGGTTTGATGATTGACGCTATCGAAACCTATTATACAATATGAAAGCAAATATGTTTTTTGTTAATTATGCATACACATGTATGATAAATGATTCAAAAATGTAGTTAAATTTGACTCAAAATAAATAGTAGCTATATATGCAAGAACATTTAGAAATATTGTTGTAGGTGAAGTTGTAGAAATACATGCAATGGCTTTTGCTGACAGAGTTGCAGGTGGAGTTGGAGGCATTTTTGCAGCTATATATCAATGCCTGCAAATATAGACACATCTATACCATCATATATTTTGTGAGACTTATAGAAGCAACTAGCCTTCATGCCTTTTAGTTCATCTTTTTCTACTATAATTCCATAGAACTCTCCTAATTTTTTATTGGTCAAATAGCGATCCATTAGTATGAAATGCCCAATAGGCTTGTAGAAGTTTCTTTGAATATATTATGTATGAATAGCTCTCATGCCATGAAGAACGCCAATATAGGGTCTTGTTAAACTCCATAGCAGCTCCCATGAACTGAATAATCTACACTGAGGTGGATTTCCTACTATCATAATATCTAGCATAGTCAGAATTTGTGTACCCAATCATAAATGCATCCCTGATACCCAAACATAAGTACTTATACTTACTATCACTTAGATATCTAAATATCATCTTGACTGTCTTCCCATGCATCTTCCCAAGGTTTTCTTACTACTACCACTACAAATGCAATGTCTCGCCTAGCAACTAGCATACCATACATAAGGCTACCAACAACAGATTTATAAGGAATCTTGACCATCAACTCGGTTTCTTGATTAGATTTTAGACAATCTCCCTTGTTGAGCTTTAAAAATGTAGGTAGTGGAGTGCTCAAAGGCTTTGGAATCTCTATGTTAAACCTCTTGGGTACTCTAGATGTGTACACAAACTAGACACAAGTATATATATCACTTACTTCCATCATGTGCAAGTAATGCATATACCAATAATAGGTTTGGCATCTCCAAAATCTTTCATGTCAAACTTTTAACAATCTTCTACTTATGCATAGATAGCTCATCCATATGCTTACTAACATTGAGCATGTTATCAACATATATGACCAACATGATCAAATTTCCATCTTAGCATCTTCTTGTATAAAGAAAAAGAACCTCATTGCTTTTAGTATAGAACTAGGATTTCATAAAAAGCATCAAAATTTTGCTACCATTATTTAGGGGATTTCTTAAGGCCATACAAGCTTTTAATATAGGCCTATGATTTCTTAAGCATCAAACTTTTCATACCATTAGGTCTAAGATGCAATCACAAATAGGATGAATGAAAAAGGTGCAGTTGATGGGAAAAGGTTACTATTAGGTACAATTTGCAAAACAAGAATCAGTTATCAATCTCCTAATTTCATCACCAGTTAGCCTGAGATGTTCTACAATCTATTTCCAACGACAAGAACATGACTTTGATCACACAAAAACAAAGGCATCTTGCGGGGATACCTTATCTTTAATAACTTTTTTCCCTAGATTGCATTCATAATTTTTATGTATTATACATGAAATTGGTTTGATTATAGGGAAGGAGGTGGATGCAAAGGAATCAATGGAAGGTACCTAGATTTGCAAAAGGGATGGGAATGGCTAGAGTGAGGCTAATTATAAATGGAATTGAATATGTACCTTGTCTACCAATGGTTGTTCAAATACCTAGTTTTGATGGAAGAGGTTTTTTGGATCATAAATTCAAGTGTGGGGGCCTAGAAGGGAGATGTTTTATATGAAAGAGATTAGATCGTATCACGAGTGGCTGCCCAAAAAATACAAGGATGAACTATCCAACTCATTCACTGCATAGGCCCCCTTAGGGGAAAGTAGAAAAATGGAAACAAAGAAAGAAGGGTGGTAGCAACAAAGGGGTAGACAGAGAGTGAACAATATACAAACTTCAAGTCATCAAATATGGATGCTTGTGTTGAGTCAATTTCAAATTCTGAATGAACAAAAAAATCTACAAGTGTAGGATGATGTGATGCAGACAGATGAGGAGTGCATATGTGATGGTGAAAAAGCAACTACTAAAGATGTCTGCACAAGTTTGATAGTGCATACATGATGGTGCAGAAATCAATAATAATGAGGTGTGCACAAGTTTAGATAGCGAAACCAAATTTGAAGATCAAACTATTACTCAAGTTCCTTTGTCAAAGGACTCTACACTTCTAGAGTACATGTCGGAACAACGGGGAATAGGAAAAAAGGATACAACAAATATGGCCACCATAGAGAAAGAATCAAATCTTGTGGAAGGAGATTCGGTAAAAAAATGACATATGTTTCTAGATTCCCTTCACTCCTATAGAGGTGGACAATGATAGACACATTGTGATGGTAGTGAGGAAATCTGTATGATCCAAGTAACGGAAGCTAGACGAGCAATGAGATCATTGGAAGAAGCTAATTTGTATCAGATCTTATCCATATGATCTCGTAGAATGATTGTCCCATCATGAAGATAGTCACGTGGAATGTTCAAGGATTTGGGGCAAATGTTTAAGAACTATAAAGGTCATTTCAGACAAGCATTACATAAGGCAATATTTTGTGGCAATATTGATATATTACCAATACAGGAGCATCATTTAAACTCCCAAATAATTCAGCAATATGGAGCCTTAATGATGGGTGAATGGCAAGTATTCTGGACATCAATGATTGGGAAAAACGGTGTTCATGTTGGTACATGCATAACTATCTGTCCATCTTGGATTCCTTATATCGATTCACATACAATTTTAGTAGAAGGCAAGGCTCATTACATCCTTCCCGAATTCAAAGGAGATACATTGGGCATCCTCAATATATATGCAACAAATTATGTGGCAAGCATAATACAATTTTGTTATGCAATTTTCCATCAATTACCTCCGGAGGCACAATGGTGGATTTTTCAAATTGATTGATGACATAGCTCATAGAACAGGATCCTCAAATGCAATTCATGAGGCTTAAAATGAAAATTTGGGAACAACTATGCTTGAGATTCATGGTAATAGATGTGTGACATCTTTCTTCTTTCATCAAGGCACTAGATTCTTTAAAGATTTCTAGGTCCAACTTAAGAAATCAAGGAACTCAATTTTATCATTTGGATAGGTTTTATGTGTCGGACTATTTTTCCCAAAAGGAAGGATCGACTAGCATAATGGAAGGGATAATTTTATTGGATCACTCACATGTGATTCTTGATATTGCAAGATATGAAGAAAAGAGTAAGATGCTCTTATGTATAGCAAATTTTATATTTCAAAAAGAACCTTATATGTTCAGGTGGAGATGATTTGGAAGTAATGTATGTCTACTACTTCATCATCATTTCCTTTTGTAAATGGGCTACAACAATTTGGTTTTTATTTTCA
>CM035411.1:206827734-206832734 GCA_020310875.1 Ceratopteris richardii
CTAATTGATGAAGATATACATGATCATATTTGATTAATAATAATAGAAATGGGATTACTTCAACAAATAAGAGATATTTTTAACTTTAATTCACATATATATGATCACAAAAAACAAAATTGATTCAAATAAATGATGGACTTATATCACTTTAATCAACAAAAGTTTATATATTCGAAAAACATTAGAATACATTGAGTCAATGTATGCTCAACTTATATTGTCTTCTCCTATATTTGAAGTACCTTCAATATCTTCTTCGCATTTTGTATCCTCTTTATCACTTTGAGATTCTTCTCCACGGGGTTGTATATCAATATCAGCATCAACATTTTGAAACATCTCAGTATCAGCATTTCGAAACATCTCATTTGTATTATCTGCATCATGATTTCTGATATCACACCATTGTTGTAAAGAAGAAGCGTTTTCAAAAGGTGAAGAACAATTTGATTCTAATTGTTTTTTTTTCAACTTCTAAGCATATCCCAAAACATCAAAGAACTTGCTCTATGCAAACACTCTCCACCTTATTCAAATCAAAACCAAATCCATATATTATCCATGGAATAATATTTGGTGTTGACTTTATTCCCATTGTGACTCTATACAAATGAGTAAGCATAGTTATGGAAGCCTTTGGTAGAGGAGGATATTTTTTTGACCTGTTTAATGAGTCTCTTACGAATGTTTCACTATAAATTCTAATTTTTGCATATTGTACATCTGTGATATTATACCTTTCACAAAGATTTTTCGAAGACAAAACCGCTATTGTTAAATCAATAAAAAAAGTAATTATTGCATTTTCTAGCACACGATCAGTCTTTAGTTCCCATGCCATTTCTTCCATATCCACCATGTGTTTCAACGATATTACGTTTTTTGATGAATCTGCTTTGCTATTTGGAACTTCACCTTTTGTATTAGGTAGTGCTCCGTAAGTATACAAGCGCATAATTCTTATCCAATTCTTCCATTCATCATCATCACATAAGAGAATATGAAAATCATTCTTTATACTTTCTGTAAAGTTTGCTATGTAGTTTCTACAAAATTCTGTGAAAAAAATACATGAAGTTTAATAAATATCATATAAATATAAATGAAATAGAAAATAAAAATACTAAGAATATCAACATACCTGCCATGATACAAACTCTCTTTTACTCGGATTAACGCTTGGAGGAGGCTTACGTGGACATCCATTAGCTTTCCATTGAGATCTCTCTTGTTAAAGTTGATCTAGAAATGGTTCCTTCTGTAATGACTTTTCTACCATCAAATTAGCCTCTTTCAATATCTCCCTTGAAATTTTTGGAGGACAATTTACTATAATTTTAGCTTTTCTATATCTAAATTGTTGTCATAAATTTAACCTCATCATAGGTGAATTGATACTCTGTAAAGTCTTCGCAACACTTATTGAATGTTGTCCAGATATTACAATACTCGACTTTATCAATATCATCAAGAGATAAAGTTTCTAAAGGTGTTCTCAAACTTGAATCAAAAGGCATAGCAAGTACAAGAATTTTCTTCTCTTTGGGAGCCAAGATAAATTCATTCATTAACGTACACACCCAATCTCTGTTCAATTTCCAGTATACATAATTTGATGGTGCTGGAAAACACTTCTTTACATTAATATTGAACACTGCATCTGAACCAAAAGCATAATATTCTTGTTTTTGAAGCAATAGATGCATCATTTTATTTTCTTCTGGTTGCATCATGATATCTTCAATTTCTTCACTTTTATTATCTGAATATCTGACTGATATATCTTCATCATTATGTATCGACTTTGACGATGATCCTAAATCTTTGTTTGAAGTAGCTTTCAACTTCCGTTTCTTCGATTTTTTGGATACATCCGAGCTTCTCTTCAAACATTTGGACTTTTGTTGTGATAATTTTTTGGCCTCTTTTATAACGTTCACTAGATCTTCTATTGATTCAATTGATCCAATTGAACCTAGTGACTGATCAAACTTTATCAAACTACATTTCATATCTTCCAAAATAGAAAGTCTCCCATGATAAGTAAAATCTATTCGCATTAAGGTTCTCACCATCAAGAAGTGCGTATCTTCATGCCACTTGTTTTTTATAAACTTTCCAATGAAAATACATTGCCTATAACCTTACTTTGAGATTCAATAGTACCAATGTTCTCCATTGCTCCTGAAATAACAAAGAAATATTTTATCATAAATCATAATAAAAAAATATCAATAAAATAACATTAAATTTCAAAATATAATAACATGAAATATCTCAATATAAAATAACATCGAATTTCTCATCTACAAAACTAAAGTATAAGTCTTCAAGCTCGAACTTATGTTGAAATATCCTCAACTAAACTATAACTTAAGTTCGTGAAATATCCTCAACTAAAGTATGTCTTAAAGCTCGAACTTAAGTTCGAACCTCTAAGGTTGAATTAAGGTACAAACTCAAGCCTCAAATAGGCTCCAACTTAATTTTGAGCATCGAACAGACTCAAACATAAGTTCGAGCCGGCAAAAGTTGAATTAAGGTACAAAACTCGAGCCTCGAGACTCGAGCTTAAGTTCCAGCCTCAAATGGGATATAATTTAAATTCCAGTCTCTAACAGGCTTGAACATAAGTATGTGTTCAACCACAAACTTAAGTTCAAGCCTCTAAGCTCGATTTACGATGCAAAACTCGAATTTCGAGTAGGCTCAAACTTAAGTTCGAGCCTCTAACATGCTTGAACTTATATTCGAGCATCATATCGGCTTGAACTTAAGTTAGACCTTCGAACACGCTCAAACTTAAGTTCGAGCATCGAACCAACTCAAACTTAAGTTTGAACCTATTCGAGGTTCGAACATGCTCGAACTTAATTTGGAGCCTCAAGCACGCTCAAAGTTAAGTTCAAGCTTCGAACCGACTCAAACTTAACTTCGAACCTATTCGAGGCTCGAACATGCTCGAACTTAAGTTAGATCGTCGAACACGCTAAAACTTAAATTCGAGCGTTGAACCAACTCAAACTTGAGTTCGAACCTATTGAAGGCTCGAACTTAAATTCGAGGTTGTTCTTGGCTCGAACTTAAGTTCGAACCTATTCGAAACAGGAACTTATGCTCAAGCTTATTCGAGAATCATAAACTCGAACTTATGTTCTAGAATCACAACCTCAAACTCAAGTTTGAGCTTATAATAGGCTTGAACTTAAGGTTCAGCGTTGAATCAGCTCAAACTTAAGTTCAAATCTTAAATAGGCTCTAGCTTAATTTTGAGCATCAAATAGGCTCGAACTCGAAGCTCTATGCTCAAAAGTAAGGTGCAAAACTTGAACTTGGATGCTCAAACTTAAGTTTGAGCCTCAAATAGGATATGACTTAAATTCAAGTCTCCAATAGACTCAAATTTAAGTATAAGTCTCTAAGCTCAAATTGTTATAGGCTTGGACTTAAGTTTGAGCGTTCAGGAGACTCAAACTTAAGTTCAAACCTCAAATAGGCTCCAACTTAAGTTTGAGCCTCGAACAGGCTCGAACTTAAGTTCGAGCATCAAACTGACTTAAGTTCGAGCCAGCCAGGTTGAATTAAGATACAAAACTCGAGCCACAAATGGGATATAAGTCAAATTTGAATCTATTCCAAGCTCGAACTTACGTTCGAGCCTATTCGAGACTCGAACTTAAAATTGAGCCTCTAACAAGCTCGAACTTATGCTCAAGCATCATACGGGCTCAAACTTAAGTTAGAGATTTGACCATGCTCAAACTCAAGTTTGAGCATCGAACTGCCTGAAACTTAAGTTCGAACCTATTCGAAGTAGGAACTTATGTTCAAGCCTGTTCAAGAAATCACAAGCTCCAACTTATGTTCCATAATCAGAACCTCAAACTTAAGTTCCAGCCTCTAACAAGCTCAAAGTCAAACTTAAGTTTGAATCTTAAGTAGTCTTGAACTTAAGTCTGAGCTTCGAATAGGCTCGAACTTAACTTCGAGTGACGAACCGACTGAAACTTAAGTTCGAGCCAGAGGATAGAATTAAGGTGAAGAACTTGAACCTCGATGCTCGAACTTAAGTTCGAGCCTTGAGTAGGATATAACTTAAATTCGAGTCTCGAACAAACTCAAACTTAAGTATAAGTCTTTAAGCTCAAACTCTTATAGCCTCGAACTTAACTTCGGCCATCAAGCTGGCTCAAACTTAAGTTCAAACCTAGAATAGGCTCAAACTTAAGTTTGAGCCTCGAGCAGGCTCAAACTTAAGTTTGAGCGTTGAACAGACTCAAACTTAAGTTCGAACCTACTCGAGTCTCGAACTTAATGGCTCAAATTTAAGTTCGAACCTATTCGAAGCAGGAAGTTATGTTCAAGCCTATTTGTGAAATAACAACGTCGAACTTATGTTTCAGAATCACAACCTCAAACTTAAGTTCGAGCCTCTAACAGGCTCAAAGTCAAACTTAAATTTGAACCTTAAATAGGCTCGAACTTAAGTTCGAGTGTCGAACCGACTCAAACTTAAGTTTGAGCTAGAGGATCAAATTAAGGTGCAAAACGCGAACCTCGATGCTCCAACTTAAGTTCGAACCTCGATGCTCGAACTTAGGTTTGAGCCTGGAGTGAGATATAACTGAGATTCGAGTATCGAAAACTCTCAAACTTAAGTATACGTCTTTAAGCTCAAATTGTTATAGGCTCGAACTTAAGGTCGAACCTCAAATGGGATCGAACTCAAGTTCGAGCGTCGAACCAACTTAAACATAAGTTCGAGCCTCGAATGGGATATAACTTAAATTCGAGACTTAAGTTTGAGCGTTGAGCAGACTCAAACTTAAGTTCCAACCTCAAATAACCTCGAACTTAAGTTTGAGCCTCGAACAGGGTCGAACTTAAGTTCGAGCGTCGAACCGACTCAAACTTAAGGTCGAGCTTGAGGATAGAATTAGGGTGCATGACTCGAACCTCGATGCTCGAACTTAAGTTCGAGCCTCAAGTAGGATATA
>CM035411.1:206837734-206852734 GCA_020310875.1 Ceratopteris richardii
CGCCTATACCGGCGGCCAGTTTTAAATATACCGCGAACCCGAGAGCAAAACTTCCCATTTTTGCACGTGTTTGAGTACTGTCGGTCTAATGTCAAATTGCCCATGCAAACCTGCATTGTCTTGTGCACACACACACACACGGATCTCTCTCTCTACACACACACACTCTCTCTCGGCATAGATCTCACATCTTGGTAAGTGCTGCGTGTACTGTTAGCATTTGTGTTTCTCTATGCTTTAGGGTTTCTAATTTCTCTTTTTGTTGATTTTGCAGAAGCTCTTTGGCCTCAATTGTTTGGAACTGGACGAGAGACAACCTACATTACGCTTTGACGAAAACGATTCAAAGAGGGACATACTTGTAAGTGATTCTTTTATTCGCTATTGATAGAGAGAGAAGGAGAGAGAGAGAGAGAGAGAGAGAGAGAGAGAGAGAAAGAGAGAGAGAAGAGAAAGGAAGATACACATTAATTTACACATGCATACATACACACATACATGTATACACATGCATGCTTACATACACACACCTATACACATATGCATCCTTACATACACACACACATATACACATATGCATGCATACAAACACAAATAGATTTACACACATGCATACATACTCACACATGCTAGGTATTCATAATGCCATGCCAGACGTGCTCAGTTGCATGCCTGAAGCACTAGCAACAAGCGTGGTTGAATCAAATTTTCTTGAGGAAATAAGAGAAGCCACCAAAAAGGACATGGGAATTGCTCAGATGGTGATGGCTTGACACAAGGGCAAAATAGCGGTAGGTTTCTATGAGCTCAAAGATGGCTTACAGTATTCAAGGGGCCAGATTTTTATCCCTAACAATGAACATATTCGACAATGAATTCTCTTCGAGACGCATGTTTCCAAGTTAGCTAGCCATGGAGGACAAAAGAAATCCTATGACCAACTAGGGAAGAATTTCATTTGGCCTCGAATGCATGAAGACGTTCTAGAATATGTCAAAACTTGCCCCACCTTCCAACGCATAAAAGCTTGAGGCATCAACCCCACAAGTTTTCTTGTGAATATGCCTCTGTCATCTTGTCCATGAGATGTTATTAGTATGGATATCATAGTGGATTTTCTTAAATTAAAAGGATACAATATGATTTTTGTGGTAGTTGGCTTCTTTTCAGAGTAGGTGCATTTTATTCCAGCAAATCCTCATTTAACATCTCTACAAGTGGCGAAGCTCTTCTTCAAGGAGACCTTCAAATATCATGGGTTACCAGTTTCCATCGTATCCGATAGAGATGGTCGTTTTTTGAGCACCATCTGGGAGAAGCTCTTTACTTTATTGGGTACTTTATTCGTGCCTATGTGCAAGCAGATCAAAAGAGCTAGGCTAATCATTTCGAAGTTCTTGACTTCTAATAAAATAGTTCACCTCATTCAACAACACAATTCGCTCCATTTGAATTAGCAACGAGCAAAGAGGGGATCACCCGAATGGTTTTTCCAGGCGGCAAACCGGATATTATGGATCCAGATACCGATGCATTTCTCACAGCATGGCACACCCGGTTACAAGTGGTTAAGAAACATTTGCAAAGCTACAAGGATAAGTATATTCGATCCAAAAATGCCCAAGGACAAGGACAAGTATATTCGATCCAAAAATGCCCAAGGACAACCTGAGATTTTTACAAAAGCTGATCTGGTGCTTCTCAGCACCCAAAATATCGCTCTGCCTACCAATCTTGCACACAAGTTCCGTCACCGGTGGTATGGTCCTTCCAAAATTTTAGAGGAGTACAACGGCATTTCAGTTCAGCTTACTCAAGTGCTTCCACCCAGACACATGCTTTTGGTATCATCTACCATTGCACGAGCGCCGAGGACAACCCCTTGAACTGGAAATTTTTTTGAAGCATCATGTATGCCGCCAACCGGAGTTTTATGTCAAACGGTGCGGTCGACCTCTTCCTGATTGTACCTAGGTTCTTGAAGATCATCTTTTGGCTCTTGATCGAGAACTAGTCCTCCGCTACTCGGACTTGATTGGCATTCAACATATGCCTAAGATTTATGATTTTCCCTCCATTTTTTCGTTCAAGGATTTCCATTGTAATCTTTAATTTCTGCACTTGTAATGAGAACGTTTTTCGTAGCCATACTTAGTTTCCTCTTCTTGATAAGGAATTCAATGTATTAAAAGGGGGGAGAATGCTGAGGTTCTTGAAAACAGGGGTGTTGGTGACCCTCTACCACTCCACACGAAGAATCTGAGGTCTCCTTGGGCCGTTCTTGGGGGACCTTTTGTGCACCTCCGAGGGCACTTTGGGCTGTTTTTGGGGGTGCATTGCGGGTCCTCCGAGGCACCCCCAAGGCACCTTGGGGGTACCTTCGAGCATCATTTTCTCTTGACTAGAGGCCTCCCCACCCCTCCTCCTTTGCTCCTTTCACTTTTGCTGCACGATGGCCTATTTCTCGATCCAACGCTTTGAGGTGCTTGGGGAGTTTGCACTGAAGCACTCAATTGTGTGCAACTATGAAAGGTACCTCGTTAAACATCCAACTCACTTGTGAACGATCAGTGCCTTCCAAGCGATCCAATGACCTGCCTTCAACCCTCATTCTGGATGGAGACGGCCACTTTCATTTTAACGGCCACCTGTTTTAGGCTCTTATCAATGCAAGTTATGTTTTCGCAAACTCACGCATTCTCGCTCGTACTTGCTTCACTCCCTTTCTTGTAGCTACAAGGCATTTGAGGCACTCATAGGGCCTCTTGGCTTTCGGCTACCTCCAGAGCTCTTCAATCGAAGTGCATGCATAACATTCCAAGCACTGCGTGAGATCTGTGATTGAGACTTTGGAGCGTCCGTCTGGAATTCTACCTAATGACCACGTTGTTAATGTCATTGACACCCCTGGTATCATATATTTATTCCATATGCTCTTCATTTCTCGTCTCTTGACAACTTTCATTTCCTATTTCCTTCCTAAGCTTGTGCATACATCTCTTACCTTTGTTTCATTTCCTGTTTCAAAGTAGGCTCGCTTGTGCATACATCTCTTACCTTGGTTTTGTCCTGTACATATCTTGTATATCATTCTTTGTGTATATCATTCTTTGTGTATATCATTCTTTGTATAACCTTAGGGCAGGTTTTAACTAATATAAGAATCTTCAAAAAAACAAAAAAAAAAACATAACCATATAATTAGCATGTAATTATGGCCCAATTGTATAAATAAAGATCACCAATCAATAATATAACCGTATAAGATTTTGCATATATTTATTATATTATTAGGACCCAAATAATAAAATGAAGTCCTTTTCCTCTTTAAACTCTCACGGCGTAGTGCTGATTCACGAGGATGCTTTAGCTTTCGCATGCCTTTGATCATTCTCAGCCCAAAGAAAATCCCTAAGTAACCTTTTGGTTTGTGTCATTGATGATTTTGAGTTAACCAAACACGATAATACATACCACATTGTAGCATGAATAAGTTATAGTCTATATAGAATATATGAAGTCGTTCAGATAATACATATCACATTGTAGCATGAATAAGTTATAGTCTATATACAATATATGAAGGCGTTCGGTTATTCTCAAATAAATGTTATTTTACGGTTTTCATATTACAGAAACCTCTAGACTTGAAAAACAATCATGTCATTTATTTTTATTTCCATGGAAAATATGTCTTGCAATAAAATAATTGAGTTTCTATTTTTTTAATAAAAGTAAGTTTGGCACATGCTTACTCTCTGTGACTTTAATTGAATAAAATAAAATAATTTACTCTCTGTGACTTTAATTGAATAAAATAAAATAATATAAGTGAAGGGGATTAGTGCCCAAGGGACCCCAAATCCCACAAAGCACGGGAAACACTTACATCACAAGGGATGGGATGAGAGGATTATTAACCTTTTTTGCAATTAGTTCCAAGCTTAATTTTCAATGGTAAGCGGAGTCTGGTTTGCCTCTGAAATTAATCGAGTATTATTAGCATGTTGATCGATTTCAGTTATTAATGTGTTCAGTTATTCAGAAAAATATGCTATTTTATAGTTTTCATATTGCAGAAACCTCGGAGTCTGGACTTGAAAAAATTAGACTTGACCAAGTCGCGAAGAGATAGACTTGACCAGTGGTGAAGTTGCGGAGAGATAAATGCGGAGAGATAGACTTGAAAATTAGAGTTGCAAGTGGTTGTCCTATTGAGGCACACATCTATGACACTCCCAAAATTACATCTCACCCGCATTTGTGACATCTCCCAAACTGAAGCCAATTGATGCATTTGACTTGAACAAAGTCACATTAAAGTTAATATGGTAGTTAATATAGTCGTCACATCTCCGTTTTGGGCTCTTATCAATGCAAGTTTCTTTTTACAAACTCGCTTATTCTTGCTCGTACTTGCTTCGCTTCTTCTTGCAAGTACAAGGGGGTCGGGACTCTCCACATGCTCTTCATTTCTCGTCTCTTGATAGCTTTCATTTCGTGTTTCCTTCCTAAGCTTGTGCATACATCTCTTACCTTGGTTTTATCCTGTGCATATCTTGTATATCATTTTTTGTTTAGCCTTAGGGCAAGTTTTAACTAATATAAGGATCTTGAAAAAAAATGTATATAACCATGTAATCAGCATGTAATTATAGCTCAATTATATTCTTATTTGTAAAAATCACCAAACAATAATATAATCGTATAAGATTTAACATATACTTATCACATAATATAGGACCAAATAATAAAATGAAGTCCTTTCCCACTTTAAACTCTCACGGAGTAATAATGATTTTCGAGGCTCATCATTCCCAGACCAAAAATAATTCTTAGCTAACCTTCTGATTTGTGTTATTGATGATTTTCAGTTAACCATACACGATGTACACATATCACATTGTAGCGTAATAACACATACCACATTGGAAAATAGTCGTGTAACATATTTTTATTTTCATGGAAAATTTTTCTTTCGATAAATTAATTGAGTATTATTAGCATGTCGATCGATTTTATAGTTATTAATGTGTTAAGTAAGTTTAAAATAAATGCTATTTTACAGTTTTCATATTATTACAGAAAACTCTGGAGTCTGGTCTTCAAAAAATTAGACTTGAACAAGTGGTCAAGTCGCGGAGAGATAGACCAAGTGGTCAAGTCACGGAGAGATAGACTTCAAGAAATTAGACTTGACCAAGTGGTCAAGTCGCAAGTCGTTGTCCTGTTCAAAGACGCATTTATGACACTCCCAAAATTACATCTCACGGGCATTTGCGACATCTACCAACATGAAGCCAATTGATGCATTTGACTTGTCCAAGTCACATTAAAGTTAATATGGTGGTTATATAAAAGGAGTGTCTGAGTCGTTTCTTTCTTATCTCTTCATTTTATTTGACTCTCAGTCCATATATTACCATGGAAGCTCAACGACCTTCGGAGCTGAATCTTGTTCTGATCGGACGCACTGGCAATGGAAAGAGCGCAACAGGCAACTTCATTCTGGGAAATAAGCGGTTCCATTCCAAGCGCTGCGCCAGATCCGTGACTGAGACTTCCGAGCGTCGGTCTGGAACTCTACCTGACGGCCGCGCTGTTAATGTCATCGACACCCCTGGTATCATATATATATCCCGCATGCTCTTCATTTCTCGTCTCTTGACAGCTTTCATTTCCTGTTTCCGTCCTAACCTTTTGCGCTATCGATGTCAGGATTTGTAGTTCATTTATCAACATATGCCGCAGTACGTTGATATGTTGGAGTATCTTGATATGTAGTTCATTTATCAAGATATGTCGGAGTATCTTCATCAAGAAAAGCAGAAGGGAGAGTATATATATAATCCTGAATTTACCGTGAAGCATGTATTATCTATGTATATCTGCAATGCTCAAACCCGTAGTTAAGTAGGGCACTTGATATACACATTCCTTGTTAATAATTGCTATATGAACGGTCATTCACTGTATTGCTCGTTAATAGTTGCGATATAATCGTCCATTGAATAACATCGAGACTTTAATTTTGCCTCTTTTCAGGCATTTTTGATCCTGAACTGCCTGAAAATTACATTGCTGAAGAGATTGTCAGATGTATTGAGTTGGCAAAGGAAGGGCTACATGCTGTACTCCTAGTGCTCTCGATAACGCACAGGTTCACGCCTGAGGAATTTGCTGCTGCGGAAGGGTTGAAAAGATTGTTTGGACCCGACATTGTCGACTATACAATAGTGCTATTCACAGGTGGCGATGCTAACGATGACGATGAGGAAAACTTAGATCTAGATAACTACATAAGACACGAAGCACCTCAGGGCCTAAAGGTACGTACGTTATATTATATTTTTATTGCTCAACCTTTAAAGATCTTAAATTTGCCTGTCTTATATATTGATAACTTACAAGATCTAACTGTGATTTTGTTTGTGGACGCAGGATCTTGTAAGGGCATGTCATGGGAGAAAGGTGCTTTTCGACAACAAGACAAAGAACCACGAGAAGAGAACGAGGCAGGTGTCTTTGCTTCTTGGTCTGGTCGATCAAGTTCTTGCAAGTAATGGTGGCCGACCTTTCACCAATGAATTATTTGAAGAGGCAATGGTAGACACTACCCACCAGGTTGACGTTACGTTAGTGCTCACTGTTTGAAACAATTTGTTTGATGTTATTTCCTTACTGCGTTGCAGGAGCGAGCTAGGAAACGCAGTCAGAGAGAAAAATTGAGCATAGTGCCTGGAGTTGATCCTAACGAATTGATAAGATTGAAAGACGAAATGGAAAGATCATATCAGGAGCAACATCGAGCGATGCTTTCCATGGTAATGAGCCATATCCGATTATTATCTTCTTGTATGCATGTTCTTTCCATCGTTTTTTGTAACGTTAGAGTGCCAATATTTTGCTGAATTCAATGTGTTCGGTTGCAAAGGTGGAGCAGATGAGGACTCAGTATGAAGCGTTAAAGAGCCAACTTACTATCAATCGCCCACGTTCAGCATGGCCAGGAGTGGATATGCCACGAGAGCTTGTTATACCCTGTTCGATAATGTAAACTTTATGTCCGTATATGTGCAAACTTTGCATATCATACTTGTAAGAACACTGCTTTAAGGGGCTGTGTTTCACGTGTTTCGATTGACGTTGCTCGTTAAGAAATAGGCATGGCGGGACTTTGGTCAAAGCTATAGTGTAATTGTTTGATTTCCATAATCGATGCTTTGGGAATTACTTTGTGAATACATATCCACACAAATGTGAAAATAGTGATATCTTGCGAATAGCAATGCAGCTATCGAAAACACTTCCCAGTACGCACACTCGCATGTCATTTCATGTCCATTCTTTATCTTTTCACTTTCTCTATGACCAGTTCTTGCTCAACGTTGTGTTGCTGTCATGGTCGTCGTCATGAGAACTTGCTCATCCCTTTCTGGATGTAATAATCGCCTCAATGCACAGAGGTTTATGTGGTACTGATTATGATTATCTCTATGAGAGGATACTGTTTTTCTCATGCACCTCTCTTGTTGCCTTGCCTACTGAATCACTGCTACTCCTACTCGAGTTGGCATCCTTCGCTACAGTAACTATTGTTGGTTACATGTGGTTTTCTGTTTATAATATGCTTTCAGAGAGGGGATAGCTAGCTGTGATTCAGGCAACCTTACACAAATCATCATCTATGTAATAGGCCTTTTTGATAGCAAAATAATTCAGTTTTGAGTTTTTTTGAATTTCATTGTAGGGATGATGCTTAGAATGAATGATAAGGTCATTTTAGATACGTGGGAAAAATTTTTTAACAATAATTTTTTACATTCCCTCTCTAGAAAGTTGTTGCATGAAACTTATGTCAAATTTGAGTATGAAGATGGGGCAATCAAAAAAAGTGTTGTATAACAGAAAGGTAGAGACTTCTCAGTAGAAGAAATTTGCCTGATTGAATAATTTGTACTTCTTATGTCCTGTGCCTCATCAGATTGCCTAAAGATAGGGTATTGAAGAGATTTTTGATCTCTCTGGAATTTTTCATTTTCCAGGGCTCAAAAGTGATATTTGGAAGCAGATTTGGATCTAGGTTGTCTCTACAACTTTTGCGAAGCTTAACGAGCTTAAAATTTTTCTATCTCACAAGCTTGAGCTAATTCCTCACCGTTCTTGAGTTAGAGAGCTTGGAAAAGTGCCATTTTTGAGTACTTAAAAAGAGGACCCTTGATTCATCTTATTCTTTGTCGTGGGTGCAGAAAACACCCATCGGTATGTGGGCTATTTTTGGATGATTGACATGTGTGTGACTGTGTTGCAAGGATTGCCTCTATTTTTGCAGGTATGATTTCTGTTTGTTGGGATCTCCTTGCTTGTGTTTGAGTACAAAGATAAAACACTCCAAATATGCAATCCATGTAGCATCTTGGGCCATCAATTTATCTTGGTCGTGCAAATGTTTCAATGTCTCATGATCAACATATAAAACAAATTCTTTATGAACCAAATAATGGTACCAATGTCTGAGTGCTTGCGCCAATGTGTAAATTTGCACATCATATGTGCTATATGGTGGTCAAAAGGTCGATTGTTTTTCAACAAGTACATGATGGGTTTATTATTTTTGCTCAAAACAGCTCATATTACCACTTTAGATGCACTGCCATGTAGTTCAAAAGTTTGTTGAAAGTTTGTTAGCATCGAAATTGGGGATGTGGTGAGGCAATTCTTGGTCACTTCAAATATGAATTCAGACTGCTTACTCTAGTTGACTTTATTAACTTTCATGAAGTTCCTTATAAGATCCATAATACCACTAAAGTGAGAAATAAATGATCTATTTGAACCTTAGGTTCGGATTTCATTTCTGTTGGGGATGCCCTACTATGATAAAACTCTGTAATGCTTGATTTGTATGATTTACTCCATTAATCTATTTGATATTTCTTGGAAAAATTTAAGCATTGGTTGTACTTCATTTCGATTACGTGGGGAGTTGAATTCTTGATGCATCGAGGAATCATTGTTTGCTTCTTTCACCGATGCCTACATCTCTTCGTGACTCACAGTTGTCATAGTGGGTGCGACCTTCTCCAACAATGTGATATTCCCAATATGAGCTAGTTTACTAAATAGTGAGAATAAAGATAAAAAGAGAAAAGTTTTATGGAGGAGTGACTTAGGATGGCTTAAACCGCATTTTCCTCATCTTTATAGTGGTTCTCTATTTATGTTTGATCATTACTTACATTGCCAAGATTGATGCTACATGATTCTAGATCAAGATCATTAGTTCTGTTGTTGTTTTCTTCACCAAGATCATGTTTCATTCTGGACTTTAGTTTGGTCTAGTTTGGTTTGATGATTGACGCTATCGAAACCTATTATACAATATGAAAGCAAATATGTTTTTTGTTAATTATGCATACACATGTATGATAAATGATTCAAAAATGTAGTTAAATTTGACTCAAAATAAATAGTAGCTATATATGCAAGAACATTTAGAAATATTGTTGTAGGTGAAGTTGTAGAAATACATGCAATGGCTTTTGCTGACAGAGTTGCAGGTGGAGTTGGAGGCATTTTTGCAGCTATATATCAATGCCTGCAAATATAGACACATCTATACCATCATATATTTTGTGAGACTTATAGAAGCAACTAGCCTTCATGCCTTTTAGTTCATCTTTTTCTACTATAATTCCATAGAACTCTCCTAATTTTTTATTGGTCAAATAGCGATCCATTAGTATGAAATGCCCAATAGGCTGTAGAAGTTTCTTTGAATATATTATGTATGAATAGCTCTCATGCCATGAAGAACGCCAATATAGGGTCTTGTTAAACTCCATAGCAGCTCCCATGAACTGAATAATCTACACTGAGGTGGATTTCCTACTATCATAATATCTAGCATAGTCAGAATTTGTGTACCCAATCATAAATGCATCCCTGATACCCAAACATAAGTACTTATACTTACTATCACTTAGATATCTAAATATCATCTTGACTGTCTTCCCATGCATCTTCCCAAGGTTTTCTTACTACTACCACTACAAATGCAATGTCTCGCCTAGCAACTAGCATACCATACATAAGGCTACCAACAACAGATTTATAAGGAATCTTGACCATCAACTCGGTTTCTTGATTAGATTTTAGACAATCTCCCTTGTTGAGCTTTAAAAATGTAGGTAGTGGAGTGCTCAAAGGCTTTGGAATCTCTATGTTAAACCTCTTGGGTACTCTAGATGTGTACACAAACTAGACACAAGTATATATATCACTTACTTCCATCATGTGCAAGTAATGCATATACCAATAATAGGTTTGGCATCTCCAAAATCTTTCATGTCAAACTTTTAACAATCTTCTACTTATGCATAGATAGCTCATCCATATGCTTACTAACATTGAGCATGTTATCAACATATATGACCAACATGATCAAATTTCCATCTTAGCATCTTCTTGTATAAAGAAAAAGAACCTCATTGCTTTTAGTATAGAACTAGGATTTCATAAAAAGCATCAAAATTTTGCTACCATTATTTAGGGGATTTCTTAAGGCCATACAAGCTTTTAATATAGGCCTATGATTTCTTAAGCATCAAACTTTTCATACCATTAGGTCTAAGATGCAATCACAAATAGGATGAATGAAAAAGGTGCAGTTGATGGGAAAAGGTTACTATTAGGTACAATTTGCAAAACAAGAATCAGTTATCAATCTCCTAATTTCATCACCAGTTAGCCTGAGATGTTCTACAATCTATTTCCAACGACAAGAACATGACTTTGATCACACAAAAACAAAGGCATCTTGCGGGGATACCTTATCTTTAATAACTTTTTTCCCTAGATTGCATTCATAATTTTTATGTATTATACATGAAATTGGTTTGATTATAGGGAAGGAGGTGGATGCAAAGGAATCAATGGAAGGTACCTAGATTTGCAAAAGGGATGGGAATGGCTAGAGTGAGGCTAATTATAAATGGAATTGAATATGTACCTTGTCTACCAATGGTTGTTCAAATACCTAGTTTTGATGGAAGAGGTTTTTTGGATCATAAATTCAAGTGTGGGGGCCTAGAAGGGAGATGTTTTATATGAAAGAGATTAGATCGTATCACGAGTGGCTGCCCAAAAAATACAAGGATGAACTATCCAACTCATTCACTGCATAGGCCCCCTTAGGGGAAAGTAGAAAAATGGAAACAAAGAAAGAAGGGTGGTAGCAACAAAGGGGTAGACAGAGAGTGAACAATATACAAACTTCAAGTCATCAAATATGGATGCTTGTGTTGAGTCAATTTCAAATTCTGAATGAACAAAAAAATCTACAAGTGTAGGATGATGTGATGCAGACAGATGAGGAGTGCATATGTGATGGTGAAAAAGCAACTACTAAAGATGTCTGCACAAGTTTGATAGTGCATACATGATGGTTCAGAAATCAATAATAATGAGGTGTGCACAAGTTTAGATAGCGAAACCAAATTTGAAGATCAAACTATTACTCAAGTTCCTTTGGCAAAGGACTCTACACTTCTAGAGTACATGTCGGAACAACGGGGAATAGGAAAAAAGGATACAACAAATATGGCCACCATAGAGAAAGAATCAAATCTTGTGGAAGGAGATTCGGTAAAAAAATGACATATGTTTCTAGATTCCCTTCACTCCTATAGAGGTGGACAATGATAGACACATTGTGATGGTAGTGAGGAAATCTGTATGATCCAAGTAACGGAAGCTAGACGAGCAATGAGATCATTGGAAGAAGCTAATTTGTATCAGATCTTATCCATATGATCTCGTAGAATGATTGTCCCATCATGAAGATAGTCACGTGGAATGTTCAAGGATTTGGGGCAAATGTTTAAGAACTATAAAGGTCATTTCAGACAAGCATTACATAAGGCAATATTTTGTGGCAATATTGATATATTACCAATACAGGAGCATCATTTAAACTCCCAAATAATTCAGCAATATGGAGCCTTAATGATGGGTGAATGGCAAGTATTCTGGACATCAATGATTGGGAAAAACGGTGTTCATGTTGGTACATGCATAACTATCTGTCCATCTTGGATTCCTTATATCGATTCACATACAATTTTAATAGAAGGCAAGGCTCATTACATCCTTCCCGAATTCAAAGGAGATACATTGGGCATCCTCAATATATATGCAACAAATTATGTGGCAAGCATAATACAATTTTGTTATGCAATTTTCCATCAATTACCTCCGGAGGCACAATGGTGGATTTTTCAAATTGATTGATGACATAGCTCATAGAACAGGATCCTCAAATGCAATTCATGAGGCTTAAAATGAAAATTTGGGAACAACTATGCTTGAGATTCATGGTAATAGATGTGTGACATCTTTCTTCTTTCATCAAGGCACCAGATTCTTTAAAGATTTCTAGGTCCAACTTAAGAAATCAAGGAACTCAATTTTATCATTTGGATAGGTTTTATGTGTCGGACCATTTTTCCCAAAAGGAAGGATCGACTAGCATAATGGAAGGGATAATTTTATTGGATCACTCACATGTGATTCTTGATATTGCAAGATATGAAGAAAAGAGTAAGATGCTCTTATGTATAGCAAATTTTATATTTCAAAAAGAACCTTATATGTTCAGGTGGAGATGATTTGGAAGTAATGTATGTCTACTACTTCATCATCATTTCCTTTTGTAAATGGGCTACAACAATTTGGTTTTTATTTTCACAAGCAAATGAATTTACACTAGAAAATAGTAAGGAAAAAGGAAAAGGGAATTTAGAGAGGTGTGGGTTCACTACAAAGATAAAAGAAAAGATATATAACATGTGAATGGAGTGCATGTCAATTAAAAGAAGTTAAAAAGGCTTTGTCAAGATCGCAAGAAGCAAGGGAAGAATTTAAGTATCAAGATTTTGCAACCAGTGACAAGAATAGATGTTTAATATGATCAGAACATTAACAAAGGACAAGTGCTTGGGTCTAGATGGCTAAGTTCCCCTGTTTTATATGAATATAATATATATATATATATATATATATATATATATATATATATATATATATATATATATATATATATATATATATATATATATATATAACAGTTAATTTGCAATGTTTCATCTAGAGAAGATATTTCAAGTCATCAAGATTTCTGCAAATCTTATGGTTTCAAATTGTATCAAAGTTTACCAATTTTATATATAGTTTGGAAATTCCATAAGAAGCCCATCAAACTGAGATTTATAGCTGCATCTTGTAATACTTCTCTCACGGACGTTTCCGAATGGTTAAGCAATTGTTTTAAAGCCATTTTACCTACTATTCATGATATTTGGAAGGAATCACTTAAAGATGCAGATGTGCCAACTTCCTCTAGTTGGATCTTAGATAATTCTCTAGGTGTTGTTCCTGTAATAAAGTCTCTCAACTCTTCAAGAACTATAGAAGAAAAATCTGTTCCTTTGGGGCTTCAAACTTTTGACTTCACCACTTTGTATACAAAGCTAGATTTGAATGATTTAAAACATAGGATTTGTTCTTTAGTTAGGAAAGTTTTCTCTTTTAAATTCACCAAAGATAGATGTAAGGCTCTTTTGGTAGAAAAATCTGCATTACATTTTGATTATTTATGGTTGAAATCCAAGTCTCTAGATATAGATAGTAAAAGGAAACGTTACACTAGAATACTAGATGGAAACAACATTCTTCTTTGGTTATATTTTCTTTTAGAAAACTTTTATATTTCAATTGGTGATACTTTATTCAAACAATGTATTGTAATTCCTATGGGTACAAATTGTGCTGTCTTTCTTGCTAATTTTTATCTTTTTACTTATGAATTTGAATTTATGGAAAGGCTTGTTTTAGCTAATACATGTCCTATCATTATACACAAACTTTCTAATATTAGATGCTTTTAAGATGATCTGTTTGTTCCTGATTTTAGTTCTTTCCAAGATTTTATGTATTTAGACAATGATGCTTTTGGTGGTGGTATTTATCCCAAAACTTTTTGTGAGCTGAATTGTACTTCACATGGTGATTTTTGTGCTTTTCTAGATCTAAAAATATTTAAGTCTCCTTTTGGTTTGGAGGTAGACATTTATGACAAAAGATTAGAAGGAGAATTTGCTAGTATTAACATGATATGTATGCCTCACATTGATTCAAATATTTCTCACTTAGCAAAGTACGGCATTATTAGCTCTCAACTGTTTAGATTTTCTCGTCTATGTTCAAGCTTGTCTTCATTTGTACTCAGTGTTGTCAACTAATCTCTTTGCTTGTTCAAAAAGGGTATTTATTCAAAAAAGTTTCAAAGAAAGTAAGGACTTTCTTACTTCGTAACAAGTTCATCTTTGGTTCTTCTTCTTTTCATGTGTTCAAATTAATCATTAGTAAATTCAATAGAAAAGGGGAACAATGTATGGGTTAATGATAAGGTTTTTTGTGGGTCCCCCCTCCTCCCTTCCCCTTCTTTTTCACTCTTTATTTATAGCTTCTTTCTAGTCTTTTGTTCTTTTATGTTTATTATAATTATTAATACTTTTATTATTATTTTACCTATTTCTTAATATTTTTTATGATTATTTTTAATATGTATTTTTTAAAATGTATTTTTATTATTTATTCATTTATTTATTTTTTATTTATCTATATATTTATTAATTTTAATTTTCATTTTTATAATTCAAATTCCTTTCTTCTTATTATTTGTTTGTTCTTTGAACAAGACTTTATCATGGCTGAGTTTGCCTTTCACTCTCGGAAGTGATAGAAACTCAGTTCGTTGGCTTTATTATAGATCTTGATTTAGAAAGACTCTTTAGTAAAGTCTGCACTTACTCTAGGGCACTGATGACGTGAGTAGGGATTTCATAGCTATTTGTCCAAGCTATGCATGATAAAGTTTAATTCTGATACTTTTTGTTTAGGATAAAGATAGAAGTTGACGATGCCCTTTTTGTTTCCTTT
>CM035411.1:206855234-206860234 GCA_020310875.1 Ceratopteris richardii
AAGTTATTTTTCAATTAATTTCCCCTTCTCATTCTCACTGTTGTTAACATCTATATAATAATATCCATAAATTTTTTTTTAAGTTTAAAATATTTTTGCAAATTTTATCCTAATAATTTCAATATAAAAATTAAACATTATCTAAATCTTCAGCTTGCATTCAAATATTGAATATAATCAAATACTTTAATCGATATTTAAATATTAAATATAATCAAATACATTATAGATACACCAACAATAAGTTAATGATTTAATACATATAAGATAAAAGACTTCTATTTTCAAGTCACAAAGACATGAATTATGCATCATCGATTTGGAAAAACTAATTGATGAAGATATACATGATCATATTTGATTAATAATAATAGAAATGGGATTACTTCAACAAATAAGAGATATTTTTAACTTTAATTCACATATATATGATCACAAAAAACAAAATTGATTCAAATAAATGATGGACTTATATCACTTTAATCAACAAAAGTTTATATATTCAAAAAACATTAGAATACATTGAGTCAATGTATGCTCAACTTATATTGTCTTCTCCTATATTTGAAGTACCTTCAATATCTTCTTCGCATTTTGTATCCTCTTTATCACTTTGAGATTCTTCTCCACGGGGTTGTATATCAATATCAGCATCAACATTTTGAAACATCTCAGTATCAGCATTTCGAAACATCTCATTTGTATTATCTGCATCATGATTTCTGATATCACACCATTGTTGTAAAGAAGAAGCGTTTTCAAAAGGTGAAGAACAATTTGATTCTAATTGTTTTTTTTTCAACTTCTAAGCATATCCCAAAACATCAAAGAACTTGCTCTATGCAAACACTCTCCACCTTATTCAAATCAAAACCAAATCCATATATTATCCATGGAATAATATTTGGTGTTGACTTTATTCCCATTGTGACTCTATACAAATGAGTAAGCATAGTTATGGAAGCCTTTGGTAGAGGAGGATATTTTTTTGACCTGTTTAATGAGTCTCTTACGAATGTTTCACTATAAATTCTAATTTTTGCATATTGTACATCTGTGATATTATACCTTTCACAAAGATTTTTCGAAGACAAAACCGCTATTGTTAAATCAATAAAAAAAGTAATTATTGCATTTTCTAGCACACGATCAGTCTTTAGTTCCCATGCCATTTCTTCCATATCCACCATGTGTTTCAACGATATTACGTTTTTTGATGAATCTGCTTTGCTATTTGGAACTTCACCTTTTGTATTAGGTAGTGCTCCGTAAGTATACAAGCGCATAATTCTTATCCAATTCTTCCATTCATCATCATCACATAAGAGAATATGAAAATCATTCTTTATACTTTCTGTAAAGTTTGCTATGTAGTTTCTACAAAATTCTGTGAAAAAAATACATGAAGTTTAATAAATATCATATAAATATAAATGAAATAGAAAATAAAAATACTAAGAATATCAACATACCTGCCATGATACAAACTCTCTTTTACTCGGATTAACGCTTGGAGGAGGCTTACGTGGACATCCATTAGCTTTCCATTGAGATCTCTCTTGTTAAAGTTGATCTAGAAATGGTTCCTTCTGTAATGACTTTTCTACCATCAAATTAGCCTCTTTCAATATCTCCCTTGAAATTTTTGGAGGACAATTTACTATAATTTTAGCTTTTCTATATCTAAATTGTTGTCATAAATTTAACCTCATCATAGGTGAATTGATACTCTGTAAAGTCTTCGCAACACTTATTGAATGTTGTCCAAATATTATCCAATACTCGACTTTATCAATATCATCAAGAGATAAAGTTTCTAAAGGTGTTCTCAAACTTGAATCAAAAGGCATAGCAAGTACAAGAATTTTCTTCTCTTTGGGAGCCAAGATAAATTCATTCATTAACGTACACACCCAATCTCTGTTCAATTTCCAGTATACATAATTTGATGGTGCTGGAAAACACTTCTTTACATTAATATTGAACACTGCATCTGAACCAAAAGCATAATATTCTTGTTTTTGAAGCAATAGATGCATCATTTTATTTTCTTCTGGTTGCATCATGATATCTTCAATTTCTTCACTTTTATTATCTGAATATCTGACTGATATATCTTCATCATTATGTATCGACTTTGACGATGATCCTAAATCTTTGTTTGAAGTAGCTTTCAACTTCCGTTTCTTCGATTTTTTGGATACATCCGAGCTTCTCTTCAAACATTTGGACTTTTGTTGTGATAATTTTTTGGCCTCTTTTATAACGTTCACTAGATCTTCTATTGATTCAATTGATCCAATTGAACCTAGTGACTGATCAAACTTTATCAAACTACATTTCATATCTTCCAAAATAGAAAGTCTCCCATGATAAGTAAAATCTATTCGCATTAAGGTTCTCACCATCAAGAAGTGCGTATCTTCATGCCACTTGTTTTTTATAAACTTTCCAATGAAAATACATTGCCTATAACCTTACTTTGAGATTCAATAGTACCAATGTTCTCCATTGCTCCTGAAATAACAAAGAAATATTTTATCATAAATCATAATAAAAAAATATCAATAAAATAACATTAAATTTCAAAATATAATAACATGAAATATCTCAATATAAAATAACATCGAATTTCTCATCTACAGAACTAAAGTATAAGTCTTCAAGCTCGAACTTATGTTGAAATATCCTCAACTAAACTATAACTTAAGTTCGTGAAATATCCTCAACTAAAGTATGTCTTAAAGCTCGAACTTAAGTTCGAACCTCTAAGGTTGAATTAAGGTACAAACCCAAGCCTCAAATAGGCTCCAACTTAATTTTGAGCATCGAACAGACTCAAACATAAGTTCGAGCCGGCAAAAGTTGAATTAAGGTACAAAACTCGAGCCTCGAGACTCGAGCTTAAGTTCCAGCCTCAAATGGGATATAATTTAAATTCCAGTCTCTAACAGGCTTGAACATAAGTATGTGTTCAACCACAAACTTAAGTTCAAGCCTCTAAGCTCGATTTACGATGCAAAACTCGAATTTCGAGTAGGCTCAAACTTAAGTTCGAGCCTCTAACATGCTTGAACTTATATTCGAGCATCATATCGGCTTGAACTTAAGTTAGACCTTCGAACACGCTCAAACTTAAGTTCGAGCATCGAACCAACTCAAACTTAAGTTTGAACCTATTCGAGGTTCGAACATGCTCGAACTTAATTTGGAGCCTCAAGCACGCTCAAAGTTAAGTTCAAGCTTCGAACCGACTCAAACTTAACTTCGAACCTATTCGAGGCTCGAACATGCTCGAACTTAAGTTAGATCGTCGAACACGCTAAAACTTAAATTCGAGCGTTGAACCAACTCAAACTTGAGTTCGAACCTATTGAAGGCTCGAACTTAAATTCGAGGTTGTTCTTGGCTCGAACTTAAGTTCGAACCTATTCAAAACAGGAACTTATGCTCAAGCTTATTCGAGAATCATAAACTCGAACTTATGTTCTAGAATCACAACCTCAAACTCAAGTTTGAGCTTATAATAGGCTTGAACTTAAGGTTCAGCGTTGAATCAGCTCAAACTTAAGTTCAAATCTTAAATAGGCTCTAGCTTAATTTTGAGCATCAAATAGGCTCGAACTCGAAGCTCTATGCTCAAAAGTAAGGTGCAAAACTTGAACCTGGATGCTCAAACTTAAGTTTGAGCCTCAAATAGGATATGACTTAAATTCAAGTCTCCAATAGACTCAAATTTAAGTATAAGTCTCTAAGCTCAAATTGTTATAGGCTTGGACTTAAGTTTGAGCGTTCAGGAGACTCAAACTTAAGTTCAAACCTCAAATAGGCTCCAACTTAAGTTTGAGCCTCGAACAGGCTCGAACTTAAGTTCGAGCGTCAAACTGACTTAAGTTCGAGCCAGCCAGGTTGAATTAAGATACAAAACTCGAGCCACAAATGGGATATAAGTCAAATTTGAATCTATTCCAAGCTCGAACTTACGTTCGAGCCTATTCGAGACTCGAACTTAAAATTGAGCCTCTAACAAGCTCGAACTTATGCTCAAGCATCATACGGGCTCAAACTTAAGTTAGAGATTTGACCATGCTCAAACTCAAGTTTGAGCATCGAACTGCCTGAAACTTAAGTTCGAACCTATTCGAAGTAGGAACTTATGTTCAAGCCTGTTCAAGAAATCACAAGCTCCAACTTATGTTCCATAATCAGAACCTCAAACTTAAGTTCCAGCCTCTAACAGGCTCAAAGTCAAACTTAAGTTTGAATCTTAAGTAGTCTTGAACTTAAGTCTCAGCTTCGAATAGGCTCGAACTTAACTTCGAGTGACGAACCGACTGAAACTTAAGTTCGAGCCAGAGGATAGAATTAAGGTGAAGAACTCGAACCTCGATGCTCGAACTTAAGTTCGAGCCTTGAGTAGGATATAACTTAAATTCGAGTCTCGAACAAACTCAAACTTAAGTATAAGTCTTTAAGCTCAAACTGTTATAGCCTCGAACTTAACTTCGGCCATCAAGCTGGCTCAAACTTAAGTTCAAACCTAGAATAGGCTCAAACTTAAGTTTGAGCCTCGAGCAGGCTCGAACTTAAGTTTGAGCGTTGAACTGACTCAAACTTAAGTTCGAACCTACTCGAGTCTCGAACTTAATGGCTCAAATTTAAGTTCGAACCTATTCGAAGCAGGAAGTTATGTTCAAGCCTATTTGTGAAATAACAACGTCGAACTTATGTTTCAGAATCACAACCTCAAACTTAAGTTCGAGCCTCTAACAGGCTCAAAGTCAAACTTAAATTTGAACCTTAAATAGGCTCGAACTTAAGTTCGAGTGTCGAACCGACTCAAACTTAAGTTTGAGCTAGAGGATCAATTTAAGGTGCAAAACGCGAACCTCGATGCTCCAACTTAAGTTCGAACCTCGATGCTCGAACTTAGGTTTGAGCCTGGAGTGAGATATAACTGAGATTCGAGTATCGAAAAGTCTCAAACTTAAGTATACGTC
>CM035411.1:206865234-206870234 GCA_020310875.1 Ceratopteris richardii
TCCTCTAGCTGGAACTTAAGTTTGAGTTGGTTCGATGCTCGAACTTAGGTTCGAGCCTGTTGGATTAAGACACTACAACATATGAGGGGCATACCGATGCTGCATATACCGACAGTCATAGTCGGCGTTGGTATAGCCCTCCGAAAATCTCACTAAGAGATACCGATGTTCAAGTGGCTGTTGGTATGACCATTTTAAACGGATCGTCAGTGTGGCCCATAGCCGCCGGTATAAGCATTGGTATAGGCATCGGTATGAGTGTCGGTATAAGCGTCGAAAATTTACTGAGAACTACCGACGCATATACCGACGTCCGTACATGCGCCTATACCGGCGGCCAGTTTTAAATATACCGCGAACCCGAGAGCAAAACTTCCCATTTTTGCACGTGTTTGAGTACTGTCGGTCTAATGTCAAATTGCCCATGCAAACCTGCATTGTCTTGTGCACACACACACACACGGATCTCTCTGTCTACACACACACACTCTCTCTCGGCATAGATCTCACATCTTGGTAAGTGCTGCGTGTACTGTTAGCATTTGTGTTTCTCTATGCTTTAGGGTTTCTAATTTCTCTTTTCGTTGATTTTGCAGAAGCTCTTTGGCCTCAATTGTTTGGAACTGGACGAGAGACAACCTACATTACGCTTTGACGAAAACGATTCAAAGAGGGACATACTTGTAAGTGATTCTTTTATTCGCTATTGATAGAGAGAGAAGGAGAGAGAGAGAGAGAGAGAGAGAGAGAGAGAGAGAGAGAAAGAAAGAGAGAGAGAAGAGAAAGGAAGATACACATTAATTTACACATGCATACATACACACATACATGTATACACATGCATGCTTACATACACACACCTATACACATATGCATCCTTACATACACACACACATATACACATATGCATGCATACAAACACAAATAGATTTACACACATGCATACATACTCACACATGCATACACACATACATACACACACATATATACACATATGCATACATACACATCCACACACACATATACACACATACATACACACACGCATATATACACACATGCATGCATACATACACACACATATACCGGCATGCATGCATACACACATATATACACACATGCATACATACACACATATACACACATGCATGTATACATACACACACATGTATACACATGCATACACATACACACACATACACATACACACACATACACATACATGCATGCATACATACACACACGTACACACACATGCAAACACATGCATGCCTACATACACACACATACACATACACACACATGTATACAAATGTATACATACACACACATGTACACATGCATACATACACACACATATATGCACACATGCATACATTCACATATATAATCCTTTTTTTTTTTTGAAGTTTTTGTTTTTACATCAAATATATAAAAATAGGATTAGGGTTTCAAGGTTAAATCTTTAAGATTAGGGTTTTAGGGTTTAGTATTTCAGATTTAAGTCTAAGTATTTCTTATTAGGGTTTTATGATTTTAATACGTAGATAACATATATACACAAACACACATATACATATAATACATACATACATGTAGATACACATGCATACAAGAATATACATATTTTAGATTTAAATCTTTAAGATCAGGGTTTTAGGGTTATAACACCTACATAACATATATGCACACATACACATACACATGTAATACATATATACATGTATATACACATGTATACAAAAATATTCATATTTTAGGTCTAGATATTTAAGATTAGGGTTTTAGGGTTTAGTATTTCAGATTTAAGTCTAAGTCTTTCTAATTAGGGTTTAAGGATTTTAATATGTAGATAACATATATACACAAGCACACATATACATATAATACATACATACATGTAGATACACATGCATACAAAAATATACATATTTTAGATTTAAATCTTTAAGATTAGGGTTTTAGGATTATAACACCTACATAACATATATGCACACATACACATGCACATATAATACATATAAACATGTATATAGAAATATACATATTTTAGGTCTAGATATTTAAGATTAGGGTTTTAGGGTTAAGTATTTCAACTTTAAGTCTAAGTCTTTTTTATTAGGGTTTTAGGATTTTAATACGTAGATAACATATATACACACACACACATATACATATAATACATACATACATGTAGATACACATGCATACAAAAATATACATATTCTAGATTTAAATCTGTAAGATTAGGGTTTTAGGGTTATAACACCTACATAAGATATATGCACACATACACATGCACATGTAATACATATATACATGTATATACACATGTATACAGAAATATACATATTTTAGGTCTAGATATTTAAGATTAGGGTTTTAGGGTTAAGTATTTCAGATCTAGAATTTTAAGATTAGGGTTTTAATTAAGCATATATAATTAAATATATAAAAATAGGATTACGTAAGGAAAAGAATCTGAATATATAAATAAATATATATATAAAAGAAGATACTTATATACATAAATAAATATAAAAAGAACTAGTGTTTTAAATCATTTAATTAAATATATAAAATTAAATATATAAAAATAGGATTACGTAAGGAAAAAAAATCTGAATATATAAATAAATATATATATAAAATAAGATAATTATATACATAAATAAATATAAAAAGAACAAGTGTTTTAAATGATTTAATTAAATATTTATAATTAACTATATTAAATTAAATATATAAAAATAGAATTACTTAAGGAAAATAATCTAAATATATAAATAAATATATATATAAAATAAGATAATTATATACATAAATAAATGTAAAAATAACTAGTGTTTTAAATCATTTAATTAAATATTTATAATTAAATATAGAAAATTAAATATATCAAAGTAGGATTACGTAAGGAAAAAAATCTGAATATATAAATAAATATATTTTTAAAATAACATAATTATATAAATAAATAAATTTAATTTAATTTAATTAAATTATATAATGAAGTATATAAAATTAAATATATAAAAATAGGATTACGTACGGAAAAAATCTGAATATATAAATAAATATATATATAAAATAAGATAATTATATACATAAATAAATATAAAAAGAACTAGTGTTTTAAATAATTTAATTAAAAATTTATAAATAAATATATAAGGGATTAAGTAAGGAAAAAATCTGAATATATAAATAAATATATATATAAGGTAGGATAATTATATAGATAATAAAATATGATAAGAACTAGTCATTTAAATAAATAAATGAAATATATATGATTAGATATATAAAAATAGGTTTAAATTTAATCATTTTAAATAGAGTGAATATATATACAATACACAAACACACATACTTATATACCTATTTATATTCACATATATATACATATACACATATATATACACATGCATACATATATATACATGTTTTAGTTCTAGGTCATTTGGATTAGGGTTTTAGGGTTTTAACACCTACATAACAAATATACACACATACACATACACATATAATACATATATACATGTATATACACAAGTGTATAGAAATATACATAATTTAGGTATAGAACTTTAAAATTAGGGTTTTAGGGTTTAGGCATACATATAACTTAATTAAGAGGATCAATCAAGAAAAAATCCGAATATATAGATAAAATAGGATAGCTATATAGATTAGGGTTTTAAAATTAGGGTTTTAAGTTTTTTTAGGTATTTAAGTATTTAGGTTTAGTATTTCATATTTAAGTCTTTAAGAGTTAGATTTTTAGGTTTAATAAAAAAACAAATGTTTTAAAATGTTATAAAATGTCCATATTGTAGCAAATGGAATCTTTGGACCCTAAAGAGAGAATGGCATGTCCTTGCACACAGTGCAAGTATCAAATTTATCGGAAACGACGGATTTGTACTGCACATGTTAGAGAGTATGGATCCCTTGATAGGAGTGGACTAGAAAACCTACGCTATCATTTGCATGGTCCCCCAGGTGAGCAGATGGACCCAAACGACATTGCACCGATAACCTCTCGTGGACAAAAAAGAGAAAAAAAAGGACTTAGAGGTACAAGCAAGCACTAATAATATTACACAGAATGAACATATGGAAGAGATGCTTGAAGCATTTTATGAGATGGATGAAGAGCATGATGGTGAAGAAGGTGTCGAGAGTTTCATGGACACAAAAGAAATTCCACGATCAAAAGTTGATGAAGAATATGAAAACATGTGAAGATTAGCTCGTTTACCACTTTACAATGGAGCAAAGATATCTGTATTAAGTGCTTCACTCGCGATGCTCAATCTCCAATGCATTTATGGATGGTCAAATAGTAGTGTCACTGAATTGTTCAGGTAAGTGGAGAACAATTTGGCTTTCATTGTCGTATCATAATAACTTCATTTACTAATATCATTTTAATTGCTTATTGCAGGCTTCTTAAATATCAATTTTTGCCAGAGGGCAATGACATGCCTCCAACACGTGGAGATGCGAAAAAACTTTTACAGCCCATTGGAATGGATTATACTAAAATTCATGCTTGTCCAAATGATTGCATTCTCTTTCGGAATGAGTATGAGCATCTCCTCGTATGTCCAAAGTGTGAAGCAAATAGATTTAGAGAAGACGTTATAGGCGAAGCAATCCTCGCAAATGTTCTTCACCACTTTCCTATCATTCCACGAATTAAGAATATGTTTAGATGCAAATCTATAGCTAAGTTAATGTCATGGCATACAAAGAACATGTCTACAGATAATGTAATGCGAGTGCCAGCTGACTCTGATGCTTGGAAGCCCATAAATAGTAAGTGGGCAGAGTTTGCTAGTGAGCCTCGGTCCATACGTCTAGGCCTAGCTATGGATGGAGTGAATCCATTTGGATTACGCAGTTCTTCATGGAGCACATGGCCTGTATGTTTGGTCAATTCTAATATCCCACCATGGTTGGCCACAAAGAAAGGTCATTTATTATTAGCTCTT
>CM035411.1:206875234-206892734 GCA_020310875.1 Ceratopteris richardii
GAGAGAGAGAGAGAGAGAGAGAGAGAGAGAGAGAGAGAGAGAGAGAGAGAAAGAAAGAGAGAGAGAAGAGAAAGGAAGATACACATTAATTTACACATGCATAAATACACACATACATATACACACATGCATGCTTACATACACACACCTATACACATATGCATCCTTACATACACACACACATATACACATATGCATGCATACAAACACAAGTAGATTTACACACATGCATACATACTCACACATGCATACACACATACATACACACACATATATACACATATGCATACATACACATCCACACACACATATACACACATACATACACACACGCATATATACACACATGCATGCATACATACACACACATATACCGGCATGCATGCATACACACATATATACACACATGCATACATACACACATATACACACATGCATGTATACATACACACACATGTATACACATGCGTACACATACACACACATACACATACACACACATACACATACATGCATGCATACATACACACACGTACACACACATGCAAACACATGCATGCCTACATACACACACATACACATACACACACATGTATACAAATGTATACATACACACACATGTACACATGCATACATACACACACATATATACACACATGCATACATTCACACATATAATCCTTTTTTTTTTTTGAAGTTTTTGTTTTTACATCAAATATATAAAAATAGGATTAGGGTTTCAGGGTTAAATCTTTAAGATTAGGGTTTTAGGGTTTAGTATTTCAGATTTAAGTCTAAGTTTTTCTTATTAGGGTTTTATGATTTTAATACGTAGATAACATATATACACAAACACACATATACATATAATACATACATACATGTAGATACACATGCATACAAGAATATACATATTTTAGATTTAAATCTTTAAGATCAGGGTTTTAGGGTTATAACACCTACATAACATATATGCACACATACACATACACATGTAATACATATATACATGTATATACACATGTATACAAAAATATTCATATTTTAGGTCTAGATATTTAAGATTAGGGTTTTAGGGTTTAGTATTTCAGATTTAAGTCTAAGTCTTTCTGATTAGGGTTTAAGGATTTTAATATGTAGATAACATATATACACAAGCACACATATACATATAATACATACATACATGTAGATACACATGCATACAAAAATATACATATTTTAGATTTAAATCTTTAAGATTAGGGTTTTAGGGTTATAACACCTACATAACATATATGCACACATACACATGCACATATAATACATATAAACATGTATATAGAAATATACATATTTTAGGTCTAGATATTTAAGATTAGGGTTTTAGGGTTAAGTATTTCAACTTTAAGTCTAAGTCTTTTTAATTAGGGTTTTAGGATTTTAATACGTTGATAACATATATACACACACACACATATACATATATTACATACATACATGTAGATACACATGCATACAAAAATGTACATATTCTAGATTTAAATCTGTAAGATTAGGGTTTTAGGGTTATAACACCTACATAAGATATATGCACACATACACATGCACATGTAATACATATATACATGTATATACACATGTATACCGAAATATACATATTTTAGGTCTAGATATTTAAGATTAGGGTTTTAGGGTTAAGTATTTCAGATCTAGAATTTTAAGATTAGGGTTTTAATTAAGTATATATAATTAAATATATAAAAATAGGATTACGTAAGGAAAAGAATCTGAATATATAAATAAATATATATATAAAAGAAGATACTTATATACATAAATAAATATAAAAAGAACTAGTGTTTTAAATCATTTAATTAAATATATAAAATTAAATATATAAAAATAGGATTACGTAAGGAAAAAAAATCTGAATATATAAATAAATATATATATAAAATAAGATAATTATATACATAAATAAATATAAAAAGAACAAGTGTTTTAAATGATTTAATTAAATATTTATAATTAACTATATTAAATTAAATATATAAAAATAGAATTACTTAAGGAAAAGAATCTAAATATATAAATAAATATATATATAAAATAAGATAATTATATACATAAATAAATGTAAAAATAACTAGTGTTTTAAATCATTTAATTAAATATTTATAATTAAATATAGAAAAGTAAATATATCAAAATAGGATTACGTAAGGAAAAAAATCTGAATATATAAATAAATATATTTTTAAAATAACATAATTATATAAATAAATAAATTTAATTTAATTTAATCAAATTATATAATGAAATATATAAAATTAAATATATAAAAATAGGATTACGTACGGAAAAAATCTGAATATATAGATAAATATATATATAAAATAAGATAATTATATACATAAATAAATATAAAAAGAACTAGTGTTTTAAATAATTTAATTAAAAATTTATATTTAAATATATAAGGGATTAAGTAAGGAAAAAATCTGAATATATAAATAAATATATATATAAGGTAGGATAATTATATAGATAATTAAATATGATAAGAACTAGTCATTTAAATAAATAAATGAAATATATATGATTAGATATATAAAAATAGGTTTAAATTTAATCATTTTAAATAGAGTGAATATATATACAATACACAAACACACATACTTATATACCTATTTATATTCACATATATATACATATACACATATATATACACATGCATACATATATATACATGTTTTAGTTCTAGGTCATTTGGATTAGGGTTTTAGGGTTTTAACACCTACATAACAAATATACACACATACACATACACATATAATACATATATACATGTATATACACAAGTGTATAGAAATATACATAATTTAGGTATAGAACTTTAAAATTAGGGTTTTAGGGTTTAGGCATACATATAACTTAATTAAGAGGATCAATCAAGAAAAAATCCGAATATATAGATAAAATAGGATAGCTATATAGATTAGGGTTTTAAAATTAGGGTTTTAAGTTTTTTTAGGTATTTAAGTATTTAGGTTTAGTATTTCATATTTAAGTCTTTAAGAGTTAGATTTTTAGGTTTAATAAAAAAACAAATGTTTTAAAATGTTATAAAATGTCCATATTGTAGCAAATGGAATCTTTGGACCCTAAAGAGAGAATGGCATGTCCTTGCACACAGTGCAAGTATCAAATTTATCGGAAACGACGGATTTGTACTGCACATGTTAGAGAGTATGGATCCCTTGATAGGAGTGGACTCGAAAACCTACGCTATCATTTGCATGGTCCCCCAGGTGAGCAGATGGACCCAAACGACATTGCACCGATAACCTCTCGTGGACAAAAAAGAGAAAAAAAAGGACTTAGAGGTACAAGCAAGCACTAATAATATTACACAGAATGAACATATGGAAGAGATGCTTGAAGCATTTTATGAGATGGATGAAGAGCATGATGGTGAAGAAGGTGTCGAGAGTTTCATGGACACAAAAGAAATTCCACGATCAGAAGTTGATGAAGAATATGAAAACATGTGAAGATTAGCTCGTTTACCACTTTACAATGGAGCAAAGATATCTGTATTAAGTGCTTCACTCGCGATGCTCAATCTCCAATGCATTTATGGATGGTCAAATAGTAGTGTCACTGAATTGTTCAGGTAAGTGGAGAACAATTTGGCTTTCATTGTCGTATCATAATAACTTCATTTACTAATATCATTTTAATTGCTTATTGCAGGCTTCTTAAATATCAATTTTTGCCAGAGGGCAATGACATGCCTCCAACACGTGGAGATGCGAAAAAACTTTTACAGCCCATTGGAATGGATTATACTAAAATTCATGCTTGTCCAAATGATTGCATTCTCTTTCCGAATGAGTATGAGCATCTCCACGTATGTCCAAAGTGTGAAGCAAATAGATTTAGAGAAGACGTTATAGGCGAAGCAATCCTCGCAAATGTTCTTCACCACTTTCCTATCATTCCACGAATTAAGAATATGTTTAGATGCAAATCTATAGCTAAGTTAATGTCATGGCATACAAAGAACATGTCTACAGATAATGTAATGCGAGTGCCAGCTGACTCTGATGCTTGGAAGCACATAAATAGTAAGTGGGCAGAGTTTGCTAGTGAGCCTCGGTCCATACGTCTAGGCCTAGCTATGGATGGAGTGAATCCATTTGGATTACGCAGTTCTTCATGGAGCACATGGTCTGTATGTTTGGTCAATTCTAATATCCCACCATGGTTGGCCACAAAGAAAGGTCATTTATTATTAGCTCTTATTGTACGTGGTAAGTATAAGGTAAAAAACATGGATGTATATCTTGCACCACTTGTGGAAGAACTGTGCATTTTATGGGATGGGATTACTGTGTGTGACATGTCTCAACCTATAAGAAGACGAGATGTGCGAGTGCAAGGCATACTTGTGTGGACAATGCATGATTGGCCTGGTTATGGTGAATGTTGAGGTTTATCAATTTTGGGTTACCATGCTTGTCCTTTATGCGGACCATCGCTCGAAGCACGCTATTCCAAAGCACTACGTAAAACTGTCTATGAAGGACATCATAGATATTTGCCTGATGGGCATGTTTTACATGAAGGACAAATTGGTCGACAAGCGCAACACCAAATGAAAGCTAGCGATTGGAAACAACTGTGGGATTCAAAAAATCCAGTTGCTGGCATGAAACGGTTGTCCAATTTTCATGATTGGTGATCAATCATTTGGTAGACCCGATGCATATTTTCAAGAATGTGGGAGCGATTCTTTGGAAAGCTTTGATTGGAAAGAAAGAAAGCAAAGCACAAAGGGACGACTTAGGAGGAAGAGATCATTGTTCGAGAAGAAGAGGTCATTGAAGAAGAGGTCATTTTTCGAGAAGACGAAGCAATAGACGATGATCAAGAGGAAACCAGCATAGCAAGCGATTTAGAAGCCATCAATATAGAGATAGATATTCTCAGTGCATCGGATCTTCAAGAGGATGCTAGAATAGAGGACTTTTGAATAAAACACTTGTACATACTAATTTTTTGTTTTTTTTTAATTTATTCCCTATATTCTTTTTCTTATCGCATGCTAATTATTTGAGTTCTTTTATTACAGAGCACGATAGGGGACAGTCATCTAGTCACTCCACATTCCATGACAGAGGAATAGTTTTTGGAGTTCATCTCTCATGTCCCTCCTACGTATATGGCCGTTGCATCACAATATTGGATCGCTCGTGGTAGCACTCCTCCCGGCCTCACTCCTGGCGGACTTACTCCTGCCGGCTTCACTCCCATTGGCCTCACTCCCGCCGGTGTCACTCCCGCCGTTGTCACTCCTATGGGTGGTGCTACTCCCGTAGGAGGTATGTCTCCTAGCTTTGTGACTCCACCACAACCATCTTTGCAGCCATCTCCTAGTGGGTCTACTAGTAGACATGTGTGTTGGACACCTCAGCACAATACAGGGTCTCGCCCGTCACGTGGATCCAGGTCACGCTCTGGAGCAAGAGGTTCTAGGAGTGGATCTACAGGTAGGTCTAGAGGCGGAGGAGGCAGTTGTTGTGGAGGCAGTTCGACGGACATTGTGTCGCCCGCTTCTACTCCTAGGACAAGTATCTCAGATGTAGGTATGCAACGCAGTACACCACGCAGTACACCACGTACACCTTGGGATGCTCATGACCATGATGACTCCAAGATGTATGGTATCCAAGATGGAGCTCTGGTGATGGATGCGGCTGGCAAAGCAATGCGTGCACGCATACGACAACTTTGCTCCATACAGTTTGGACACTCCATCGTGCTTAAATAGAGTGAATAGGATAAAGATCCGAAGAATTATATCACACGGACGATTTACCAGGAGTTCTGACCAGCGGATGGATAGTCAATTGTCAGTTCACAGTGCATTTTGCACACTGCACGTGAGGTCATGTTGCATCGACGATCCGAGGCTCGTGATGCATTCAGAGAAGGCTTACCAAAGCCTGTATGGTTAGATGCTGCGGAGTGGGACATGATTCGTGACGAGCAGCAGCAGACTCCTGATCGATATCGCCAACAACGAAATGCCACAGCCACATGTCTAGACACGATTGGACCATAACAAATGGGCAGCTGCGGATATGACATGATGCCTCATGAGTTTGTAAGTACCATTTCATTTATTGAATTTATTTGTGTTAAATTTCTCATATATGTTTCTCTAATCTTTTTATATTTGTTTCAGGAGCTGGCAATGAGTCGTCCTCCAACACGAACGGAAGAGTCTTACGGATATAGTCATGGGTTGACTGCACTATTGTAGGACTTGGAGGGACGTGGTGCGGTAGTTTCATGGGAGCATTTGCGATGAGGTAATTAATTTACAAACTTGGTTTTTACTTGTTGTTTGTAATTTTCATGTGAATTTATCTCATTCCATTAATGTTCTTTGTTGCATGACTGTTGATATGGAACGTTCTTTTCATGTGTATGGCAATGGAAGACCAATATTTTGTATTTGATTTCCATATGGCAATACATTGCTTTGCCACATTTTGTAAAAGCGTCATATATGACAGTGGTTTGCCACACTCTTGTACATGCTTCATTATTGAAATATATAACTTCTTTTGTACATGGCTCATTGTTCATTCTGGTTATCTCTTTTATGTACAATAATACTCTATTTCATGAAATCATATTTCGGTTGTCATTAGAGTACACATCACATGTACTCGGTTTTTTTTTGGCAGAGTGTATTGTCTTTTGTTAAGCAACATCATGGTAATGTTGTTGTAGCAAAAGACAAAACACTCTACCCAAAAAAAATTTTGCAGGTATGGTCGTCCGTATACGCGACGGTACTCCCAGTAGTGTCATCGGAATAACCGTGAGTACACCCAAGAGGCAATGCAGTAGAAGCGGATTACCGATGCATATACCGACGTTTATACGGATGCATATATCGACGCCTATACCGACGTATATACCGATGCGTATACCAACACCTATACCGACTCTTTGGTACGACGCGCAAACCGACCTTTACACCGGTGTTTCGGCAAATAAAGCCGCGTTCATTTTCCTCGATAAAAACCTCGGTATACCATCGATCTGTTGTAGTGAAATTTGAACTTAAGTTTGACTTCGAGCCTGTTAGAGCCTCGAACTTAAGTTTGAGGTTGTGAATCTGGAACATAAGTTCAAGCTTGTGAGTTCTTGAATAGGCTTGAACATAAGTTCTTGCTTCGAATAGCTTCGAGCTTAAGTTTGAGCCAGTTTGATGCTCAAACTTGAGTTTGAGCGTGTCCGAAGATCTAACTTAATTTTGAGCACGTACGATGCTCGAGCATAAGTTCGAGCCTCTTAGAGGCTCCATTTTAAGTTCCAATCTCGAATAGGCTTGAACATAAGTTCGAGCTTGGAATAGATTCGAATTTGACTTATATCCCATTTGAGGCTCAAACTTAAGTTCGAGCCTCAAGGCTCAAGTTTTGTATCTTAATTCAACCTGGCTTGCTCGAACTTAAGTCGGTTTGACGCTCAAACTTAAGTTCCAGCTTGTTCAAGGCTCAAACTTAAGTTCGAGCCTATTTGAGGTTTGAACTTAAGTTTGAGTCTACTGAACGCTCAAACTTAAGACTCAAATTTAAGTTATATCCCATTCGAGGCTAGAACTTAATTCAACTTTGCCGGCTCGAACTTATGTTTGACTTCGACAATCGAACTTAAGTTCGAGCCTATTTGAGGTTCAAACTTAAGTTTGAGCCGGCTTGACGCTCGAACTTAAGTTCGAGCCTATAACAGTTTGAGCTTAAAAACGTATACTTAAGTTTGAGTCTCTTCCATACTCGAATTTAAGTTATATCCTACTCGAGGCTCGAATTTAGGTTCCAGCATCGAGGTTCCATCTTAAGTTCTAGAATCGAGGTTCAAGTTTTCCACGTTATTCCGATCCTCTAGGTCGAACTTAAGTTTGAGTCGGTTCGGTGCTCGAACTTAAGTTGGAGGCTATTTGAGGCTCAAACTTAAGTTCAAGCGTATTTAAGGTTCGAACTTAACTTTGACTTTGAGCCTGTTAGAGGCTCAAACTTAAGTTGGACGTCGTGATTCCAGAACATAAGTTCAAGCTTGTGATTTCTTGAATAGGCTTGAACATAACTTCCTACTTTGAATAGGTTCAAACTTAAATTCGAGTCATTAAGTTCGACACTCGAATAGGTTGGAACTTAAGTTTGAGTCGTTTCGATGCTCAAACTTAAGTTCGAGCGTGCTCGAGCTCAAACTTAAGTTCGAGTCTATTTCAGGCTCAAACTTAAGTTTCAATCGGCTTGATGCTCAAACTTAAGTTCAATCCTATAACAGTTTGAGCGTAAAGACTTATACTTAAGTTTGAGTTTGTTCGAGACTCGAATTTAAGTTATCTCCTACTCGAGGCTCGAACTCAAGTTCGAGCATCGAGGTTCGAGTTCTACACCTTAATTCTATCCTCTGGATCGATCTTAAGCTTGAGTCGGTTCGACGCTCGAAGTTAAGTTCGAGCCTGTTCAAGGCTCAAATTTAAGTTCAATCCTATTTGAGGTTTGAACTTAAGTTTGAGTCTGCTCAACGCTCAAACTTAATACTCGAGTTTAAGTTATATCCCATTCGAGGCTTGAACTTAAGCTCAAGCCTCGAAGCTCGAGTTTTGTACCTTAATTCGACTTTCACAGCTCGAACTTATGTTTGAGTCGGTTCGACACTCCAACTTAAGTTTGAGCCTATTTGAGGTTCGAAATTAAGTTCAAGCCCGCTTGATGTTCGAACTTAAGTTCGAGTGTATAACAATTTGAGCTTAAAGACGTATACTTAAGTTTGAGACTCTTCGATACTTGAATTTAAGTTATATCCTACTTGAGGCTTAAACTTAAGTTCGAGCATCAAGGTTCGAGTTTTGCACCTTAATTGGATCCTCTAGCTTGATCTTAAGTTTGAGTCGGTTCGACGTTCGAACTTAAGTTGGAGCCTGTTCAAAGCTCAAATTTAACTTTGAGCCTATTTAAGGTTCAAACTTAAGTTTGAGTTTGAGACTGTTAGAGGCTCGAACATAAGTTTAAGGTTGTGATTTCGGAACATAAGTTCGACCTTGTGATTTCACGAATAGGCTTGAACATAATTTCCTGCTTCGAATAGGTTCGAACTTAAATTCGAGCTGTTAAGTTCGAAACTCGAATAGGTTGGAACTTAAGTTTCAGTCGGCTCGATGCTCGAACTTAAGTTTGAGCCTGCTCGAGGCTCAAACTTAAGTTTGAGCCTATTCTAGGTTCCAACTTAAGTTTGAGCCGGCTTGATGCTCGAACTTAAGTTTCAGCCTATAATAGTTTGAGCTTAAAGACTTATACTTAAGTTTGAGTTTGTTTGAGACTCGAATTTAAGTTATATCGTACTCAAGGCTTGAACTTAAGTTCGAGCATCGAGGTTCGAGTTCTGCACCTTAATTCTATCCTCTGGCTCGAACTTAAGTTTGAGCTGGTTCGACGCTCGAACTTAAGTTCGAGCCTATTCGAAGCTCAAACTGAAGTTTGAGACTATTTAAGATTCGAACTTAAGTTTGACTTCGAGCCTATTAAGGGCTCGAACTTAAGTTTGAGGTTGTGATTCTTGAACATAAGTTCGAGCTTGTGATTTCTTGAATAGGCTTGAACATAAGTTCCTACTTTGAATAGGTTCGAAATTAAGTTTGAGCCAGTTCGATGCTCAAACTTGAGTTTGAGCATGTTCGAAGCTCTAACTTAAGTTCGAGCCCGTACGATGCTCAAGCATAATTTCTAGCTTGTTAGAGGCTCGATTTTAAGTTCGAGTCTCGAATAGGCTTGAACATAAGTTCGATCTTGGAATAGATTCAAATTTGACTTATATCCCATTCGAGGCTCGAGTTTTGTATCTTAAGTAAACCTGGCTGGCTCGAACTTAAGTGGGTTTGACGCTCGAACTTAAGTTCGAGCCTGTTCGAGGCTCAAACTTAAGTTCGAGCCTATTTGAGGTTTGAACTTAAGTTTGAGTCTCCTCAACACTGAACTTGAAGCCTATAACAGTTTGAGCTTAAAGGCTTATACTTAAATTTGAGTCTATTCGAGACTCAAATTTAAGTTTTATCCTATTCGTGGCTCGAACTTAAGTTCGAGCATCGAGGTTCGAGTTTTGCACCTTAAGTTCGAGCATAGAGGTTCGAGATTGAGCCTGTTTGAGGCTCAAACTTAAGCTAGAGCCTATTTGAGGTTCAAACTTAAGTTTGGCCTGGTTCGACGCTGGACCTTAAGTTCAAGCTTGTTATATGCCCGAACTTAAGTTTGAGGTTGTCATTCTGGAACATAAGTTCGAGCTTGTGATTCTCGAATAGGCTTGAACATAAGTTCCTATTTTGAATAGGTTTGAACTTAAGTTTGAGCCACAAACAACCTCGAATTTAAGTTCAAGCCTTGAATAGGTTAGAACTCAAGTTTGAGTTGGTTCAATGCTCAAACTTAAGTTTGAGCGTGTTCGGGGCTCTAAATTAAGTTGGAGCATGTTCAAGCCTTGAATAGGCTCAAAGTTAAGTCTGAGTCGGTTCGATGTTCGAAATTAAGTTTGAGCATGTTTGAAGCTCTAACTTGAGTTCGAGCATGTTCGAACCTCCAATAAGTTCGAACTTAAGTTTGAGTTGGTTCGATGCTCGAACTTAACTTTGAGCATGTTCGAAGGTCTAACTTAAGTTTAAGCCAATATGATGCTCAAATATAAGTTTAAGCCTATTAGAGACTCGAACTTAAGCTCAAGCCTACTCGAAATCCGAGTTTCGCAACGTAATTCGAGCTTAGAGGCTTGAACTTAAGTTTGAGCTTGAACATATACTTAAGATCAAGACTCTTAGAGACTCGAATTTAAATTATATCCCATTCGAGGCTCGAACTTAAGCTCGAATCTCGAGGCTTGAGTTTTGTACCTTAATACAACTTTGCTGGCTCGAACTTATGTTTGAGTCGGTTCGATGCTTGAACTTAAGTTCGAGCCTATTTGAGGCTTGATTTTGTATCTTAATTCAACCTTAGAGGTTCGAACTTAAGCTTGAAGACATACTTTAGTTCAGGATATTTCATGAACTTAATTTATACTTTAGTTCAGGATATTTCAGCATAAGTTCGAGCTTGAAGACTTATACTTTAGTTCTGTAGACGAGAAATTTGATGTTATTTTATATTGAGATATATCATGTTATTATATTTTGAAATTTAATGTTATTTTTTTGATATTTGTTTATTATGATTTATGATAAAATATTTCTTTGTTATTTTAGGAGCAATGGAGAACATCAGTACTATTGAATCTCAAACTAATGTTATGGGCAATATATTTTAATTGGAAAGTTTATAAAAAACAAGTGGCATTAAGATACCTACAAATAGCATTAAGGTTTAGCAAACTTTTGATTTGACACATAAAGAAGATGTGAAATGGTTTGCAGACACCTACGACTATGAAGGAAAGTTCACAACAGATATGCATTTATTCATGGCACGTGTAGGATCTACATACGGTGATATGGGAAATATTGTTCATGCAAAAGAAGATGTAAATGCACAAGGTATACCTTGTTTTTCATGCAAAGTACTTCCATATGGTGAGAACCTTAATGCGAATAGATTTTACTTATCATGGGAGGTACGTTAATGAAAGAATTTGTATTGGCTTCCAAAGAGAATGAAATTCTTACAGTTGTTATGCCTTTTGCTTCAAGCTCGAGATAACCTTCAGAAACTTTATCTCTTGATGATATTGATAAAGTTGAGTATTGGATAATATCTAGGCAACATTTAATAAGTGATGCGAAGACTTTATAGAGCATCAATTCACCTATGGTGACGTTAAAATTACGACAACAGTTTAGATATAGAAAAGCTAAAATTATAGTAAATTGTCCTCCAAAAATTTCAAGGGAGATATCGAAAGAGACTAATTTGATGGTAGCAAAGTCATTACAGAAGGAACCATTTCTAGATAACCTTTTACAAGCGGCATCTCAATGGAAAGCTAATGGATATCCATGTAAGCCTCGTCCAAGCGCTAATCAGAGTAAAAGAGAATTTGTATCATGGCAGGTATGTTGATATTCTTAGTATTTTTATTTTCTATTTCATTTATATTTACATGATATTTATTAAAGTTCATGTATTGTTTTTCAGAGAATTTTGTAGAAACTACAGAGCAAAGTTTACAGAAAGGATTTATAAAGAATGATTTGCATATTCTCTTATGTGATGATGACGAAAGGAAGAATTGGATAAGAATTATGCGCTTGTATACTCAAGAAGCACTACCTAATACAAAAGGTGAAGTTCCAAACAACAGAGCGGATTCATTAAAAGACGTAATATAGATGACTACAAAGATGGTAGCAATGAAAGGAGGTGAATTAAAACAAGCATTAGGATAAATTATCATAGGTGCAATATTATTCAGATGCATTGAAGGTTTACAGAAAAAGAAATTTTATAAATTCAAAAAGCAATTTTAGAAAAAACAATTCTATTGAAGAAAGCAAAATCGTTGAAACACATGGTGGATATGGAAGAATGGCATGGAAACTGAAGACTGATTGTATGCTAAAAACACAATAATTGCTTTTTTTATTGATTTAACAACACACGTTTTGTCTTGGGAAAAGCTTTGTGAAAGGTATAATATCAAAAATGTACAATATGCAAAAATTGGAATTTATAGTGAAACATTCGTAAAAGACTGATTAAACAGGTCGAAAAAATCTCCTCCTCTCCCAAAGACTGTCATAACTATGCTTCCTCATTTGTACAGAGTTGCAATGGGAATAAAGTCAGTACCAAATATTATTCCATGGACAATATATGGATTTGGTTTTGATTTGAATAAGATGGAAAGTGTTTGCATAGAGTAGGTTCTTCCATTCAATATTGCTTTCTTCAGAATTGATCCAGAAATGTATAGTTTACATGCTTCGGAATGTATTTCAACAAGCTTCTTCTCGAGATTCACTTTCGCACTTAATGGGATGAACTCTGAAAGATAATATGTTTTGGTATCTTTTATTCATTTTCTCTTTGTTCATATGCTTGTCGAAGGAGTTCAGCAAACAACGTAAAAATGAATTTCAAGGTCGGAGGGATTCAAAGTAGTAATCCTTTGATTAAAGGAGAGTTGGATGCTATAGTTGTGATTATGTATATTAGCAAAGAGCATAATTATCAGATGATTGACAAAATAAACCAAGCAAATCTAAGTATTTGTGCTCAAAAAGCAGGTGATGAATTCATAGATAAAAGCTTTATTGATGATTTCATCAATAATTTTTCTCGTGAAGACAATTATGTTATAGAGTTATATTGTCGCGGAATTATTCTGCAAAGAAGTTTATCCAAAAAACACAGATGTTTTGGGATATGCTTAGAAGATGAAGAAAAACAATTAGAATCAAATTATTCTTCACTTTTTGAAAACGATCCTTCTTTACAACAATGGTGTGATATCAGAAATAATGATGCACATAATACAAATGAGACGTTTTGGAAATGCTGATGCTCAGATGTTTCAAATTGTTGATGCTGAGATTTTTGAAGTAATCAAAGTATAAAATGGAAAATTCAACAAGGACCATATAGAGATATTAATATCTCAATGGAAAACTAACTAAATTTATGAATTACTCAAGTTTTAAACTCAAGTTTGAATGCCTCTCTTTGTATATTCATATTATCTTTCATTTGATTCTAAAGTTTTGTAATAAGAGTATAAGATAGAAATTATAAGTTAATACCGTCACTTCTATTATTAATGGAACTTGAATAATTCCCAAATTTCATGAATAGGCCTTCAAGGCGGTCGCGACTCTCATAGGGCCTCTTTGCTTTCGGCTACCTCCTGAGCTCTTCAATACAAGTGTGTGCATAACATTCCAAGCACTGTGCCAAATCTGTCACTAAGACTTTGGAGTATCGATCTTGAACTCTACCTAATGGCCGCACTGTTAATGTCATCGACACCCTGGTATCATATATATATTCCACATGCTGTTCATTTCTCGTCTCTTGATAGCCTTCATTTCGTGTTCCCTTCCTAAGCTTGTGCATACATCTCTTACCTTGGTTTCATCCTGTGCATATCTTGTATATTCTTGTCCTACAAGATGCACTCAATTAGCTATCCTACAAGGTTTGTGCAGCCACTTTGGCATAGTTTGTGCACTCTCGATAGACATACATTCATTATGTAATACATATTCAAAATGTATATCATGCGTGGGCTGAATTTCATGCTCATTTTTAGCCAACATTTGGTGCGAATGTTCAGCCATATGTGGTCGGAAATTTCCAGCAGTTCCAACACTTTTTGGCTGAAATTTTTCAGCCATGTTTGGATGAATATTCCGTCCATTTTGAGCTCTATTTGGCTAGAATGTTTCAGCCCTTTGAACCTCATTTTGACTGGTCTACATGGCTGTAGTTAAGCACACCACTTTGGAACAAAGGCATGAGTGTATCGAACACATCTTGTAAGTTAAGTATTGGCTGTTTTTTGCATTCATAGAGAGACAACTGAATTTTCAGCAAATACCACATATTGACTCACAATAATTGTGTTCATCAATGGATGATACAAATCATATCCCTTACTTTCAGCACTATAACCAGAAAATATACATTTGTTTGCCTTGTCATCAAGTTTGTGATGTTTTTGTGATGGCACAAGAACATATGCCAAACAACCAAACACACGTTTATGGCTAACCATAGATTTTTATGACCATTCCAAGCCTCATAAGGAATAATGACTGTTAATGCTTTTGTGGGGCAATGATTCAACACATAGTTTGCACACATAACTACTTGCATCCAAAACTTATTAGCAAGAAGCTTTCCTTTAACCATACATCATGGCATTTCAAGAAGTGCTGTATTCTTACGCTCGGCAACGCCATTTTGTTGAGGTGTATATGGCAATGTACATTGGTGTGAAATTCCTCTTTCATGAAGAAAAACATTAAACTCATGTGACATGTACTCACCACCATGATCTGTGCATAGAGTCAAGAGCTTATTTGAAGAAATTTCCTAGCCATAGCTAAAAATGCTTTGAAGAAGGAAAATACTTCATTCTTTGCTTTCATAGGATACACCCATGTATGATGAGTAGCATGATCAATGAAGGTAGAAAAATATACATGCTTCCCAAAAGATGGAGTCTTGACAGGACCACATACATCACTCTGAACAAGCTATAATTTTCTTGTAGTGTGTGTATGATTATCTTTTGGAAAAGAAGCAGAATACCTCTTTCCAAGAATGCAACACTCATCGATAGTATGACCAGCCTTTTGGCAATATTTTCATCTCTTCTTCCTTTGCAAATCACCATCATTACAGGAATGAGTGGAAGAGGAAGCTTGAGGCTTTGGTTTTGATGAACCAAAAGCTGAACCATACTTGTTTTTCCCCTTTTGTGAGATAGCAAGTACTTGCGTTCCCTCAATCAAGCGACTCCTATTCACTCTAGATTGCTCTCTTTCAAAAGAAGGAACACAACCTCATCAAAAGCATACATATTAGCATTTCCTTTTTCAATCAAACAGAGTGTAGTAGCAAAGATTTGAAAAGATTTTGGTAATCCTTTCAACAATGTAGAGATGAGTGATGCATCCAAAATTATCTCATTTATATTTTCCGATTGCTCTTTCAAATCATTGATGTGTGTCACATACACATCCACAGACTCATTTTCAGCCATACATACATAATGAAGTTGCTTCCTCAATTATGCAACACATGCTTCATTATGAACAGCATACAAAGAAGCAAGTGTGCCCCATGCTTGTTTTAATGTACAACATGACTGAATGTGTGGAACTATATGAAATTTCACTGAAAGTGCAATCAATGCATGAGCTTATGCATCTTTTCCATCCCATCTAAGATGCTCTTTGTGTAGGGGTAGAAGGAGGAGTAACCACTATATTGGACGAAGAAGCTCCATCAGTGACAGTAGACTACGAAGTAGAAGAACTTGCAGGTCTTCAATCTATGTCTTCCACTATGCTCCAAAGTTGTTTCACAACAAGAACATGCTTCATCATGTAAGACCACATTGGATAGTTGGTCCCATCAAGCTTATCCTCAGCTTGAAGCATGCCAAACAAGTCATTGCTACCTACTATTTCACTAAAGAACAAGAGAGCAACAAGATATGTACTTGGACAAAAGCTGATATGAATGTTGAAATCTCAGCTCACAAACTATCTGTCTAAGAAGTTTACAAAATCTTAGAGGAAATGGGCCACTCATGAGCAAGAGATGTTTGTGATCATTTATTGCATGATACAATGGTGGCGTTATGTGCTAGATAAGCACACCAAGGTGTATACTAATAATGTGACACTAAAATAATTTCAGACACAACCTCAAATTTTTGACAAACAACATGGATGGCAAGACTCCCTTTCAGAGTATGATATAGAAATCATTCATAAGCTAGGTAAACATAACGCCATGCCAGACGTGCTTGATTGTACCTGGGTTCTTGAAGATCATCTTTTGGCTCTTGATCGAGGACTAGTCCTCCGCTACTAGGACTTGATTGGCATTCAACATATGCCTAAGATTTATGATTTTCCCTCCATTTTTGCTTTCAAGGATTTCCATTGTAATCTTTAATTTCTGCACTTGTAATGGGAACATTTTTCCTAGCCATACTTAGTTTCCTCTTCTGGACAAGCATTTCAAAGTATTAAAAGGGGGGAGAATGTTGAGGTTCTTGAAAAGAGGGGTGTTGGTGACCCTCTTCCACTCCACGTGAAGAATCTGGGTCTCCTTGGGCCATTCTTAGGGGACCTTTTGTGCACCTCCGAGGGCACTTTGGGCTGTTTTTGGGGGTGCATTGGGGGTCCTCCGAGGGACCCCCAAGGCACCTTGGGGGTACCTTCGGGCATCATTTTCTCTTGTTTAGAGGCCTCCCCACCCCTCCTCCTTTGCTCCTTCCACTTTCAGTGCACGATGGCCTATTTTTCTATCCAAACCTTTGAGGTGCTTGGGGAGTTTGCTCTGAAGCACTGAATTGTGTGCAAATATGAGGGGTACCTCGTTAAACATCCAACCCACTTGTGAATGATGAGTGCCTTCCAAGCGATCCAATGACTTACCTCCAACCCCTCATTTTTTATGCAGGCGGTCACTTCATTTTAATCGCCACTTGTTTTAGGCTCTTATCAACGCAAGTTATGTTTTCGCAAGCACACGCATTCTCGCTCGTACTTGCCTCACTCCCTCTTGTAGGTACAAGGCATTTGAGGCTCTCATAGGGCCTCTTGGCTTTCGGCAACCTCCAGAGCTCTTCAATCGAGGTGCATGCATAACATTCCTAGCACTGCGTGAGATCTGTGACTGAGACTTTGGAGCGGTGGTCTAGAACTCTTCCTAATGACCACGTTGTTAAGGTCATTGAGACCCCTGGTATCATATATACATTCCACATG
>CM035411.1:206897734-206927734 GCA_020310875.1 Ceratopteris richardii
ATTTCGTTGCTATTTGTTTATTATGATTTATGATAAAAAATTTCTTTGTTATTTCAAGAGCAATGGAGAACATCAGTACTATTGAATCTCAAAGTAATGTTACGCACATAAAGAAGATGTGAAATGGTTTGCGGACACCTACGACTATGAAGGAAAGTTCACAACGGATATGCATTTATTCATGGCACGTGTAGGATCTACATATGGTGATATGGGAAATATTGTTCATGCAAGAGAAGATGTAAATGCACAAGGTATACCTTGTTTTTCATGCAAAGTACTTCCATATGGTGAGAACCTTAATGAGAATAGATTTTACTTATCATGGGAGACTTTCTATTTGGAAGATATGAAATGTAGTTTGATAAAGTCTAATCAGTCAGTAGGTTCAATTTGATCAATTGAATCAATAGAAGATGTGGTGAACGTTATAAAAGAGGCAAAAAAATTATCACAACAAAAGTCCAAATGTTTGAAGAGAAGCTCGGATGTATCCGGAAAATCGAAGAAATGGAAGTTGAAAGCTACTTCAAACAAAGATTTAGGACCATCGTCAAAGTCGATACATAATGATGAAGATATATCAGTGAGATATTCAGATAATAAAAGTGAAGAAGCTGAAGATATGGTAATGCAACCAGAAGACAATAAAATGATGGATCTATTGCTTCAAAAACAAGAATATTATGCTTTTCGTTCAGATGCAGTGTTGAATATTGATGTAAAGAAGTGTTTTCCAGCACCATCAAATTATGTATACTGGAAATTGAACAGGGATTGGGTGCATACATTAATGAATGAATTTGTCTTGGCTCCCAAAGAGGATGAAATTCTTATAGTTGTTATGCCTTTTAATTCAAGTTTGAGAACACCTTTAGAAACTTTATCTCTGATGATATTGATAAAGTCAAGTATTGGATTATATCTGGGAAACATTCAATAAGTGATGCGAAGACTTTACAGAGCATCAATTCACCTATGGTGACGTTAAAATTACGACAACAGTTTAGATATAGAAAAGCTAAAATTATAGTAAATTGTCCTCCAAAAATTTCAAGGGAGATATCGAAAGAGGCTAATTTGATGGTAGGAAAGTCATTACAGAAGGAACCATTTCTAGATAACCTTTTACAAGCGAGATGTCAATGGAAAGCTAATGGATGTCCATGTAAACCTCGTCCAAGCGTTAATCAGAGTAAAAGAGAATTTGTATCATGGAAGGTATGTTGATATTCTTAGTACTTTTATTTTCTATTTCATTTATATTTACATGATGTTTATTAAAGTTCATGTATTGTTTTTCAGAGAATCTTGTAGAAACTACAGAGCAAACTTTACAAAAAGGATTTATATAGAATGATTTGCATGTTCTCCTATGTGATGATGACGAATGGAAGAATTGGATAAGAAACATGCGCTTGTATAGTCAAGCAGCACTAAAAAGTACAAAAGGTGAAGTTCCAAATAGCAAAGCGGATTCATCAAAAGACGTAATATCAACGACTACAAAGATGGTAGCAATGAAAGGAGGTCAATTAAAACAAGTACCAACAACAGTTATGATAGGTCCAATACTATTCAGATGCATTGAGGTTTAGAGAAAAAAGAAATTTTAGAAATTCAAAAAGCAATTTTAGAAAAAACAATTCTATTGAAGAAAGCAAAATCGTTGAAACACATGGTGGATATGGAAGAAATGGGATGGAAAGTGAAGAATGATCGTGTGCTAAAAAAATACAATAATTACTTTTTTTATTCATTTAACAACACAAGTTTTGTCTTGGGAAAAGCTTTGTGAAAGATATAATATCACAGATGTATAATATGCAAAAATTAGAAGTTATAGTGAAACATTCATAAAAGACTCATTAAAAAGGTAAAAAAATCTCCTCCTCTACCAAAGGTTGCAATAACTATGCTTACTCATTTGTACAGAGTCGCAATGGGAATAAAGTCAACACCAAATATTATTCCATGGATAATATTTGGATTTGGTTTTGATTTGAAAAAGGTGGAAAGTGTTTGCACAGAGTAGGTTCTTCCATTCAATATTGCTTTCTTCAGATTTGATCCAAAAATGTATAGTTTACATGCTCGAGAATATATTTCAACAAGCTTCTTCTTGAGATTGACTTTTGCACTTAGTGGGATGAACTCTGAAACATAATATATTTTGGTATCTTTTATTGATTTTCTCTTTGTTCATATGCTTGTCGAGGGAGTTCAGCAAACAACTTCAAAAATGAATTTCAAAATTGGAGGGATTCAAAGTAGTAATCCTTTGATTAAAGGAGAGTTGGATGTTGCAGTTGTGATTATGTAAATTAGCAAAGAGGATAATTATCAGATGATTGATAAAATAAATCAAGCAAATCTAAGTATTTGTGCTTAGAAAGGACCTGATGAATACATAGCTAAAAAATGTATTGATGGTTTCATCAATGATTTTGCTCGTGAAGACAATTATGTTATAGAGTTATATTGTCTTGGAATTGGTCTGCAAAGAAGTTTATCCAAAAAACACAAATGTTTTGGGATATACTTAGAAGATGAAGAAAAACAATTAGAATCAAATTTTTCTTCACTTTTTGAAAACGATCCTTCTTTACAACAATGGTGTGATATCAGAAATCATAATGCAGATAATACAAATGAGATGTTTCGAAATGCTGATGCTCAGATGTTTCAAATTGTTGATGCTGAGATTTTTGAAGTAATCAAAGTATAAAATGGAAAATTCAACAAGGACCATATAGAGATATTAATATCTCAATGGAAAACTAATTAAATTTATGAATTACTCAAATTTTAAACTCAAATTTGAATGCCTTTCTTTGTATATTCATATTATCTTTCATGTGGTTCTAAAGTTTTGTAATAAGAGTATAAGATAGAAATTATAAGTTAAGACCATCACTTCTATTATTAGAGGGGCTTGAATAATTCCCAAATTTCATGAATAGGCCTTCAAGGCAGTCGGGACTCTCATAGGGCCTCTTTGCTTTCGGCTACCTCCCGAGCTCTTCAATACAAGTGTGTGCATAATATTCCAAGCACTATTCCAAATCTGTCACTGAGACTTTGGAGTATCGATCTGGAACTCTGCCTAATGGCCGCACTGTTAATGTCATCGACAATCTGGTATCATATATATATTCCACATGCTCTTCATTTCTCGTCTCTTGATAGCTTTCATTTCGTGTTTCCTTCCTAATCTTGTGCATACATCTCTTACCTTGGTTTCATCCTGTGCATATCTTGTATATTATTGTCCTACAAGATGCACTCATTTAGTTGTCCTGCAAGGTTTGTTTTAGCCACTTTGGCATAGTTTGTGTACTCTCGATAGGCATATGTTCATTATGTAATACATAGTCAAAATGTATATCATGCGTGGCCTGAATGGCATGCTCATTTTCAGCCATATTTGGGTGCAAATGTTCAGCCATGTGTGGTTGGAAATTTCCAGCAGTTCCAACACTTTCTGCCTGAAAATTTTCAGCCCTGTTTGGCTGAATATTTCATCCATTCTGAGCTCTATTTGGCTGGAATGTTTCAGCCCTTTGAACCTCATTTGGCTGGTCTACATGGTCCTAGTCAAGCGCACCACTTTCGGACAAAGGCATGATTGTATCGAACACATCTTCTGAGTTAACTATTGGCTGTTTTTTGCATTCGTAGAGAGAAAACTAAATTTTCAGCAAATACCAAATCTTGACTCACAATAATTGTGTTCATCAATGGTTGATACAAACGATATCCGTTACTTTCAACACTATAACCAAAAAATATACATTTCTTTGTGTTGTCATCAAGTTTGTGATGTTTTTGTGATGGCACAAGAGCATATGCCAAACAACCCAAACACACGTGTATGACTAACCATAGGTTTATGACCATTCCAAGCCTCATAAGGAGTAATGAATCTTAATGCTTTTGTGGGGCAACGATTCAACACATAGTTTGCACACATAACTACTTCCATCCAAAACTTATTAGGAAGATGCTTTCCTTTAACCATACATCGTACCATTTCAAGAAGTGCTCTATTCTTATGCTCGGCAACACCATTTTGCTGATGTGTATATGGCATTGTACATTGGTGTGAAATTCCTCTTTCATGAAGAAAAACATTAAACTCATGTGACATGTACTCACCACCACGATCTGTGCATAGAGTCAAGAGCTTCTTTGAAGAAAAATGCTTTGAAGAAAGAAAATACTTCTCTTTGCTTTCATAGGATACATCCATGTATGATGAGTAGCATCATCAATGAAGGTAGAAAAATATACATGCTTCCCAAAAGATGGAGTCTTGACAGGACCACATACATCACTATGAACAAGCTATAATTTTCTTGTAGTGTGTGTATGACTATCTTTTGGAAAAGAAGCACATTGCATCTTTCCAAGAATGCAACCTTCACATGCATGCTTCTCAATGGACTCAAGTGTCGGCAAACCAATGACCATGTCATTCTTTTGCAATTAAAACAATCTATTGAAGTTCAAGTGACCAAAACGAGCATGCCAAACTCCATTTTAGCCATGGAAGAAGTATGAGAAATCAAGGCATTTGAGGCATCCCTCTTGTATGTATCCAAGCGATATAGGCCATTGCATAATGTACCGGACATCATTATAATATCGCCATTGCTCAAAATCATGAACCATACATTTATCATCAACAAAATGTACATGAATTCTAGCTTTGGCAATCAACAGAACTCAAAATAAGTTCTTCTTGATACCGGGCACATACAACACATTTTTCAAGAGAATCACACCTCCATTTGCAGCCGTAAGCTCAATTTCTCCTACTCCAATGATAGGCTAAAAGGCGTTTGCATACACCACATGTCCTTCTTTAGGTGCATCTTTCAAGGATACAAACAACCTTTTGAATGATGTTATGTGCTTTGAAGCACCACTATCAAGAACCAATCTGAATAACCCTCACTTACAATCACACATTTAGAATGCAAAGATGCATCATAATGATATGTCACAACACATGTCCAAAAATCTTCAGCCATGTTAGCTTCGTCATTCTTTGCATTTGCTGAATTTTCAACAATAGACATGCCCGATTCCTTTTTCTTTTCATTGCATTTAGCAAGTTTCTACACTCATCGATAGTATGACCAGCCTTCTGCCAATATTTGCATCTCTTCTTCTTTTGCAAATCACCATCATTAGAGGAATGAGTGGAAGAGGAAGCTTGAGGCTTTAGTTTTGATGAACCAAAAGTTGAACCACACTTGCTTTTCCCCTTTTGTGAGATAGCAAGTGCTTGCGTTCCCTCAATCAAGCCACTCCTATTCACTCTAGATTGCTCTCTTTCAAAAGAAGAGACCCAACCTCATCAAAAGCATACATATTAGCATTTCCTTTTGCAACCAAACAGAGTGTAGTAGCAAAGATTTGAAACAGAGTGTAGTAGCAAAGATTTGGTAATCCTTTCAACAATGTAGAGATGAGTGATGCATCCGAAATTATCTCATTTATATTTTCCAATTGCTCTTTCACATCTTTGATGTGTGTCACATACACATCCACAGACTCATTTTCAGCCATACATACATCCTCAAGTTGCTTCCTCAAGTATGCAACACATGCTTCATTATGCATGGCATACAAAGAAGCAAGAGAGCCCCATACTTGTTTCAATGTAGAACATGACCGAATGTGTGGAACTATATGAAGTTTCACTTAAAGCGCAATCAATGCATGAGCTTATGCATCTTTTCCATCCCTTGTAAGCTGCTCCTATGTAGGTGAAGAGGGAGAAGTAACCACTATACTGGACAAAGAAGCTCGAGCTGTGACAGTAGACTATGAAGTAGAAGAACTTGTAGGTCTTCAATCTACAGCTTCCACTATGCTCCAAAGTTGTTTCACAACAAGAACATGCTTCATCATGTAAGACCACATTGGATAGTTGGTCCCATCAAGCTTATCCTCAGCTTGAAGCATGCCAAACAAGTCATTGCTACCTACCATTTCACTAAAGAACAAGAGAGCAACAAGATATGTACTTGAATGAAAACTGATATGAATGTTGAAATCTCAGCTCACATACTATCACTCTGATGGCGATTCTGATTGCACGAATGGTTTCGAAATGGGGGTAAAACCTCAGCAAAGAGCAGAGTTGTTGGAAATTTTCCTTGGATGCTAAAATTCACTCTTCAACCAAAGTGGATTTGCACTATTAAAAGTGCATGCCCACCGTGGTGCGAAAAACCAAAAATAGAGAAGAATATGAACTTGCTCTGACACCACGTGTAGGTGTGTGTAGAAGTGCGAGATACATACGAGAAGAACGCACAAGAAGTAAGAACGCAGAAAGACATACGACAAAGGCTAGAATAGCTCTCTCTATAGATGATCAGAATTGAACTTAAGTAAGAGCTGAATGATATCCCTAAGTACAAAGTATTAACTACATATGAGTGAATCAATGTACAAAGTATCAACTACATATGAGTGAGTCAATTATGTTGTAACATGGGAAAAAAACCTCTACCCAACACTAGAGTAAAAAGTTCACATGTATAGGGAAAATGTTCACATCAAAGCTACCCAAGGAACACATACTATAACAACCAAACCACCACTTACATACATGAATTTATAGGTTTTTGCCAATATTTCTGAAAGGATATCAAGGATTTCTCTCGTATAATGGCTTCATTGATAGACCTAACTAAAAGCAATGCCGATTTTGCATGGAATGCAGAAGCGGAAGAGGCATTGCAACTAGTGAAAAAAGTTATGACTCATGCTCCTGTCTTGAAATTACCAGATTTTACTCAACCTTTTGAAGTCCATACGGATGCCTCATGTTTGGCTATGGGAGGGGTACTCATGCAAGAAAACCAACCCATAGCCTATCTATCTAAGGAGCTTACAAAAGGTTAGAGGAAATGGGTCACTCATGAGCAAGAGATGTTTGCGATCATTTATTGCCTGATACAATGGTGGCGTTATGTGCTAGATAAGCACACCAAGGTGTATACTGATAATGTGACGCTAAAATAATTTTAGACACAACCTAAACTTTTTGACAAACAACATGGATGGCAAGATGCCCTTTTAGATTATCATATGGAAATCATTCATAAGCTAGGTATTCATAATGCCATGCCAGACGTGCTCAGTTGCATGCCTGAAGCACTAGCAACAAGCGTGGTTGAATCAAATTTTCTTGAGGAAATAAGAGAAGCCACCAAAAAGGACATGAGAATTGCTCAGATGGTGATGGCTTGACACAAGGGCAAAATAGCTGCAGGTTTCTATGAGCTCAAAGATGGCTTACAATATTCAAGGGGCCAGATTTTTATCCCTAACAATGAACATATTCGATGATGAATTCTCTTCGAGACGCATGTTTCCAAGTTAGCTAGCCATGGAGGACAAAAGAAATCCTATGACCATCTAGGGAAGCATTTCATTTGGCCTCGAATGCATGAAGACGTTCTAGAATATGTCAAAACTTGCCCCACCTTCCAACTCATAAAAGCTTGAGGCATCAACCCCACAAGTTTTCTTGTGAATATGCCTCTATCATCTTGTCCATGAGATGTTATTAGTATGGATATCATAGTGGATTTTCTTAAATTAAAAGTATACAATATGATTTTTGTGGTAGTTGGCTTCTTTTCAGAGTAGGTGCATTTTATTCCAGCAAATCCTCATTTAACATCTCTACAAGTGGCGAAGCTCTTCTTCAAGGAGACCTTCAAATATCATGGGTTACCACTTTCCATCGTATCCGATAGAGATGGTCGTTTTTTGAGCACCATCTGGGAGAAGCTCTTTACTTTATTGGGTACATAGCTTTGATTCTCGTCAGCATATCACCCTCATGGTCAAACAGAATGCCTCAATCGGGGTGTTGAATATTATATTCGTGCCTATGTGCAAGCAGATCAAAAGAGCTAGGCTAATCATTTGGAAGTTCTTGACTTCTAGTAAAATAGTTCACCTCATTCAACAACACAATTCGCTCCATTTGAATTAGCAACGAGCAAAGAGGGGATCACCCGAATGGTTTTTCCAGGCGGCAAACCGGAGATTATGGATCCAGATACCGATGCATTTCTCACAGCATGGCACACCCGGTTACAAGTGGTTAAGAAACATTTGCAAAGCTACAAGGATAAGTATATTCGATCCAAAAATGCCCAAGGACAAGGACAAGTATATTCGATCCAAAAATGCCCAAGGACAACCTGAGATTTTTACAAAAGGTGATCTGGTGCTTCTCAGCACCCAAAATATCGCTCTGCCTACCAATCTTGCACACAAGTTCCGTCACCGGTGGTATGGTCCTTCCAAAATTTTAGAGGAGTACAACGGCATTTCAGTTCAGCTTACTCAAGTGCTTCCACCCAGACACATGCTTTTGGTATCATCTACCATTGCACGAGCGCCGAGGACAACCCCTTGAACTGGAAGTTATTTTGAAGCATCATGTATGCCGCCAACCGGAGTTTTATGTCAAACGGTGCGGTCGACCTCTTCCTGATTGTACCTAGGTTCTTGAAGATCATCTTTTGGCTCTTGATCGAGAACTAGTCCTCCGCTACTCGGACTTGATTGGCATTCAACATATGCCTAAGATTTATGATTTTCCCTCCATTTTTTCGTTCAAGCATTTCCATTGTAATCTTTAATTTCTGCACTTGTAATGAGAACGTTTTTCGTAGCCATACTTAGTTTCCTCTTCTTGATAAGGAATTCAATGTATTAAAAGGGGGGAGAATGCTGAGGTTCTTGAAAACAGGGGTGTTGGTGACCCTCTACCACTCCACACGAAGAATCTGCGGTCTCCTTGGGCCGTTCTTGGGGGACCTTTTGTGCACCTCCGAGGGCACTTTGGGCTGTTTTTGGGGGTGCATTGCGGGTCCTCCGAGGCACCCCCAAGGCACCTTGGGGGTACCTTCGAGCATCATTTTCTCTTGACTAGAGGCCTCCCCACCCCTCCTCCTTTGCTCCTTTCACTTTTGCTGCACGATGGCCTATTTCTCTATCCAACGCTTTGAGGTGCTTGGGGAGTTTGCTCTGAAGCACTCAATTGTGTGCAACTATGAAAGGTACCTCGTTAAACATCCAACTCACTTGTGAACGATCAGTGCCTTCCAAGCGATCCAATGACCTGCCTTCAACCCTCATTCTGGATGGAGACGGCCACTTTCATTTTAACGGCCACCTGTTTTAGGCTCTTATCAATGCAAGTTATGTTTTCGCAAACTCACGCATTCTCGCTCGTACTTGTTTCACTCCCTTTCTTGTAGCTACAAGGCATTTGAGGCACTCATAGGGCCTCTTGGCTTTCGGCTACCTCCAGAGCTCTTCAATCGAGGTGCATGCATAACATTCCAAGCACTGCGTGAGATCTGTGATTGAGACTTTGGAGCGTCCGTCTGGAACTCTACCTAATGACCACGTTGTTAATGTCATTGACACCCCTGGTATCATATATTTATTCCATATGCTCCTCATTTCTCGTCTCTTGACAACTTTCATTTCCTATTTCCTTCCTAAGCTTGTGTATACATCTCTTACCTTTGTTTCATTTCCTGTTTCAAAGTAGGCTCGCTTGTGCATACATCTCTTACCTTGGTTTTGTCCTGTACATATCTTGTATATCATTCTTTGTATAACCTTAGGGCAGGTTTTAACTAATATAAGAATCTTCAAAAAAACAAAAAAAAAAAACATAACCATATAATTAGCATGTAATTATGGCCCAATTGTATAAATAAAGATCACCAATCACTAATATAACCGTATAAGATTTTGCATATATTTATTATATTATTAGGACCCAAATAATAAAATGAAGTCCTTTTCCTCTTTAAACTGTCACGGCGTAATGCTGATTCACGAGGATGCTTTAGCTTTCGCATGCCTTTGATCATTCTCAGCCCAAAGAAAATCCCTAAGTAACCTTTTGGTTTGTGTCATTGATGATTTTGCGTTAACCAAACACGATAATACATACCACATTGTAGCATGAATAAGTTATAGTCTACATAGAATATATGAAGTCGTTCAGATAATACATATCACATTGTAGCATGAATAAGTTATAGTCTATATACAATATATGAAGGCGTTCGGTTATTCTCAAATAAATGTTATTTTACGGTTTTCATATTACAGAAACCTCTAGACGTGAAAAACAATCATGTCATTTATTTTTATTTCCATGGAAAATATGTCTTGCATTAAATTAATTGAGTTTCTATTTTTTTAATAAAAGTAAGTTTGGCACATGCTTACTCTCTCTGACTTTAATTGAATAAAATAAAATAATATAAGTGAAGGGGATTAGTGCCCAAGGGACCCCAAATCCCACAAAGCACGGGAAACACTTACATCACAAGGGATGGGATGATAGGATTATTAACCTTTTTTGCAATTAGTTCCAAGCTTAGTTTTCAATGGTAAGCGGAGTCTGGTTTGCCTCTGAAATTAATCGAGTATTATTAGCATGTTGATCGATTTCAGTTATTAATGTGTTCAGTTATTCAGAAAAATATGCTATAGAAAAATATGCTATTTTATAGTTTTCATATTGCAGAAACCTCGGAGTCTGGACTTGAAAAAATTAGACTTGACCAAGTCGCGAAGAGATAGACTTGACCAGTGGTGAAGTTGCGGAGAGATAAATGCGGAGAGATAGACTTGAAAATTAGAGTTGCAAGTGGTTGTCCTATTGAGGCACACATCTATGACACTCCCAAAATTACATCTCACCCGCATTTGTGACATCTCCCAAACTGAAGCCAATTGATGCATTTGACTTGAACAAAGTCACATTAAAGTTAATATGGTAGTTAATATAGTCGTCACATCTCCGTTTTGGGCTCTTATCAATGCAAGTTTCTTTTTACAAACTCGCTTATTCTTGCTCGTACTTGCTTCGCTTCTTCTTGCAAGTACAAGGGGGTCGGGACTCTCCACATGCTCTTCATTTCTCGTCTCTTGATAGCTTTCATTTCGTGTTTCCTTCCTAAGCTTGTGCATACATCTCTTACCTTGGTTTTATCCTGTGCATATCTTGTATATCATTTTTTGTTTAGCCTTAGGGCAAGTTTTAACTAATATAAGGATCTTGAAAAAAATGTATATAACCATGTAATCACCATGTAATTATAGCTCAATTATATTCTTATTTGTAAAAATCACCAAACAATAATATAATCGTATAAGATTTAACATATACTTATCACATAATATAGGACCAAATAATAAAATGAAGTCCTTTCCCACTTTAAACTCTCACGGAGTAATGATGATTTTCGAGGCTCATCATTCCCAGACCAAAAATAATTCTTAGCTAACCTTCTGATTTGTGTCATTGATGATTTTGAGTTAACCATACACGATGTACACATATCACATTGTAGCGTGATAACACATACCACATTGTAACACAATATATGAACGCGTTCAGTTATTCTAAAGTAAGTGCTATTTTACTATTTTCATATTACAGAAACCTCTAGACTTGGAAAATAGTCGTGTAACATATTTTTATTTTCATGGAAAATTTTTCTTTCGATAAATTAATTGAGTATTATTAGCATGTCGATCGATTTTATAGTTATTAATGTGTAAAGTAAGTTTAAAATAAATGCTATTTTACAGTTTTCATATTATTACAGAAAACTCTGGAGTATGGTCTTCAAAAAATTAGACTTGAACAAGTGGTCAAGTCGCGGAGAGATAGACCAAGTGGTCAAGTCGCGGAGAGATAGACTTCAAAAAATTAGACTTGACCAAGTGGTCAAGTCGCAAGTCGTTGTCCTGTTCAAAGACGCATTTATGACACTCCCAAAAATACATCTCACGGGCATTTGCGACAACTACCAACATGAAGCCAATTGATGCATTTGACTTGTCCAAGTCACATTAAAGTTAATATGGTGGTTATATAAAAGGAGTGTCTGAGTCGTTTCTTTCTTATCTCTTCATTTTATTTGACTCTCAGTCCATATATTACCATGGAAGCTCAACGACCTTCGGAGCTGAATCTTGTTCTCATCGGACGCACTGGCAATGGAAAGAGCGCAACAGGCAACTCCATTCTGGGAAATAAGCGGTTCCATTCCAAGCGCTGCGCCAGATCCGTGACTGAGACTTCCGAGCGTCGGTCTGGAACTCTACCTGACGGCCGCGCTGTTAATGTCATCGACACCCCTGGTATGATATATATATCCCGCATGCTCTTCATTTCTCGTCTCTTGACAGCTTTCATTTCCTGTTTCCGTCCTAACCTTTTGCGCTATCGATGTCAGGATATGTAGTTCATTTATCAACATATGCCGCAGTACGTTGATATGTTGGAGTATCTTGATATGTAGTTCATTTATCAACATATGTCGGAGTATCTTCATCAAGAAAAGCAGAAGGGAGAGTATATATATAATCCTGAATTTACCGTGAAGCATGTATTATCTATGTAAAAGCATAGAGTCAGCAAAGAATATGAGTTTAGTATTACGTGCATGATCGCATCTGCAATGCTCAAACCCGTAGTTAAGTAGGGCACTTGATATACACATTCCTTGTTAATAATTGCTATATGAACGGCCATTCACTGTATTGCTCGTTAATAGTTGCGATATAATCGTCCATTGAATAACATCGAGACTTTAATTTTGCCTCTTTTCAGGCCTTTTTGATCCTGAACTGGCTGAAAATTACATTGCTGAAGAGATTGTCAGATGTATTGAGTTGGCAAAGGAAGGGCTACATGCTGTACTCCTAGTGCTCTCGATAACGCACAGGTTCACTCCTGAGGAATTTGCTGCTGCGAAAGGGTTGAAAAGATTGTTTGGACCCGACATTGTCGACTATACAATAGTGCTATTCACAGGTGGCGATGCTAACGATGACGATGAGGAAAACTTAGATCTAGATAACTACATAAGACACGAAGCACCTCAGGGCCTAAAGGTACGTACGTTATATTATATATTGATTGCTCAACCTTTAAAGATCTTAAATTTGCCTGTTTTATATATTGATAACTTACAAGATCTAACTGTGATTTTGTTTGTGGACGCAGGATCTTGTAAGGGCATGTCATGGGAGAAAGGTGCTTTTCGACAACAAGACAAAGAACCAGGAGAAGAAAATGAGGCAGGTGTCTTTACTTCTTGGTCTGGTCGATCAAGTTCTTGCAAGTAATGGTGGCCGACCTTTCACCAATGAATTATTTGAAGAGGCAATGGTAGACACTACCCACCAGGTTGACGTTACGTTAGTGCTCACTGTTTGAAACAATTTGTTTGATGTTATTTCCTTACTGCGTTGCAGGAGCGAGCTAGGAAACGCAGTCAGAGAGAAAAATTGAGCATAGTGCCTGGAGTTGATCCTAACGAATTGATAAGATTGAAAGACGAAATGGAAAGATCATATCAGGAGCAACATCGAGCGATGCTTTCCATGGTAATGAGCCATATCCGATTATTATCTTCTTGTATGCATGTTCTTTCCATCGTTTTTTGTAACGTTAGAGTGCCAATATTTTGCTGAATTCAATGTGTTCGGTTGCAAAGGTGGAGCAGATGAGGACTCAGTATGAAGCGTTAAAGAGCCAACTTACTATCAATCGCCCACGTTCAGCATGGCCAGGAGTGGATATGCCACGAGAGCTTGTTATACCCTGTTCGATAATGTAAACTTTATGTCCGTATATGCGCAAACTTTGCATATCATACTTGTAAGAACACTGGTTTAAGGGGCTGTGTTTCACGTGTTTCGATTGACGTTGCTCGTTAAGAAATAGGCATGGCGGGACTTTGGTCAAAGCTATAGTGTAATTGTTTGATTTCCATAATCAATGCTTTGGGAATTACTTTGTGAATACATATCCACACAAATGTGAAAATAGTGATATCTTGCGAATAGCAATGCAGCTATCGAAAACACTTCCCAGTACGCACACTCGCATGTCATTTCATGTCCATTCTTTATCTTTTCACTTTTTCTATGACCAGTTCTTGCTCAACGTTGTGTTGCTGTCATGGTCGTCGTCATGAGAACTCGCTCATCCCTTTCTGGATGTAATAATCACCTCAATGCACAGAGGTTTATGTGATACTGATTATGATTATCTCTATGAGAGGATACTGTTTTTCTCATGCACCTCTCTTGTTGCCTTGCCTACTGAATCACTGCTACTCCTACTCGAGTTGGCATCCTTCGCTACAGTAACTATTGTTGGTTACATGTGGTTTTCTGTTTATAATATGCTTTCAGAGAGGGGATAGCTAGCTGTGATTCAGGCAACCTTACACAAATCATCATCTATGTAATAGGCCTTTTTGATAGCAAAATAATTCAGTTTTGAGTTTTTTTGAATTTCATTGTAGGGATGATGCTTAGAATGAATCATAAGGTCATTTTAGATACGTGGGAAAAAATTTTTAACAATAATTTTTTACATTCCCTCTCTAGAAAGTTGTTGCATGAAACTTATGTCAAATTTAAGTATGAAGATGGGGCAATAAAAAAAAGTGTTGTATAACAGAAAGGTAGAGTCTTCTCAGTAGAAAAAATTTGCCTGATTGAATAATTTGTACTTCTTATGTCCTGTGCCTCATCAGATTGCCTAAAGATAGGGTATTGAAGAGATTTTTGATCTCTCTGGAATTTTTCATTTTCCAGGGCTCAAAAGTGATATTTGGAAGCAGATTTGGATCTAGGCTGTCTCTAATACTTTTGCGAAGCTTAACGAGCTTAAAATTTTTCTATCTCACAAGCTTGAGCTAATTCCTCACCGTTCTTGAGTTAGAGAGCTTGGAAAAGTGCCATTTTTGACTACTGAAAAAGAGGACCCTTGATTCATCTTATTCTTTGTCGTGGGTGCAGAAAACACTCATCGGTATGTGGGCTATTTTTGGATGATTGACATGTATGTGACTGTGTTGCAGGGATTGCCTCTATTTTTGCAGGTATGATTTCTGTTTGTTGGGATCTCCTTGCTTGTGTTTGAGTACAAAGATAAAACACTCCAAATATGCAATCCATGTAGCATCTTGGGCCATCAATTTATCTTGGTTGTGCAAATGTTTCAATGTCTCATGATCAACATATAAAACAAATTCTTTATGAACCAAATAATGTTGCCAATGTCTGAGTGCTTGCACCAATGTGTAAATTTGCACATCATATGTGCTATATGGTGGTCAAAAGGTCGATTGTTTTTCAACAAGTACATGATGGGTTTATTATTTTTGCTCAAAACAGCTCATATTACCGCTTTAGATGCACTGCCATGTAGTTCAAAAGTTTGTTGAAAGTTTGTTAGCATCGAAATTGGGGATGTGGTGAGACAATTCTTGGTCTCTTCAAATATGAATTCAGACTGCTTACTCTACTTGACTTTATTAACTTTCATGAAGTTCCTTATAAGATCCATAATACCACTAAAGTGAGAAATAAATGATCTATTTGAACCTTAGGTTCGGATTTCATTTCTATTGGGGATGCCCTACTATGATAAAACTCTGTAATGCTTGATTTGTATGATTTACTCCATTAATCTATTTGATATTTCTTGGAACAATTTAAGCATTGGTTGTACTTCATTTCGATTACGTGGGGAGTTGAATTCTTGATGCATCGAGGAATCATTGTTTGCTTCTTTCACCGATGCCTACATCTCTTGGTGACTCACAGTTGTCATAGTGGGTGCGGCCTTCTCCAACAATGTGATATTCCCAATATGAGCTAGTTTACTAAATAGTGAGAATAAAGATAAAAAGAGAAAAGTTTTATGGAGGAGTGACTTGGGATGGCTCAAACCGCATTTCCCTCATCTTTATAGTGGTTCTCTATTTATGTTTGATCATTACATTGCCAAGATTGATGCTACATGATTCTAGATCAAGATCATTAGTTCTGTTGTTGTTTTCTTCACCAAGATCATGTTTCATTCTGGACTTTAGTTTGGTCTAGTTTGGTTTGATGATTGACGCTATCGAAACCTATTATACAATATGAAAGCAAATATGTTTTTTGTTAATTATGCATACACATGTATGATAAATGATTCACAAATGTAGTTAAATTTGACTCAAAATAAATAGTAGCTATATATGCAAGAACATTTAGAAATATTGTTGTAGGTGAAGTTGTAGAAATACATGCAATGGCTTTTGCTGACAGAGTTGCAGGTGGAGTTGGAGGCATTTTTGCAGCTATATATCAATGCCTGCAAATATAGACACATCTATACCATCATATATTTTGTGAGACTTATAGAAGCAACTAGCCTTCATGCCTTTTAGTTCATCTTTTTCTACTATAATTCCATAGAACTCTCCTAATTTTTTATTGGTCAAATAGCGATCCATTAGTATGAAATGCCCAATAGGCTGTAGAAGTTTCTTTGAATATATTATGTATGAATAGCTCTCATCCATGAAGAACGCCAATATAGGGTCTTGTTAAACTCCATAGCAGCTCCCATGAACTGAGTAATCTACACTGAGGTGGATTTTCTACTATCATTATATCTAGCATAGTCAGAATTTGTGTACCCAATCATAAATGCATCCCTGATACCCAAACATAAGTACTTATACTTACTATCACTTAGATATCTAAATATCATCTTGACTGTCTTCCCATGCATCTTCCCAAGGTTTTCTTACTACTACCACTACAAATGCAATGTCTCACCTAGCAACTACCATACCATACATAAGGCTACCAACAACAGATTTATAAGGAATCTTGACCATCAACTCGGTTTCTTGATTAGATTTTAGACAATCTCCCTTGTTGAGCTTTAAAAATGTAGGTAGTGGAGTGCTCAAAGGCTTTGGAATCTCTATGTTAAACCTCTTGGGTACTCTAGATGTGTACACAAACTAGACACAAGTATATATATCACTTACTTCCATCATGTGCAAGTAATGCATATACCAATAATAGGTTTGGCATCTCCAAAATCTTTCATGTCAAACTTTTAACAATCTTCTACTTATGCATACATAGCTCATCCATATGCTTACTAACATTGAGCATGTTATCAACATATATGACCAACATGATCAAATTTCCATCTAAGCATCTTCTTGTATAAAGAAAAAGAACCTCATTGCTTTTAGTATAGAACGAGGATTTCATAAAAAGCATCAAAATTTTGCTACCATTATTTAGGGGATTTCTTAAGGCCATACAAGCTTTTAATATAGGCCTATGATTTCTTAAGCATCAAACTTTTCATACCATTAGGTCTAAGATGCAATCACAAATAGGATGAATGAAAAAGGTGCAGTTGATGGGAAAAGGTTACTATTAGGTACAATTTGCAAAACAAGAATCAGTTATCAATCTCCTAATTTCATCACCAGTTAGCCTGAGATCTTCTACAATCTATTTCCAACCACAAGAACATGACTTTTATCACACAAAAACAAAGGCATCTTGCGGGGATACCTTATCTTTAATAACTTTTTTCCCTAGATTGCATTCATAATTCTTATGTATTATACATGAAATTGGTTTGATTATAGGGAAGGAGGTGGATGCAAAGGAATCAATGGAAGGTACCTAGATTTGCAAAAGGGATGGGAATGGCTAGAGTGAGGCTAATTATAAATGGAATTGAATATGTACCTTGTCTACCAATGGTTGTTCAAATACCTAGTTTTGATGGAAGAGGTTTTTTGGATCATGAATTCAAGTGTGGGGGCCTAGAAGGGAGATGTTTTATATGAAAGAGATTAGATCGTATCACGAGTGGCTGCCCAAAAAATACAAGGATGAACTATCCAACTCATTCACCGCATAGGCCCCCTTAGGGGAAAGTAGAAAAATGGAAACAGAGAAAGAAGGGTGGTAGCAACAAAGGGGTAGACAGAGAGTGAACAATATACAAACTTCAAGTCATCAAATATGGATGCTTGTGTTGAGTCAATTTCAAATTCTGAATGAACAACAAAATCTACAAGTGTAGGATGATGTGATGCAGACAGATGAGGAGTGCATATGTGATGGTGAAAAAGAAACTACTAAAGATGTCTGCACAAGTTTGATAGTGCATACATGATGGTGCAGAAATCAATAATAATGAGGTGTGCACAAGTTTAGATGGCGAAACCAAATTTGAAGATCAAACTATTACTCAAGTTCCTCAGGCAAAGGACTCTACACTTCTAGAGTACATGTCGGAACAACGGGGAATAGGAAAAAAGGATACAACAAATATGGCCACCATAGAGAAAGAATCAAATCTTGTGGAAGGAGATTCGGTAAAAAAATGACATATGTTTCTAGATTCCACTTCACTCCTATAGAGGTGGACAATGATAGACACATTGTGATGGTAGTGAGGAAATCTGTATGATCCAAGTAACGGAAGCTAGACGAGCAATGAGATCATTGGAAGAAGCTAATTTGCATCAGATCTTATCCATATGATCTCGTAGAATGATTGTCCCATCATGAAGATAGTCACGTGGAATGTTCAAGGATTGGGGGCAAATGTTTAAGAACTATAAAGGTCATTTCAGACAAGCATTACATAAGGCAATATCTTGTGGCAATATTGATATATTACCAATACAGGAGCATCATTTAAACTCCCAAATAATTCAGCAATATGGACCCTTAATGATGGGTGAATGGCAAGTATTTTGGACATCAATGATTGGGAAAAATGGTGTTCATGTTGGTACATGCATAACTATCTGTCCAGCTTGGATTCCTTATATCGATTCACATACAATTTTATTAGAAGGCAAGGCTCATTACATCCTTCCCGAATTCAAAGGAGATACATTGGGCATCCTCAATATTTATGCAACAAATTATGTGGCAAGCATAATACAATTTTGTTATGCAACTTTCCATCAATTACCTCCGGAGGCACAATGGTGGATTTTTCAAATTGATTGATGACATAGCTCATAGAACAAGATCCTCAAATGCAATTCATGAGGCTTAAAATGAAAATTTGGGAACATTTATGCTTGAGATTCATGGTAATAGATGTGTGACATCTTTCTTCTTTCATCAAGGCACTAGATTCTTTAAAGATTTCTAGGTCCAACTTAAGAATTCAAGGAACTCAATTTTATCATTTGGATAGGTTTTATGTGTCAGACTATTTTTCTCAAAAGGAAGGATCGACTAGCATAATGGAAGGGATAATTTTCTTGGATCACTCACATGTGATTCTTGATATTGCAAGATATGAAGAAAAGAGTAAGATGCTCTTACGTATAACAAATTTTATATTTCAAAAAGAACCTTATATGTTCAGGTGGAGATGATTTGGAAGTAATGTATGTCTGCTAATTCATCATCATTTCCTTTTGTAAATGGGCTACAACAATTTAGTTTTTATTTTCACAAGCAAATGAATTTACACTAGAAAATAGTAAGGAAAAATGAAAAGGGAATTTAGAGAGGTGTGGGTTCACTACAAAGATAAAAGAAAAGATATATAACATGTGAATGGAGTGCATGTCAATTAAAAGAAGTTAAACAGGCTTTGTCAAGATCGCAAGAAGCAAGGGAAGAATTTAAGTATCAAGATTTTGCAACCAGTGACAAGAGTAGATTTTTAATATGATCAGAACATTAACAAAGGACAAGTGCTTGGGTCTAGATGGGCTAAGTTCCCCTGTTTTATATGAATATAATACATATATCTATATATATATATATATATATATATATATATATATATATATATATATATTATATATATATATATATATATATATATATATATATATATATATATATATATATATATATATATATATATATATATATATATATAACAATTAATTTGCAATGTTTCATCTAGAGAAGTTATTTCAAGTCATCAAGATTTTTGTAAATCTTATGGTTTCAAATTGTATCAAAGTTTACCAATTTTATATATAGTTTGGAAATTCCATAAGAACCCCATCAAACTGAGATTTATAGCTGCATCTTGTAATACTTCTCTCACGGACGTTTCCGAATGGTTAAGCAATTGTTTTAAAGCCATTTTACCTACTATTCATGATATTTGGAAGGAATCACTTAAAGATAGTTGGATCTTAGATAGTTCTCTAGGTGTTGTTCCTGTAATAAAGTCTCTCAACTCTTCAAGAACTATAGAAGAAAAATCTGTTCCTTTGGGGCTTCAAACTTTTGACTTCACCACTTTGTATACAAAGTTAGATTTGAATGATTTAAAACATAGGATTTGTTCTTTAGTTAGGAAAGTTTTCTCTTTTAAATTCACCAAAGATAGATGTAAGGCTCTTTTGCTAGAAAAATCTGCATTACATTTTGATTATTTATGGTTGAAATCCAAGTCACTAGATATAGATAGTAAAAAGAAATGTTACACTAGAATACTAGATGGAAAGAACATTCTTCTTTGGTTATATTTTCTTTTAAAAAACTTTTATATTTCAATTGGTGATACTTTATTCAAACAATGTATTGTAATTCCTATGGGTACAAATTGTGATGTCTTTCTTGCTAATTTTTATCTTTTTACTTATGAATTTGAATTTATGGAAAGGCTTGTTTTAGCTAATACATGTCCTATCATTATACACAAACTTTCTAATATTAGATGCTTTTAAGATGATCTGTTTGTTCGTGATTTTAGTTCTTTCCAAGATTTTATGTATTTAGACAATGATGCTTTTGGTGGTGGTATTTATCCCAAAACTTTTTGTGAGCTGAATTGTACTTCACATGGTGATTCTTGTGCTTTTCTAGATCTAAAAATATTTAAGTCTCCTTTTGGTTTGGAAGTAGACATTTATGAGAAAAGATTAGAACGAGAATTTGCTAGTATTAACATGATACGTATGCCTCACATTGATTCAAATATTTCTCACTTAGCAAAGTACGACATTATTAGCTCTCAATTGTTTAGATTTTCTCGTCTATGTTCAAGCTTGTCTTCATTTGTAATTCAGTGTTGTCAACTAATCTCTTTGCTTGTTCAAAAAGGGTATTTATTCAAAAAAGTTTCAAAGAAAGTAAGGACTTTCTTACTTCGTAACAAGTTCATCTTTGGTTCTTCTTCTTTTCATGTGTTCAAATTAATCATTAGTAAATTCAATAGAAAAGGGGAACAATGTATGGGTTAATGATAAGGTTTTTTGTGGGTCCCCCCTCCTCCCTTCCCCTTCTTTTTCACTCTTTATTTATAGCTTCTTTCTAGTCTTTTGTTCTTTTATGTTTATTATAATTATTAATATTTTTATTATTATTTTACCTATTTCTTAATATTTTTTATGATTATTTTTAATATGTATTTTTTAAAATGTATGTTTATTATTTATTTATTTATTTATTTTTTATTTATCTATATATTTATTAATTTTAATTTTAATTTTTATAATTCAAATTCCTTTCTTCTTATTATTTGTTTGTTCTTTGTGCAAGACTTTTCATGGCTGAGTTTTCCTTTCACTCTCGGAAGTGATAGAAACTCAGTTCGTTGACTTTATTATAGATCTTGATTTAGAAAGACTCTTTAGTAAAGTCTGCACTTACTCTAGGACACTGATGACGTGAGTAGGGATTTCATAGCTATTTGTCCAAGCTATGCATGATAAAGTTTAATTCTGATACTTTTTGTTTAGGATAAAGATAGAAGTTGACGATGCACTTTTTGTTTCCTTTTGTTTTTGTTTAATTTGCATATATATATATATATATATATATATATATATATATATATTATATATATATATATATATAATATATATTATATATATATATATATATATATATAATTATGGAATTATTATTATTTATTTATTGTCTTTTAATTTAATTTCTATTTTTAATATATTTATGTTTTTTATTTTAATTTGTTTCTTTTTTTAATTTATTAATATTTTTTATTATTTAACTATTTATTTTTTTATTATTTTTTATTTTATGATTATTGTTATTATTCTTATTTATTACTTTTTATTTTTAATTTTTTATTTTCTGTTTCTGTGTGTGTGTGTGTTCGTGTTCACGTGAGTGTGTAAATCTCTTTTTTTTCTATGTATTGGTTTTCTTTCATGGTTGTATTTTTCATGTCTTATATTGGTCTTAGGTTAGTTGCTTTCATTTGTTATTTTTTCCAATGTGTATGTGTTTGTGTTCTCTATCCTGAGTTCGTAAGTTTCGATAACTCTGAACTTAGGAAGGTATATATCAAAGCCACATGGCAGACATGCAAATCTTTTGATTTTCGTTCGAGTTGTGACTAGCTGTTTCTACTTATTTGAAATATCTATTAAGGGTGTGCATACCCTGAAGGCTAATCTCTTCATACTTTAATGTTTAGGTGTGTGAGTTTGTGATTGTGAGAATGTCCGTTTGTGTAACTGCGTTCATGGGTGTTTATGTGTATGCATGTATTTGACTGTGTGCATGAATGTATGTGTGTGGGTTTATTTTTTTATATTTTTATTTCTTATTATTTATTTATTTTATTTATTTATTTCTTTGAATAATAATAATTTTATATATATTTATATATATTTTTAAAAATCTAAATTTCTATAATTGATATATATATATATATATATATATATATATATATATATATATATATATATATATATATATATATATATATATATATATATATATATATATATATATATATATATATATATATATATATATATATAACAGTATATATACATACGCACACATATATGAAAAAAAAAATATATATATATATATTATATATATATACATACATACTGTCATATATATATATATATATATATATTTATATATACATATACACACACACACACATATATATATATATATATATATATATATATATATATATATATATATATATATATATAGATATACATACATACATACTATTCTCTCTCTCTATATATATATATACACACACACACTTATATATGTATACCAGTTTATATATAAAAACTATTATACATATATACATTCATACATACATAACATATAACCTATCATATATAAGTGCTAATATACATAATCACAATTGCAGCATCCAACTCTCCATTAATCAAAGGATTACTACTTTGAATCCCTCCAATCTTGACATTCATTTTTGAAGTTGTTTGTTGAACTCCTTTGACAAGCATATGGACAAAGAGAAAATCAACAAAAGATACCAAAATATTTTATGTTTGAGAGTTCATCCCATTAAGTGCAAAAGTCAGTCTCAAGAAGAAGCTTGTTGAAATACATTCCCAAGCATGTAAACTATACATTTCTGGATCAAATATGAAGAAAGCAATATTGAATGAAAGAACTCGCTTTGTGCAAACACTTTCCAGCTTATTCAAATCAAAACCAAATCCATATATTGTCCATGGAATAATATTTGGTGTTGACTTTATTCCCATTGCGACTCTGTACAAATGAGTAAGCATAGTTATGGGAGCCTTTGGTAGAGGAGGAGATTTTTTTGACCTGTTTAATGAGTCTTTTATGAATGTTTTAACTATAAATTCTAATTTCTGCATATTGTACATTTGTGATATTATAACTTTCACAAAGCTTTTCCCAAGACAAAACCTCTTTTGTTAAATCAATAAAAAAATCAATTATTGTATTTTTTAGCACACGATCAGTCTTCAGTTTCCATGCCATTTCTTCCATATCCACCATGTGTTTCAATGATTTTTCTTTCTTCAATAGAATTGTTTTTTCAAAAATTGATTTTTGAATTTCTAAAATTTGTTTTTTCTCTAAACCTGCAATGCATCTGAATAATGTTGGACCTATTATAATTATTCTTGGTGTTTGTTTTAATTGACCTCCTTTCATGGCTACTATCTTTGAAGTCGTCGATATTATGTCTTTTGATGAATCTACTTTGCTATTTGGAACTTCACCTTTTGTATTAGGTAGTGCTCGTCGGCTATACAAGCACATAATTCTTATCCAATTCTTTCGTTCGTAATCATCACATTCATCAATACAATATGCAAACACACGAAAAGTTATTTTTCAATTAATTTCCATTCTCACTGTTGTTAACATCTATATAATAATATCCATAAATTTTTTTTTAAGTTTAAAATATTTTTGCAAATTTTATCCTAATAATTTCAATATTAAAATTAAACATTATCTAAATGTTCAGCTTGCATTCAAATATTGAACATAATCAAAAACTTTAATCTATATTTAAATATTAAATATAATCAAACACATTATAGATACACCAACAATAAGTTAATGATTTAATACATATAAGATAAAAGACTTCTATTTTCAAGTCACAAAGACATGAATTATGCATCATCGATTTGGAAAAACTAATTGATGAAGATATACATGATCATATTTGATTAATAATAATAGAAATGGGATTACTTCAACAAATAAGAGATATTGAACTTTAATTCACATATATATGATCACAAAAAACAAAATTGATTCAAATAAATGACGGACTTATATCACTTTAATCAACAAAAGTTTATATATTCAAAAAACATTAGAATACATTGAGTCAATGTATGCTCAACGTATATTGTCTTCTCCTATATTTGAAGTACCTTCAATATCTTCTTCGCATTCTGTATCCTCTTTATCACTTTGAGATTCTTCTCCACGGGGTTGTATATCAATATCAGCATCAACATTTTGAAACATCTTAGTATCAGCATTTCGAAACATCTCATTTGTATTATCTGCATCATGATTTCTGATATCACACCATTGTTGTAAAGAAGAAGCGTTTTCAAAAGGTGAAGAACAATTTGATTCTAATTGTTTTTTTTTCAACTTCTAAGCATATCCCAAAACATCAAAGAACTTGCTCTATGCAAACACTCTCCACCTTATTCAAATCAAAACCAAATCCATATATTATCCATGGAATAATATTTGGTGTTGACTTTATTCCCATTGTGACTCTGTACAAATGACTAAGCATAGTTATGGAAGCCTTTGGTAGAGGAGGATATTTTTTTGACCTGTTTAATGAGTCTCTTACGAATGTTTCACTATAAATTCTAATTTTTGCATATTGTACATCTGTGATATTATACCTTTCACAAAGATTTTCCGAAGACAAAACCGCTATTGTTAAATCAATAAAAAAAGCAATTATTGCATTTTTTAGCACACGATCAGTCTTTAGTTTCCATGCCATTTCTTCCATATCCACCATGTGTTTCAACGATATTACGTTTTTTGATGAATCCGCTTTGCTATTTGGAACTTCACCTTTTGTATTAGGTAGTGCTCCTTAAGTATACAAGCGCATAATTCTTATCCAATTCTTCCATTCATCATCATCACATGAGAGAATATGAAAATCATTCTTTATACTTTCTGTAAAGTTTGCTATGTAGTTTCTACAAAATTCTGTGAAAAAAAATACATGAAGTTTAATAAATATCATATAAATATAAATGAAATAGAAAATAAAAATACTAAGAATATCAACATACCTGCCATGATACAAACTCTCTTTTACCCGGATTAACGCTTGGAGGAGGCTTACGTGGACATCCATTAGCTTTCCATTGAGATCTCTCTTGTTAAAGTTGATCTAGAAATGGTTCCTTCTGTAATGACTTTTCTACCATCAAATTAGCCCCTTTCGATATCTCCCTTGAAATTTTTGGAGGACAATTTACTATAATTTTTGCTTTTCTATATCTAAATTGTTGTCATAAATTTAACCTCATCATAGGTGAATTGATACTCTGTAAAGTCTTCGCAACACTTATTGAATGTTGTCCAGATATTATCCAATACTCGACTTTATCAATATCATCAAGAGATAAAGTTTCTAAAGGTGTTCTCAAACTTGAATCAAAAGGCATAGCAAGTACAAGAATTTTCTTCTCTTTGGGAGCCAAGTTAAATTCATTCATTAACGTACACACCCAATCTTTGTTCAATTTCTAGTATACATAATTTGTTGGTGCTGGAAAACACTTCTTTACATTAATATTGAACACTGCATCTGAACCAAAAGCATAATATTCTTGTTTTTGAAGCAATAGATGCATCATTTTATTTTCTTCTGGTTGCATCATGATATCTTTAATTTCTTCACTTTTATTATCTGAATATCTGACTGATATATCTTCATCATTATGTATCGACTTTGACGATGATCCTAAATCTTTGTTTGAAGTAGCTTTCAACTTCCGTTTCTTCGATTTTTCGGATACATCCGAGCTTCTCTTCAAACATTTGGACTTTTGTTGTGATAATTTTTTGGCCTCTTTTATAACGTTCACTAGATCTTCTATTGATTCAATTGATCCAATTGAACCTAGTGACTGATTAAACTTTATCAAACTACATTTCATATCTTCCAAATAGAAAGTCTCCCATGATAAGTAAAATCTATTCGCATTAAGGTTCTCACCATCAAGAAGTGCGTATCTTCATGCCACTTGTTTTTTATAAACTTTCCAATGAAAATACATTGCCTATAACCTTACTTTGAGATTCAATAGTACCGATGTTCTCCATTGCTCCTCAAATAACAAAGAAATATTTTATCATAAATCATAATAAACAAATATCAATAAAATAACATTAAATTTCAAAATATAATAACATGAAATATCTCAATATAAAATAACATCGAATTTCTCATCTACAGAACTAAAGTATAAGTCTTCAAGCTCAAACTTATGTTGAAATATCCTCAACTAAACTATAACTTAAGTTCGTGAAATATCCTCAAGTACAGTATGTCTTAAAGCTCGAACTTAAGTTCGAACCTCTAAGGTTGAATTAAGGTACAAACTCAAGCCTCAAATAGGCTCCAACTTAATTTCGAGCATCGAACAGACTCAAACATAAGTTCGAGCCGGCAAAAGTTGAATTAAGGTACAAAACTCGAGCCTCGAGACTCGAGCTTAAGTTCCAGGCTCGAATGGGATATAATTTAAATTCCAGTCTCTAACAGGCTTGAACATAAGTATGTGTTCAACCACAAACTTAAGTTCAAGCCTCTAAGCTCGATTTACGATGCAAAACTCGAATTTTGAGTAGGCTCAAACTTAAGTTCGAGCCTCTAACATGCTTGAACTTATATTCGAGCATCATATCGGCTTGAACTTAAGTTAGACCTTCGAACACGCTCAAACTTAAGTTCAAGCATCGAACCAACTCAAACTTAAGTTTGAACCTATTCGAGGTTCGAACATGCTCGAACTTAATTTGGAGCCTCAAGCACGCTCAAAGTTAAGTTCAAGCTTCGAACCGACTCAAACTTAACTTCGAACCTATTCGAGGCTCGAACATGCTCGAACTTAAGTTAGATCCTCGAACATGCTAAAACTTAAATTCGAGCATTGAACCAACTCAAACTTGAGTTCGAACCTATTGAAGGCTCGAACTTAAATTCGAGGTTGTTCTTGGCTCGAACTTAAGTTCGAACCTATTCGAAACAGGAACTTATGCTCAAGCTTATTCGAGAATCATAAGCTCGAACTTATGTTCTAGAATCACAACCTCAAACTCAAGTTTGAGCTTATAATAGGCTTGAACTTAAGGTTCAGCGTTGAATCAGCTCAAACTTAAGTTCAAATCTTAAATAGGCTCTAGCTTAATTTTGAGCATCAAATAGGCTCGAACTCGAAGCTCTATGCTCAAAAGTAAGGTGCAAAACTTGAACTTGGATGCTCGAACTTAAGTTTGAGCCTCAAATAGGATATGACTTAAATTCGAGTCTCCAATAGACTCAAATTTAAGTATAAGTCTTTAAGCTCAAATTGTTATAGGCTTGGACTTAAGTTTGAGCGTTGAGGAGACTCAAACTTAAGTTCAAACCTCAAATAGGCTCAAACTTAAGTTTGAGCCTCGAACAGGCTCGAACTTAAGTTCGAGCGTCAAACTGACTTAAGTTCGAGCCAGCCAGGTTGAATTAAGATACAAAACTCGAGCCACAAATGGGATATAAGTCAAATTTGAATCTATTCCAAGCTCGAACTTATGTTCGAGCCTATTCGAGACTCGAACTTAAAATTGAGCCTCTAACAAGCTCGAACTTATGCTCAAGCATCGTACGGGCTCAAACTTAAGTTAGAGATTTGAACATGCTCAAACTCAAGTTTGAGCATCGAACTGCCTCAAACTTAAGTTCGAACCTATTCGAAGTAGGAACTTATGTTCAAGCCTGTTCAAGAAATCACAAGCTCCAACTTATGTTCCATAATCAGAACCTCAAACTTAAGTTCCAGCCTCTAACAGGCTCAAAGTCAAACTTAAGTTTGAATCTTAAGTAATCTTGAACTTAAGTCTGAGCTTCGAATAGGCTCGAACTTAACTTCAAGTGACGAACCGACTGAAACTTAAGTTCGAGCCAGAGGATAGAATTAAGGTGAAGAACTCGAACCTCAATGCTCGAACTTAAGTTCGAGCCTTGAGTAGGATATAACTTAAATTCGAGTCTCGAACAAACTCAAACTTAAGTATAAGTCTTTAAGCTCAAACTCTTATAGCTTCGTACTTAACTTCGGCCATCAAGCTGGCTCAAACTTAAGTTCAAACCTAGAATAGGCTCAAACTTAAGTTTGAGCCTCGAGCAGGCTCGAACTTAAGTTTGAGCGTTGAACTGACTCAAACTTAAGTTCGAACCTACTCGAGTCTCGAACTTAATGGCTCGAATTTAAGTTCGAACCTATTCGAAGCAGGAAGTTATGTTCAAGCCTATTTGTGAAATAACAACGTCGAACTTATGTTTCGGAATCACAACCTCAAACTTAAGTTCGAGCCTCTAACAGGCTCAAAGTCAAACTTAAATTTGAACCTCAAATAGGCTCGAACTTAAGTTCGAGTGTCGAATCGACTCAAACTTAAGTTTGAGCTAGAGGATCAAATTAAGGTGCAAAACGCGAACCTCGATGCTCCAACTTAAGTTCGAACCTCGATGCTCGAACTTAGGTTTGAGCCTGGAGTGAGATATAACTTAAATTCGAGTATCGAAAAGTCTCAAACTTAAGTATACGTCTTTAAGCTCAAATTGTTATAGGCTCGAACTTAAGGTCGAACCTCAAATGGGATCGAACTCAAGTTCGAGCGTCGAACCAACTCAAACATAAGTTCGAGCCTCGAATGGGATATAACTTAAATTCGAGACTTAAGTTTGAGCGGTGAGCAGACTCAAACTTAAGTTCCAACCTCAAATAACCTCGAACTTAAGTTTGAGCCTCGAACAGGGTCGAACTTAAGTTCGAGCGTCAAACCGACTCAAACTTAAGGTCGAGCTTGAGGATAGAATTAGGGTGCATGACTCGAACCTCGATGCTCGAACTTAAGTTCAAGCCTCAAGTAGGATATAACTTGAATTCGAGTCTCGAATAGACTCAAAATTAAGTATAAGTCTTTAAGCTCAAACTGTTATAGGATCGACCTTAAGTTTGAACCTAAAATAGGCTCGAACTTAAGTTTGAGCCTCGAGCATGCTCGAACTTAAGTTCGAGTGTCAAACCGACTCAAACTTAAGTTCCAACCTCTTCGAGTCTCGAACTTAACGGTTCGAATTTAAGTTCGAACCTATTCAAAGCAGGAAGTTATGTTCAAGCCTATTCTAGAAATCAGAAGCTTGAACTTATGTTCTCGAATCACAACCTCAAACTTAAGTTTGAGCCCCTAAAAGGCTCAAAGTCAAACTTAAGTTCGAACCTTAAATACACTCGAACTTAAGTTTGAGCCTCGACCAGGCTCCAACTTAAGTTCAAGCACCGAACTGACTCAAACATAAGTTCGACCCAGAGGATCAAATTAAGGTGCAAAACTCGAACCTCGATGCTCAAACTTAAGTTCGAACCTCGATGCTGGAACTTAAATTTGAGCCTCGAGTAGGATATAACTGAAATTCGAGTATGGAGCAGACTCAAACTTGAGTATACGTCTTTAAGCTCAAAGTGTTATAGGCTCAAACTTAAGTTCGAGGGTTAAGTCGGCTCAAACTTAAGTTCGAACATCAAATAGGCTTGAACTTAAGTTTGA
>CM035411.1:206932734-206974151 GCA_020310875.1 Ceratopteris richardii
CAAGGGGGAACAAAATTCAGGGATCTCTAGAGTTGTGTCCAAAAAGTCATAGTGCAAATTAGTGAAGTGTTACATGAATGAAAGTGATTGGTTCTGTCTTTTGAATGTAAGTCTTGAGCTAACAGTGGGCCTCTTACAGATCTATTGAGAGCATCGAAAGGCGTTCTAAGCAAGTGTAAGTGCAAGCTTGGGAACCCACGTCCTGAGCATACTAGGGCATCAACACAAGGAAAGGAACTCAAGGTTGGAATACTCTCAACTCCCTCGGTCATTTTCTAGCTCAAGTTAAGCACGAATAGTGCTAGAAGTAAGTCAGGGCGACGATAGGTAGGTATCAAGTTGAAGACTACCTAAAAACTCAATTTCAAGCTAAAAACCTAATCTCTGTACTGTCGATAACATAAAGGAAAAGAACCTAACGTGGAACGATCAATTCCAAGTACGGAAAATACTCAAGTATTCCTGACGACGCAATACCAGACAAGATCATAAACATAATAACTCACTAAAAATGAATCAAGTGACTGAGACCAATTGATCGGCAACGAGGTTGTACTCTGGGCAAAAATCGGGCTACTTAACTAGGCATATGAACCTTAGATCAGGACGACATCTAGTAAGGGATACACAGAGCCTTAGGTCTTCAGAGGCTAGTGTCAACCACATTGCTAGGTTGTGGGCCCAGCAGTTGAGCCACCACTCATACTACCCAAGTTCTGAGACTAGTGAATCCGAGATGTCTCAAGGTATGGAGAGACTTACAGGCAGTACAGGAATGCCATACTTGCACAAGGTAGAAGGCCCTTACAAAACACAGTTGGAATACCTTAGGACCAACCGCTTAGGTGCTAGCATCTATGAGGACGGCCTAGGAAGATCTGTGGTACAGATTAGGAATCCTGATCAATCCATTGGATTAGAGCACCCAGCTGTCAAGTTTGAAAATGGAGCATACTCGGACAAAGAAGGAACCATATACGTAGTCACCAGTCACCCAGATAGGACGGACGAATTTGGAAATGTGATCCCCGAAGCAGACTTAGGTGACCTGGAGCAAGGAAACATGGGTGCAGAGCCTAGAACCCCTCGAGGTAAATCGGTTCTTACTAGGATTATCACACCGGAGTGGATCCCATAGGACAATAAGAGTATAGATTTGCTGCTAAACCAAGAAACCGACGAAGCCTTTTGGAGGTACAAACCTGATTGGCCAATTGATATAGGAACAATCATGATATATGAGTTTAAGGATCCTGATAGCCCAGGTAGAGTGACCTACTTAGATCACGCTTCGGAGAGGATCTTTGTGGTGACAGAAAATGATAGGCATGCTTACACTTGGAAGGGTGAATTCGTTTTCCCCCAACCAAGATCGAATGTATCCTCTGGTCACCCTGGAGCTGGAACATCCCAAGCTCATGGAATGCAAAGAGACAGAAGTAGAGATAGACCAGAAGTAAGCTTTGCCAACCCAGTGGGCAGAGAAAGAACGAGAATGGAAACAAACAGAGTAGAGCCTGAGATACTTAGAGCTCACAGGAATCACAGAAATGCGGATGAGTTCCCTCTACCACGACCTAGAGAGCACACAAGGACTTTGAGACCGACTCAGCTAGTTAAGTCCATGAAGAACTACTTCGATGGCACTGGAGATCCGTACGATCATGTGGCTGAGTTTAGACAAGTATTGAGAGCTGAACAAGTGGAGGATCTATTCACGCAATACAATGCCTTTGGTCTGACCCTTAGGAACACTGCCCTAACATGGTTTCAGCCACTAAATGAGAGACAGTTCAGGAGCATAGACCAACTCCTAGAGGCGTTCATTATCGAATTCTCTAAGAGTGGCATAAGGCATAATACCTCCTCGCTGATTCACAGCTTCAAGCAAACACCTCAAGAAACTGTGAGGCTTGCAGGAAGAAGGTTTAGGCAATACTTAGAAAGATGCCCTGTTTCGGAGCTACCCACACCAGCCAAGCAAGTGGCTTTATTCTTGGATGGATTGCTAAGTACCAAATTGAGATCTTATGTGTACTTAAAGGACCCTAGGACCATAGAAGATTGTGTACGCATGTGCATTGACATCAAGGATAACCTAGGGGAGGAGTTAGAGCTTTCCAAGATATACAAAGATTCGGATAGTGCCTCTAACCTCTCTTCCACGCAATCCACATTGATTTAGGAGCTTGTAGAGAAAGTTGCTCAGAAACTAGGTGTCTCTAGCAAACAAATTCCAAGGTTTGCCCCTATGAAAAGGTGCTATACTTGTGGTGTGACCACATGGCGAATGCATGTCCCATTATGGCTCAACCCCAAGTTAATCCTGGTAGCCAGTACTGCACTATAGAACGAAGGTACACCAATCACACCGCGCAAGATTGCCCCTACAATAAGCAAGCCATTAGGCAGACGTACCCACAGCCATACCCTCATCAAGGAAGATACCAGAACCAGTACCCACCTCAGCAGTATGCTAGGCCTCAACAAACCTACCAACCCTACCAAAACCAACAAAGGCCTCAGCCTGTGCTAGCACAACAACCCCCTGCCCCAGCTAATGTAATCCCAGTAAAATATGCAACAGCGGAAGAAAACCTGAATAGAGCTATAGTCCCTGTAACACCACTGCTCTCTGAAAGTGATCCTAGTGACCATAGTTTCGACTCTACACACGTTGATAGTTCCCAGGCTTACTACATGCAATCTCTCGAACATGGTGAGTCCTACTATAGTGAAGAGCCAAATGAACCTAGTTGGGAAACAGATTACACAAATGTCATGTATGCAAACCCCAACCCTAGACCTCAACCTAGGCAGATAAGACCCCCACTCCCTAGAGGACCATGCTACAGATGTCAGGGAGATCACCTCATTCGTGATTGTCCCTTACCTCCACCTACACAATCCCAGTCAGTGATGATCCAAGGCTTTTGCCAAGAATGTGGAAAGGAGCATCTCTTACGAGATTGCCCAAAGAACCCGAGTAATATGCCAAAAATCACTCCTATCAACGTTGTTGGGTTAGTGGTAGACTCCACAGGGAGCGTGACGTCCACCGCACCAGTACAGGTAGTCACTAGAGCTCAAGCATTGCAGCAAAACCAAGCTGTAGGTCAGGAAAAGAGCCCAGAAGCTAGTGAAACGGAGAGCATAACCAAGAAAAGAACTAGAGCCTGGAGAGATAGCCGTGAAAGAATGAAAAGACAATGGGCAAAGAAAATGAACGAATTAGAAGAAAGCATAAGAGAAACAAAAGCCAGGGTTGTGGAGCTCACCTCTCAACCGGACTCTCATAGGTCACCCCCGCCTCAATCCATATCACCTCCTCCGCCACCCTCCATACCATCTCCATCCAACCTGCCTCACCTAAACCCACCACCCCCAAGAGTAGGATCAGTCCTAGCAGATCCCACTCCCGAGGACCTTAATATGATGCTTAAAGCCTATCAGGCCATAATCCAAGAAGGGCCAAACGTAACTGATCATGAAAAGTGTTACCCTAGAGCAGAACTAGAATTAGAACGAACCAAAATTTGTGCTAAGATGGTCGAATTGGCTCAGACCATGTTTGAAGCCAGTCGCCTCTTTAACATCTCTAGTTCAGCGAAGACACAGTTGCACTTTGATGGGCTGTTAGAGAGAATAGAGAAGCTGATTGCACAATCAGAAAAGAAACCCACCTCTCAACTAAAGGACAAGGCAAGTGAAATAGCAAGTCTTCCTGCCCAGAAAGCCTATGTGCCTGAAGCCTATGTGCCTAACTCTACGGAGCCAAACACATCTTCGTCTATGAATCGATTCACACGAGAATTCCTACGCGAGATTCAAGAAGACAAATGGGCTAAAGAGAGTGAAGTCCCTCCTCCTATTGAACTTGTGGATGATGCACGCGACCAATTCCCACAAGACATCCCATCCATATATGGGGAGCAGGAGAGTACCCAATCTCAAGAAAGATTAGACTTTGAGTCTAACTCTCTACAAGAATTACCCCACTTCACAGGCCCATGGGAAGCTAAGTCTACTTGTATGAGAGCACCCACGGTCATGGTACGAAATGAGGACTCAGTCTTACCTAGGAACACAGAAGTAGTGAAAAACACTAAAGTGCAGTGCAATCTCAAGTTAGAAGAGCAACTCAAGGTTAGACCTGAATTATGGAAACATGTAGCCAATCAAGTGCCCGAGATAGCAAAACCTCGTTCCCAGGTAGGATCACATAGAACAGTGCCAGAGATACCCTTGGATAAGATAGGAGATATGTGTGAAGGTGAAGAAGGGAACACCTATCTTCCCATTACCTACCAAGAGTACACCACCAAGGCAATTTTGGACTCTGGTGCAAGAGTTGCAATTGCCACCACTTCCCTATGGAAGCATTGGGGCAGGCCAGCACTCAGGCCAACGAGAATGAAATTGCAGATGGCCGATGGTCATATTGAGAGACCCTTAGGATTGCTAGAAGGAATAACTCTCACCACTTGTGGTGTCGAGTTTGAGCATACATTTGCTATATGTGACTTCAGCAAAAATCATGCCTATGAGATGATTTTGGGAAGACCATTTATGCGACAGTTGCAAGTGGTACAGGACTGGGGAACCAATTCTTTGTACCTGCAGCACTTAGGTGTTACGACCAAAGTCAATCTTAAGGATTACTCTCATAGAGATGTACCACCTATTCAATGGAATCCCATCCATAGAGCCAAAGATGAGACGGAGTCTGTGCATTCCATAGAATCCGGATCCTCGTGGATGCATGAAGACACCCACTTATGGATGTGTAAGGTAGCAGTAGAAGAAGAGAAGAGAGAAAAAGCCAGAGAGGTAGGTGCAAAAGAAACCCATAGATCAATCCAAGACCCAGCCTATACACCTCTAGTTTTTCCAAATGAGGAATTTGAACCCCATGGCTGGGCAGAAATCCTAGCAACAATGGATGAAGCCATCAATGAAGAACAATGGACACCCCACTGTGATGAGGATGGCTATGACATTTCAGTCTTCTCCATAGAGCCAATCATGGGAGAGGCAGTTCTAGAAGAATGCAAACCTAGCCCTAATGCATTTGAGGATGCAAGTGACTCCGATCTTGAGTCAATCATTATGGACCCACCATTTGCATCAGATGAAGAATACTTCCATGAAGTAGAATTTCAACCCCAGAGGCATGGAGAGCTTACAAATGATGTAAGATTAGCAACACATGTGACCCCGAAGGAAGAAGGGAAGAAACGAAAGAAGAGAGAAGTCTCACCAGAAGAGGAAGAATCTTTGTTTGAGGTCCCAGAAAATTTTAAGAAGTATGAGATAGATGACAGGAGAGTCATGATCAGAATGCCTAAACGAGAGGCACAATCAGGAGAGGCCTATGATAACAAAGAAACCACCAAGAAAATAGTAGTGGCCCTAGAAGAAGGAGAGGAGAGATGCACATACATAGGCCATGACCTAACACAGGAAGAAGAGCATGCGTTAATAGCCTTGCTAAGAGAATACAGAGATGTATTCGCTTGGAGTTACAAGGATTTGAAGGGTGTTGACCCAGACATATGCTCACACACCATCCCCATGACTTCAGATGCCAAACCCTCTAAGCAAAAGCCCTATACATATAACGATAATTACGCTGCTAAGATCAAAGAGGAAATAGATCGACTGGTCGAAGCTGGATTTATCTATGAAATTGAGCACACTGAATGGGTATCCCCCATCGTAGTGGTGCCCAAGAAAAATGGAAAGCTGCACGTATGCATTAACTTGAAAAAGGTTAATGCAGCCACGATCCGAGAAAACTATCCGCTTCCCATCACAGAGCATCTCTTAGAAAGAGTAGCAGGCAAGGAAGTGTACAGCTTCCTCGATGGATTTTCGGGCTACAATCAAGTCGCCATTGCTCTAGAAGATCGGCATAAGACAGCTTTTGCCACAGAGTGGGGTATATTTGCCTTTCGTGTAATGTCATTTGGGCTCACCAATGCACCAGCTACCTTTCAGAGACTAATGTGCCATGTGTTTAAGGAGTTCCTGAGGAAGAATTTAGAGGTCTATGTTGATGACCTTTGTGCTCATTCCAACATCAGACAAACCCATATTCCCGAACTGAGACAAATCTTTGACAAGTGTAGAGAATATCAAGTCTGCTTAAACCCAGAAAAGTGCGTCTTTATGGTCAGGCAAGGCAAGATTCTAGGACACATAGTGTCAAAGAATGGCATATCCACTGATGAAGAGAAAGTGAGGGCCATAGTAGAGCTACCTAGGCCAAGAAATGTCAAGGAAGTACAAGCTTTCATGGGGCATTGTGGTTATTACCGACAATTTATACACATGTATGCTGTCATTGCAAAGCCCATGTACGGACTTCTGACTAACTTTGAGTGGACGGATGAATGTGAGAATTCCTTCCAGGAGCTTAAACGAAGATTATGTTCAGCACCAATCTTGACCACACCAGATTGGAATAAGCCTGTTAAAAAGTTTAGACATTATCTGCTTGCAAATAAGTTTAAATTTTTTACTGATCATCAGGCATTGCTATATCTCGTAAACAAGCCATGCAATACAGGAAGATTAGTGAGATGGTTTCTCTTGCTAATGAAATACGATTTTGAGGTTGTGGTAAGAAAAGGGAGGACTCATTTGAGAGCAGATCATCTCTCTAGGCTCACATCTGGAGAAGCCCCACAAGGAGTATCAGATGACCTTCCTGATGCTTACTTGTTTAATTTGGAAGTGGTGCCGCAGTGGGCTAAGCCATTGGTGCCAGTATTGACATACGGGCCTAACCATCCAGTAGTAAACACACAGAATAGGGAGGTAGTAAAAGCCCAAAAGTACCACATCATGGCAGGAAGCATGTACAAGCACACAGATCAAGGGATCTTGGCTTGTTGTGTAGAAGAGGACGAGTATGCGAAGTGGTTGCAATTAGCACATGTAGGCGCATTAGAGCAACACTACTCAAAGCAACGAACCTTACAGACCCTAAGGAGACTCGGAGTGCATTGGCCAACTATGGAAGCGGATGTCCAAAAGTTGTGCAAGGAATGCCCAATCTGTCGCACTAAGCCACCGGTGGAACATGCCACTCTTTATCAAGTGTCCATAGTGCCGGATTGGAGTGAACCTCTAGTATCCTTCCTGAGGACGAAAACATTCCCTCCAGACATAACTCTGGCTAGGAAAAGGAGTTTAGAACAAGAAGCCCAGGATTACTCTCTCATTGGCGACAATCTATACAAACGTGGTAAAGATGGTTACTTGAGACTATGTGTCCATGAAAGTGAATATCTCAAGATCTTGGAAACTGCTCACCAAGGTGTAGCAGGAGGACACTTTGGACCAGATCGGGTGATCAAGGCAATACTATTTGCGGGCTTCTGGTGGCCAACCCTTCACATGGATGCACATACCTATGTGAAACGATGTGATGTCTGTCAGAGAACTCAGTATCCTATACGAAAAGATGAGATGCCACTGAAACCTATGATGGGTGGACGTGCATTCTCCAAGTGGGGAATAGACTTCGTAGGTCCTATTAATCCCCCAGCTAAGAATTCCCATGCAGAATATATCATTGTTGCAACAGACTATCTAACTAAGTGGGTAGAGGTAAAAGCCACAACGAAGAACGATGCTCAAACAACAGCTAAGTTTTTATTTGAGAATGTGTTCACTAGATACGGGCTACCCATAGAGCTAGTTAGTGATAGAGGCACTCACTTCTTGAATGAAGTGATTGAAAATCTGCTCCAAGAATTCTTGGTAATACATAAGAAGTCTGCCCCCTATCACCCTCAAGCAAATGGCCAGGCTGAGAGCACCAACAAGATCTTATGCAATGTACTGACAAAATTAGTGAACACTAAACGCTCTGATTGGGACAAACAGCTACACCATGGTATTTGGGCATACCGAGTCGCCTACAAAACGGTACTCCAAGCCACCCCCTTTCAGATGGTATTTGGCCAAAATGCGGTGCTATCCTTGGACTTCTTAATACCTACATTGAAAGTAGCACAAGAGCACAAATGGACGGGTCATGAACTCTCCTCTAGACTTTTTGACCTTGAACGATTAGGAGAAACAAGACTGAGAGCAGCTGCAGGGATATATGCAGCTAAGAAACGACAGAAGGCCTACTTTGATGCCCACGTTAAGGATAAAGGGTTGAAAGCAGGAGACCTAGTGCTCCTCTACACTTTGAAACAACATGCTAGGAAGCTAGAAAAGAGAGGCTACGGACCTATGATCATCAATAGGATCTCCACGAGTGGAGCGGTACAACTAGCCACTTTAAAGGGTGATGTTCTCCCAAACTATATTAGCGGATGCAGAGTCAGGTTGTATCAGGAACCCCTCACGGAGGAAATGCTAAGTCGACTCAATACTGCTAAGCAACGTCAAGAGGAGGAAAAACGAATTCGAGAAGAAGCTCATGCAGAAGCCCTAGAGCGCATACGGAGAATGAAGTTAAGAAGACAAGGTAGAGAGCAACCTGTGCCAGATGCATATGCAGATCCAGGATATCCCGTGGCTATGTGTGAAGTTTCAGGTGTTAGCTCACATAGGATAACTGATCGACGTCCTTTCATAACTTTAGATATAGGGCAAGGAAAGAGTGCAAGGACTGTAAGAGCCTTGATTGACTCAGGCGCAGCCACTAGTGCTGTTAAATTGCCTTACTGTCAAGAGTTGCAATTAACTGTCAATCCTGTGGAAGCATATCTCATAGGATTGGGAGGCGTGGAAACCCCTTGCATGGGCGAGGTGGAACTTCCCCTCTACATTCATGATGAGGCAATGACAGTTAAGGTACTAGTGTGTCAAGATGAGGACCTCACTGAACCTCTTGTCTTGGGTCAAGGCTGGATCTATGACCAAGCAGTCAACTTAAACCTAAGAAGTGGACTTCTTCAGGTATGGGTCAATCATAGTCGAATTATAGTAGAGTTAGATAATGGAGCACTCAAGGAATTAGGAAAGGCACACACTCCTGGTCCTTCCAGGAGTACACATGAAGATGACCATGCTCTTCTTGTCCAAAACTATGTGTTGCAGAGGAATGATAGTTGCAAAAAAGGAGTCAGGGATGCAACGGAACTCCCTTCTTTTCCAAAGGCCAGAGGGAGGCGGCAACCGAAGGTGGATCAAAGACAGAAGAAGCAGAGTAATACCTATGTCGGAGATCAAAAGTACCTGCGCAGCAAAATGTCTCAGCAAGTGAAACAAGTGTGGGTGCGGAAAGGCGAACACCCGGTTGCACTTAAGCCAACCACACGGGCAAAGCCTCTTATTAGTAACCAACAACACGATACTAATAAGAAGTCTTTCAGAAGCTCATCTGCTAACATGAAGTCTATTTGGGTGCCCAAGAAGTCGATGAAGGCCAGCCCACAATCAAGACAAATTTGGGTGCCTAAGGCTTGTTTGCGGGCTCAAATAGCTACACCAAGAACACACCCTACACAGCATGATCCATTCACTCGCACAGCCGGCATCCACTCGTTTTCAACACTCAGGAACACACCAAGGCCCATGAGCACAAACAGAGCCACTTGTAAATGGGTCCCTAAAAGGCCTCATTTTCAAGCTGACACACCTATAAAGCTCTCGAGAGTCTCTATGGAACCAAGAGCAAAACCCATCCACTGCATTTGGCAGCCCAAGACTTGTAACAAACCCCCGGACCCAATTGTAAATCCAGGACCACCTACTAACCGCTTCACTCTCACTTCACATCATTCCGCTTAGCTCGTAGGTCTACCCAATTCCTAACTACACACACTAGCACCGAGCACTTATTAACCCCTAACCACTCCCGAACTTTAAGTTAATGTTGTAACAGGGGACATCGTGTCATTTTTGTGTCCATTGCAATGTTAACATTTATTCATATATTCTCATAGAACCAGCTGCGAAGTTTTCAACATGGCTGAGGCAGCAGGAACTAGCTCTCACACAGAAACAAGCCCGCAAGTAGTGGACTTAGAGAGTTTACCCGTTTTGCCTGAGACAAATGAAAGACCAGAAGAATTGCACGCCGTCAAAATCATACCTATTGCGGACCCTCCGCGTGGCCACACCATGCTCGTAGGAAAGACTTCCCACTGGTTTACCGAGGTGGCAGGACCCTTGGGTGAAGGAACGTACCTATGGGAATCAGAGTTGGACTTCAATGGGAAGCAAGGCAGATACCATTTCTTTACAAGAGAATTTGAGAAATTACAAAATGCAGAAGGTCTACGTCCGATATGGGAAAAGGCAGGATTGAGTGCCTATTTCAGTGCACGACTCCCAAAACCTGACTTCATGCGATGCTACTACCTCATCAACACCTTGACTCCAAACCAGAACCCAAAAGGTGCAAGCTCATTTGTGATTCCATCTCTGACAAAGGGGAATGAGCTCAAGAGGTTCAGGCTATCAAACAACTTGGTGAGAGAGGCTCTAGATATGCGCGGAATGCATATTCCTACAGAGAAGGAAACCCTAGTACCGGATTACATGAAGAATCGAAGTCTCACCAAACTTAAGGACATGGTATCCATGACGCCTAATATTGCAATACACCTTCGCATGTGCATGCAACACTTTGCTTTTCTTGCACAAGATAGATTCACCATGCCTCCCAAAAAGATTTGGTTTAGTTTGTATCTGGCAGAGACACAGAGCCTCACCATCAACTTACCGCACTGGATAATAGATCAAATACACCTAGCTCACAAACGATGGCCGCGGAAACAGGTTTTATATGGTTGTTGTGCTCTGACGAGAATCATTTATAGGTGTTTGGCTTATGACATTCCTATTCAACGGGCCCTAATGTGGAATCGTGTAGAGCAGTTTAGAGGCAGGACATCCACTGGACCGCCCATTAGGGGAAAAAATGAACCCTGAATGGGCCATTTAGATTAAGGAGTGATTAGTGATGGACCAATCAGAAGAGGGTGGTGGCCACAGTCTATGCCCTATAAAATACTAGGCTGAAGGGGAAAGAGGGGACATATTTCTCCCTTATTTAATGAGCTGCCTCTAGAGAGAGAAGGAATCTCGTAACTTTGTTGGGCCCAAAAATTCAAAATTGCTAAAAAGTTAAAAAACTCATCATAACACCTGAAAATGGACCCCCCATTACTTTTTAGGGTCAAAAGTACTCTTTTTGACCCAAATTCAAAATCCGTGCATGTTTTGAGCTCAAAAAAATGGGTTTTTTCAAAAATACTCAAAAAAGAGTTATTTCCCTCCTAAACCTCACATTTTCATACCTAGGTCCCAAAAAGTCATCTTTTCCCACTAGTTTCACTCTGTAGCACACCATTGAAGCTCCTGTTTCTACACTCCAATCTACCTGCATCTCCTATCTCGAATTACTATTGTAGCTTGAAGACTTTTAGCTTCAATGGCAATAGCTAAAGCGTCTAGGCGACCGAGAGATGAAATCCTCATAGTAAGATGTCACAATATCAAGGCCACAGATGGACAGTGGCTATCACATGAGTACTCCAAAGGTGCATGGGTGTACATGCAACCCTCTAGAGTTGGGCCTCATCGAGTTAGAGATCGTGGAAACTTAGATCTTCATTGGAAGGGAAAGTTACTTGGCTTCAAGAAGCACAGAGACAATGGGATGGTTGCTATTGTACAACATGTTTCTACAATGGCAACTATGAAACTTGAAAACTCTAGTAGAATGAGATATCCTGTGAATTGTAAGTATTACTCTACAATATTTTATGTTTTCTTGTGTCGGATATATTTTTGAACTATTTAGATATGTTTTTGTTTGTTTCAGATATATTTCCTTCTACTTTGCTGGAAGATCAACCACTTCATAGTCTTACAGGTACTTTCCAGGCATTGCATGCAGATGTTGGTGCACTAGTCTTTCCAGAAATATCTCCTGCTCAACTTTACGATGTTAGAGTTTTCTTTTACACACATAGATATGTTGTACCCTCAACAATGAACGGTTTTGGAAGGTTAGAGAGAATTGAAGTACATTCTCTTCTTAGCTTGGAGTGGTCAAAACCTAGTATATGGTCCGTATCATTTGAAGCAAAAGATGGTAATGGATATACATAACTCTTTGAAATTCACAAAAGTGTCTAGGTCTGTAGGTTTGCACTAGTCTTTTCCCATTCATTTTTTTGTATATTTATTCCAAGGATTCTCATTCCAAGAGACTTCCACCATGTTCATGTGTAAAGATATCACATATGAGCAAGTCGAAAGTCTTCTTGGTGAAGGTTGGGGTTTGATAGAAGGAATTGCAAAAGGTGATAAATATCTTTGTAAAATAGGTGGAACAGGTATAGGATTTTGATATTTGAAACAACGTACTTCATTATACATCAGATTCTACTATGATCATTGGATGTGCAAACTTGGCAAATGGATACCATTTCAAAGTTCAGAGGGATCTTTACAGTCATTTGAAATAAAGCTTAGATTGCCCAATAATGAAACAGAAACTATTTTAGTGAAGAATCATTGGGCCTTGGCTAATCTGAGGGAACACTTGATGATTATGGGGTTTGAAGGACTAACTCAATCCAAATTCAAAATTCGAGGACATAAGGTGAGAAATGTTTCGGGCTTTTGTTAAAGTAATCTTTTGATTATTGTTTATTTTACTTTAATGACTTCAATTTCTTGCAAATTGATTACAGGTGGGCAGAAGAATGGAATACAAAATGAAAGTCCCTGTAGATTGGAGCAAAGATGGAACAAAACTCTCATTGTCATAGTTCTTTTGCAACCTGATAATGTCACTTCTTGGGCCCCAATCATTGTATCTCATAGTTTTTTCACTTTCAAGAACCTTGTAAAAAGTAGGACAATTGATTCATGTTAGATATTGTATATACCTTCTTCTCTGATCCCTTCTCTCCTACTAAGATATCTAAAAATCCTCTTGATCTAGAATTGTTCTAGAAATACTTTACATCATGGATGAGCATCGCAAATTTTGTGATGCGTTCTTGCATTTGCAAGCACTTCAAGTTGTACAATCATTGATACCAATGATTTGTAAATTTTGTAAGATTTGATATTTGTAATGAAAACATGTCTACTCTCACATTTTTGTAGTCTACAACTATGCATTTATAATTTCTCTTGGTGATTATTCAATTTTTGCTTTTATATAGAGTACGTTCAAGTTCATAATAATTGATATTTTATTGGTTAATTTTCTCAATAGATGATCATTTATGAAGTTTGAAATATAAAGGATATAACTAAAAAATGCTATTCATGTTAGATATACTCAATACTTACTCCTTAAGTACCACAAATGATCCATGGTGCTCTAAGTTATAAGGCCCCCATTATGAGGAGAAACCACTTTGAGAGTACAAACATCCATGGAACCTTAACTTATAAGTTATATGAGTTTTATATGTGAAAATTTATGGTAATAAATGGTCTTTGTGATTGATGCCATGAAGTAAGTGGGGCATAAAAGTTTTGCCAATTTGAATGCCATTCAAGCTGAAAATGAAGGCCCTTTGGTGCCATGGAATTTCCCCATAGAACCTTAATGGGAGGAGTTCAAAGGGGGATTTCTGCCTTATGTGGGGTATAGAGGCACAACAAGAATGCTACACATGAGGATATTATCCTAAATTATACTTTGCAAACTATTTTATCTCATGTGACTATGTTTGTTTATACTGGCTCCCATTGTAGAAGTTGTATATGCATGGATCACTATAGAGTAAGTGACTTGTTAGAAATAAGTTCCACGACTCTAAAAATATAAATAATAAAGTTTCATATCCACTAAAAATAACCTTGCATGGCATCAAAAGTATCAAAAAAGAGGAGCCATAGAAACATGGGATATGTCTTTGCAAAAGTTTTGTAGAGGCCTATTGTGTGTTTATATGGATGAACTTTTTTTGTTCTTTTGAGGCCATGCAAGTTTATTTCTAGTGGATATGAAACTTTATTATTACAAATTGAATGTCCATGAAACTCATTATGTGCTCAACTCAATTTACCAATGGAAAAATGACTTTATAACCATAATTATTTGCTCTGCACACATAGCATGTTGACTTGAGTGCATATGATTGTGAACATATGACATAGATCAATGGTAGCATCCATTTCTCCAAATTCTAAACCATTCATGAGATATAAATATTTTCATAGAATTTATGGTTTTACATTGGTTTCCTTTGTGTTTATGACATCATCTCCCTCTCAAAGCGATAAGTTCCATGCGAAGTAGCTATGTAACTATGATATTTTTTGGAAATTGAATCTTCATAGTTATTGGTCTTCTTAGAGTTCTTTATATGTTGTATTGGAACACGATGATGATGGATATCCATGATGGTACTAGAAAGGGATTGTAGTATATCTAGCTAAAGAATCAAGGGCATGATTCTCATGATGGATATTACTCCTTTTCTGACTCAAATGATGATCTTTTGATGTGGAATGGTGATCGTGGAAGTCTTAAACCCAGCTTGTATCTTCTTCCTAGGACATTTGAATATGATGTGGTTAGTGATAATACAACTCCCTTCTTTCAAATTTTAGGTTCATGGACCTTATTATATGCACAACCTAGTTGAACAATGCAAATACTAGTTTTGATTCTAAGGGATTTGTTTTGCACACATACAATCTTTACGCAAGTTGATACAATTATGAACATATGATATAGATCAATGTGGACTTGAGCATGTGTAAGAAAGATTATGAAAAGTAGATTATCATAATGGAAATGTGATTTTACAAAATGTATCTCTTCAACAAGAATGATTACATAATCATGTATGGTCCCATCTAGTTTCTTTGGTTGTATGGTCATCACCTTCACATGAGCTACACACAAGTCAATATCTTTCAAAATAGAAGTAAGGAATGCATCTCCTTCCTCTTGGATGGCTTGAAGTGCTATTGATTATATCCAAAGTCTAGTGCATTAACTTTGAATCACTAAGGATCGATAACATTTGCTCACTTTTTTGTTGCTTTTGCATTAGGAGAAACTTTAGGTTGTGCTACATATGATCTATGATGTGGTTGGTAGTTCTTATTCATTTTACATCTATGCCTTGATTGACATTGTGACACAATTTATGGCATATGTTTCTTTTCTCATATGTGGGTAGTGTTCATTGACCTTATAGTAGTGACTTTATAACCTCTACTTGATATGATGTTGGAATATGCATATGTTTCATGATGATTCCTTGAAGCTCTCCTTTTTGGATGACTTGGAATGGTTACTTCATGCATGTTTCATCAGCCATGTTCCATTTGGAGGTAGATTGAGTTCAAATGGTTCATCACCAATTATTAGTGGATCTATTATTCCCCTTTGTGCATGTCCTTAGAATCTTTTTATGAATGGTCACATCTGTGGCAGTTGATCTTCATCATGCTCACAAGAATGATTCTATGGATGAGGGTATGAAATATTTTGATATTCTTAATCGAATTCACTCTGTCATATTGAGCCACTCTATGATTGTATGGTGACCTCTGTTGCATGTAGACCACTTCATCCTCTCTGATGGAGCTTCATCCAAGGTGGTCATTATGTACCTTGAGCATGGATAGGATATACCACAGAAACTTGTTAGTATAAAATAATCAATGATGCCTCTTATGTAACTTGAGTTCCAAGTTGAACCCTAAAACACTTTTTGTGCATGACATTGATCATGATGCAAAGGACTTGCTGATAACCTCCAATTTTCACTTGCAATGTTGTGTTGTAATTTCATGAAAACATTTCTAATAGTCAAACTCTTGCAGAAGTTTTTTGAAGACAAGCAAGTGAGTATTATTCCAACGAGTCAACATGCATAGAACCACTAATATGACATGTACTTTTTAAGAAATTACTATTAGATCTATAGTGGGAATTTTCCATCACTACTGTACTAGAATCTTGACTGATAAAAATCGATACATCAAAATTCTCCATATGATAATACAACATGTAATATTTCAATGAATAAAATGAGCACAATTTAAAGAAACAAACAACATCTGAATGTAGAATGTACCTTACCTTTCACTATTCCAAGTCATTGATGATTAGTATCTTTAATATGAATTTGAGCCTATAACCACATGTAGAAAAAAGATAAACATATATAAAATCAAATTCAAAAGGGATATGAAAAGAATATTAGTAGAGGTAGATTTTATTCTAGAAGAAGAACATTGATTTTTGAATCCTCTATAGATTAAAAATTTATTTATTTATTGTTTTGTACAAACAAAAGCATATGTATATGAGTTCTTCATAAACTAAGGATTTGATTTCTTCATTGACTCCTTAGTCATGGTTGCATGCTAAACATACCTAGGCATATTTTCTTTTATGTGTAAGTACTATGTGGAAATATCAATCATGTCCTCTTTATAATTCATGTTCCTAATGAATAACTTCTATAATCATGGCGAAATGCTTCCACACACATTTTCCTATCCATACTGTGTAATATTGGTGTCATAATTCTTTTGAAAAGAAGGAGAAGTAAGAGAAACTATTAACAATTTAAAGTGCTTCTTTGGTATTGATGAAGCACTTATTTCTTAGATGAATTACCTATGCAAAGGAAATATTGGTTTAATTCTTTTGCAAATATGAGAATCAAGAAAAATATATACCTCATTAGAAGAATATGGTGTCTCTGTCCTCCAACTCCACATGAAAGAGCTTCGAATGATGGTATTGTGTGCTTTTCCTCCTGAAAAATAGTAGATGAATACTGGAAAGTAAAATGAATAGTACATCTTTGATCACAAAGAAAGAATGAACCACCTACTTGGACATGCATATTGTCATCTCATGGGAGAAAAATTTCTTTGTGAGTGATTCTATTATTGTTACATCTTCTCCTTGGAGGAAATTGTGCGAGAACCCCATGGCTGCTAGAATTCAAGAGGTAAGAGAGAGAAAGATAGAAGAGAATCAAAATAACATGTATAATGGACTAAGAAGTATCTGTACATAGAGAAAATTACTTTTTTGATATGTATATGGGTCAAGGTGAGGTTTTCCATTCTATGTGAGTGAAAATGAGAAAAATTTGAAAAACTCATTTTTTGAGGTAGGGAAAGTTACGAGTTTGATGATGTGGCACTTTACTTTTGGAGCAGTTTGAAAAAAGAACTATTTTGAGTGATTTTATTAAAAAATCCATAAAAAAAAGCAACTTCTGACATGTATATTAAAAAATGGGCTCTTTTTAGTAAGCAATAACTAACTCTGTGACTTTTAAAAAAAAAAGTCATTTTTTTATTCACAAAGATGGACGGATTTGATGATGTGTAAAGTGGAATCTCTCTCTCTTTCTTTTGCAGAAGAGAGAGATGACCCTACTTGGGCCTAAAAAAAATCCTATTCTTGCCTACTAAAAAGTGCTCTATTAAATGCACTTTGTTCCCTTAAGCAAGAACAAGATTAGGCTTAATCCCTTAAAATTAGGAATCCTTACAAGGCCCATGCAGGGTTCATTTTTTTCCCTAATGCTTCTAAGAAAATGAGAGGCACTGTCCAAGTCCCATGTGCTCAACCACGTGGAGCCACCCTGACACCAGACGTCACCCCTCCACCCCGAAGAGTCCGACCATTCACACTCCGACTTCCAAGACGCAGCACTGATGGTTCCACCTTGATATTCCCTCCTATCCCAACCGATCTTGAATTTCCCAGTGGTGCACCTTTGGAAGAACTCACTAATGAAGATTTCGAACAATTATTACAAGATGTAGAGCTGGAGGCAGAAGAGGCACAACAAGCGGAAAACGTGCAAACGCGGGCCACAACCTCCCAAGCACCTGTCACACCAGTTGAAGTGGATGAAGAGGATGGCGGAGATGAAGAACAGGAGGAAGATGAGGAGGATTATGATCAAGAGCATCAAGAGGAGCAACAAGAAGTGCCAGAACTTGTAGGTGCACCAGCATATACAGCTCAACTACGAAGGTTATACGACACAATCAAAGCAGTACAAGAAAGGCATCAACTCTCTCTTGTATCCGGTCAAGCTTTGATGCAAGAAATGCTATCAGATGAAGGGGTGGACCAACATTTCATTGACACCCTCAAATTAGTGTCAGAATCTTTAGGAGCTCCGGAGGCTGTCCACACTGCAGTCCGCCAGTCCGTAAGGTATGACAAATGCAGAGTTGACACGTTACCACGAGCAGGTAAGACTATCAGGATACCCGTCACAGAACAAGAAGTACCCATTGAAACAACAGCTACCCCCACAACCACCACTGACCTCTCTGCCGAAACCTTCGTTCAGACATCACCCATCTCACCCCAGCATCCTCCATCACCACCTTCTCCACCCCCACCACCACCTCCCACCATGGAAGAAACGACAGCCATCACCTCTACCTCCACTTACAACCCATCCTCATTCACATCATTCTCATTTCGAGAACCCACCTCACAAGAAACCCTCTTCTCATTCGTCACCAATCCCTTGTACACTTCAACCCTTCCATCCTCCGAACCCATAACTGGCCATCCCATAATTCCAAGTGTGGTTGGAAACCCGGCACCCACCGAAGGCACCCTATGTTTCCCTTCCTATCCCCCAATACGGGTACCTCCATTCCATGATCCTCACTTTCCATCTGGCCCCTACACCTCTTTCAACCTGACCGCACCAACCCCATACCCATCCTTTGTGGAGCAGTTCATCCGCTCTCCAATGTTTTAGAGGCACATTTCTCCGATGTTCGCAACGACATCAATTTACACGAACACCACACTCTCTTCACCTACCATACCCACCTACATGGTAGCCCCTGTACACACCACTTTGTCTGAACCAATGGACATTTCACCAACCACAGCACCTCTCCCCACGATTCCACCATCTCCCCCTCCCTTACCCCCCACCTCACCACTCACATCATTGGCACACACAGCATTCACTACCCCCCTACCCAATCCCACCTCCCCTGCACTTCAAACTTTTCCCCTTGCATCTCATAATGTAAATAGCACGTTCAACACCTTACTTCAGTGTGCACATCAACTACAACAAGAATACCATCAATTGGAAGAACGCACTACGGCCCTCCAGGCAGAATCTCAACGTCTGCAAGCTAGGGTCACCACTCTTGAAGCTGACTACCAAACGCTCGTAACTGAGCATACCACCTTACAACAGGCTCACTCCGAACTCGAATCAAAGACATCAACAGTGGATGACCAAGCAGTCAAGGAACTAGAAACAGTACTTCAAGCGCAAATGATATCTAATGCTACACTCAGACGTAACATTGGGCTATTAAGGAAGCATATGGCAGCAGCACTAGAAGAGAACAAGAGACTTCAACAACAAAACCAAGACAACTTTGAAGTGGCTATGGAAGGAACTATAGGAGCAACCATTAGCCCTACCAGATATAGAGCAGTCCGATCGGAAGACATCCGCATCTTACTTGAGGAGCATGCGAATTTCTTGGAGTCATATGAAAAGTTAGAGACTGAATGTGCAGATCTAAAGAAACAGATAGCTAGTGTCCCCACAGCTCAACAAGAGCCGGCAATCTTGCAACAATCTACAGAAGAAGGAGAGACCCTCCGGAAACAGGTGGCAGAGCTCCAAGCACGCCTCTTACCATATGAAAGGCCACCCTCGCCCATTGAAGAACAAGAACCTGAAACAGTAGTGAAAATTCCCGTCGATGACAGCTATGAAGAGCCATACGAACCTATGCCGACACCCGGTGGTCGAACTACAGAGGAAGGACAAGACACTTTAGAAATTCAAGTTCCAGATTGGGTCAAGAGGGTCGAGAAAGTGGGTAAAACACATGATGATCGTGTGGCCGTGCAAATGCAATCTCTCACAAATCTGGAAGAAACTGTCCTTCGGTCTTCCTACTTTCAAAACTTATCCCATCAACGGTTAATCACAACATCAGAGTCGCAATACATGCCTTATTTTGTCTTACTACATGATTATAATGCAGAAGTCAAAAGACATACAGGGAAGGAGCCCACATTCGCCACTCAATTTGAGATAGGGGATTTACCGACAGATGCACGTGCTGGCTCGATCTTCCAACCTAATTGGCGTGCACGTCTACTAACCGATTACCCAGAGATGATGAGCACCTGGGCAACCATGCCACTATATATCAAGTATAATCCATGCTATTGCCCAGTGGTACGTCGCAGATCCTGGCAAGCATTTGCAATCAAGGTACGCAACAATAAAGAATGCTCGGCGTGGGTTAACTATCCATATTTTGCTCCACCTCGAGGGACCCCAACCATAGCCTACATGATATCAACAATTCGGCACTGGTCTACACGTCTAAATAATGTACCCGACATAGCAGCAAAAATGTGTATGAAGATATTCGAGCTCATGACCATTGTTTTCAAAACCTTTCGGAATGTACAATCTCCATACATCTCTGCCCCTGGATTCTCTCAAGGTAACAAGGATTTAGTCTACGACATGAGCCAGACCCCCTCGGTCACTATAATCTTTGCTTGGCATGCACGAATAAAGTACTTACCCGCATGCTTCAAGCAGACATTTGACGAAATGTTCTCTACGGGATTCTGGGAATATCATTCGGAAATTTTCATTCCTAGACCCACACATTTGCTACACCTATTCGCAGTAGAACAAGCGATCCATGCAGCTCAGTTACGTCTGCCACATCCGGACATTCTAGGACCAATTGATTGGGATCGTATGATGAAAGATTTGGCCAGAGGACTACGCCTACAAGAACATCAGCTTGCCACTCAGGTTGTGGAATATTACATCCAACACTCCCAGCAGCAAGGGTCTGTCAGGGACGACAAACGCGAGAGAGGGGGGGGGTGTTGAGAGCAGTATGGGCACCCAAGGACTGACTAGACAAGGAAGCCAGCGGAGAGAGTCAGAGCGAGGTGAAGGAGTAAGTAGACAAAGCAGTCGACGCAAATCTGGCAGATAGGCCCTTCAAATTTTTCTAAATCAACATCTTTATAACAGTGATTCTGATCACTAACAATCATTGTAAATACCATTTCATATTTTTGTAGCTCCATTTTGTGCAAGCCAAGGAGTCCTTGAGCTTGAGGAGCCTTAGAAGTACCTACATATCAATTTTCGTATTTTTTAGACTCCGTTTAAGCCCTCAAATTGGCCTTGGAACCTAATTTTTAACTAGGCCGGACACTAGGTCTGGACACGGCCAAAACCTAGTCAAAAACTATAAAAAGAGCTAGAGAGCTCATTTTTGGGGGTTAAATTGTAATTGAAACAAACTTGTAAGAGCTTTTTGAAAGTAATCTAAGAGCTCCATTGCTCCTCACTCTTTGTCTTGTCGTGTGTGCGCGTGTGTGTGTATGTGTGTGCATGTTGGTGTGCTTCTCACTCACGCACTTGTGCTTCCACTTGCTCGAGGTCTTCATACCTTCCTCATGTCTTCCCAGATTGACATTAAAGGAGGTGCTACTCATCACTGAGCTACAATATATTTATAAATAAATAAATAAATAAATAAATAAGTTCTAGCCTCAAATAGGTTCAAACTTAAGTTTGAGTAATATATATATATATATATATATATATATATATATATATATATATATATATATATATATATATATATATATATATATATATATATATAGATTAACTAATAAGTAAATAAATAAATAAGTTCGAGTCTCGAATAGGTTAGAATTTAAGTTTGAGTCGGTTCAACGCTCGAACTTAAGTTTGAGAGTGTTCGAGGCTCTAACTTAAGAGCGAGCATATTCGAGCCTCGAATAGGTTCAAACTTAAGTTTGAGTCGGTTCGACGCTTGAACTTAAGTTTGAGCGTGTTCGAGCTCTAACTTAAGTTTGAGCGTATTCGAGCTTCGAATAGGTTCAAACTTAAGTTGGAGTCAGTCTGACGCTCGAACTTAAGTTTGAGCATGTTCGAGGCTCTAACTTGAGTTCAAGCCGATACGATGCTCTAATATAAGTTCGAGGCTCGAGTTTTGTACCTTAACTTAACTTTGTCGGCTCGAACTTAAGTTTGAGTCGGTTCAATGCTCGAATTTAAGTTTGAGCCTATAACAGTTTGAGCTTGAAGACTTATACTTAAGTTTGAGTCTATTCGAGACTTGAATTAAAGTTATATCCTACTCGAGGCTCGAACTTAAGTTCGAGCACCGAGGTTCGAGTTGTGCACCTTAACTCCATCCTCTAGCTGGAACTTAAGTTTGAGTTGGTTCGATGCTCGAACTTAGGTTCGAGCCTGTTTGATTAAGACACTACAACATATGAGGGGCATACCGATGCTGCATATACCGACGGTCATAGTCGGCGTCGGTATAGCCCTCGGAAAATCTCACTAAGAGATACCGATGGTCAAGTGGCTGTTGGTATGACCATTTTAAACGGATCGTCAGTGTGGCCCATAGCCGCCGGTATAAGCATCGGTATAGGTGTCGGTATAGGCATCGGTATGAGTGTCGGTATAAGCGTCGGTAATTTACTGAGAACTACCGACGCATATACCGACATCCATACATGCGCCTATACCGGCGGCCAGTTTTAAATATACCGCGAACCCGAGAGCAAAACTTCACATTTTTGCACGTGTTTGAGTACTGTCGGTCTACTGTCAAATTGCCCATGCAAACCTGCATTGTCTTGTGCACACACACACACACGGATCTCTCTCTCTACACACACACACTCTCTCTCGACTTAGATCTCACATCTTGGTAAGTGCTACGTGTACTGTTAGCATTTGTGTTTCTCTATGCTTTAGGGTTTCTAATTTCTCTTTTCGTTGATTTTGCAGAAGCTCTTTGGCCTCGATTGTTTGGAATTGGACGAGAGACAACCTACATTACGCTTTGACGAAAACAATTCAAAGAGGGACATACTTGTAAGTGATTCTTTTATTCGCTATTGATAGAGAGAGAAGGAGAGAGAGAGAGAGAGAGAGAGAGAGAGAAAGAAAGAAAGAGAGAGAGAAGAGAAAGGAAGATACACATTAATTTACACATGCATACGTACACACATACATGTATACACATGCATGCTTACATACACACACCTATACACACATGCATCCTTACATACACACACACATATACACATATGCATGCATACAAACACAAATAGATTTACACACATGCATACATACTCACACATGCATACACACATACATACACACACATATATACACATATGCATACATACACATCCACACACACATATACACACATACATACACACACGCATATATACACACATATACACACATGCATGCATACATACACACACATATACCGGCATGCATGCATACACACATATATACACACATGCATACATACACACATATACACACATGCATGTATACATACACACACATGTATACACATGCATACACATACACACACATACACATACACACACATACACATACATGCATGCATACATACACACACGTACACACAGATGCAAACACATGCATGCCTACATACACACACATACACATACACACACATGTATACAAATGTATACATACACACACATGTACACATGCATACATACACACACATATATACACACATGCATACATTCACACATATAATCCTATTTTTATTTTGAAGTTTTTGTTTTTACATCAAATATATAAAAATAGGATTAGGGTTTTAGGGTTAAATCTTTAAGATTAGGGTTTTAGGGTTTAGTATTTCAGATTTAAGTCTAAGTCTTTCTTATTAGGGTTTTATGATTTTAATACGTAGATAACATATATACACAAACACACATATACATATAATACATACATACATGTAGATACACATGCATACAAGAATATACATATTTTAGATTTAAATCTTTAAGATTAGGGTTTTTTAGGGTTATAACACCTACATAACATATATGCACACATACACATACACATGTAATACATATATACATGTATATACACATGTATACAAAAATATACATATTTTAGGTCTAGATATTTAAGATTAGGGTTTTAGGGTTTAGTATTTCAGATTTAAGTCTAAGTCTTTCTGATTAGGGTTTAAGGATTTTAATATGTAGATAACATATATACACAAGCACACATATACATATAATACATACATACATGTAGATACACATGCATACAAAAATATACATATTTTAGATTTAAATCTTTAAGATTAGGGTTTTAGGGTTATAACACCTACATAACATATATGCACACATACACATGCACATATAATACATATAAACATGTATATAGAAATATACATATTTTAGGTCTAGATATTTAAGATTAGGGTTTTAGGGTTAAGTATTTCAACTTTAAGTCTAAGTCTTTTTTATTAGGGTTTTAGGATTTTAATACGTAGATAACATATATACACAGACACACATATACATATAATACATACATACATGTAGATACACATGCATACAAAAATGTACATATTTTAGATTTAAATCTTTAAGATTAGGGTTTTAGGGTTAATGCTTTGATTAATGCTTTTACTCTTTTACTCTGATTAATGCTTGGAGGAGGCTTACATGGACATCCATTAGCTTTCCATTGAGATCTGGCTTGTAAAAGTTGATCTAGAAATTGAATCTGCCCAGATATTATCCAATACTCGACTTTATCAATATCGTCAAGAGATAAGTTTCTAAAGGTGTTCTCGAACTTGAATCAAAAGGCATAACAACTGCAAGAATTTCGTTCTCTTTGGGAGCCAAGACAAATTCATTCATTAACGTAAGCACCCAATCTCTGTTCAATTTCCAGTATACATAATTTGATGGTGCTGGAAAACACTTCTTTACATTAATATTGAACACTGCATCCGAACCAAAAGCATAATATCCTGTTTTTTAAGCAATAGATGCATCATTTTATTTTCTTTTGGTTGCATCATGATATCTTCAATTTCTTCACTTTTATTATCTGAATATCTGACTGATATATCTTCATCATTATGTATCGACTTTGATGATGATCCTAAATCTTTGTTTGAAGTAGCTTTCAACTTCCGTTTCTTCGATTTTTCGGATACATCCGAGCTTCTCTTCAAACATTTCGACTTTTGTTGTGATAATTTTTTGGCCTCTTTTATAACATTCACCAGATCTTCTATTGATTCAATTGATCCAATTGAACCTAGTGACTGATCAAAATTTATCAAACTACATTTCATATCTTCCAAACAGAAAGTCTCCCATGATAAGTAAAATCTATTCGCATTAAGGTTCTCACCATCAGGAAGTACGTATCTTCATGACACTTGTTTTTTATAAACTTTCCAATGAAAATACATTGCCGATAACCTTACCTTGAGATTCAATAGTACCGATGTTCTCCATTGCTCCTGAAATATCAAGGAAATCTTTTATCATCAATCATAATAAACAAATATCAATAAAATAACATTAAATTTCAAAATATAATAACATGAAATATCTCAATATAAAATAACATCAAATTTCTCATCTACAGAACTAAAGTATAAGTCTTCAAGCTCGAACTTATGTTGAAATATCCTCAACTAAAGTATAACTTAAGTTCATGAAATATCCTCAACTAAAGTATGTCTTAAAGCTCGAACTTAAGTTCGAACCTCTAAGGTTGAATTAAGGTACAAACTCAAGCCTCAAATAGGCTTGAACTTAATTTCGAGCATCAAACAGACTCAAACATAAGTTTGAGCCGGCAAAAATGAATTAAGGTACAAAAATCGAGCCTCGAGACTAGAGCTTAAGTTCGAGCCTCGAATGGGATATAATTTAAATTCGAGTCTCTAACAGGCTCGAACTTAAGTATGTTTTCAACCACGAACTTAAGTTCAAGCCTCTAAGCTCGAATTACGATGCAAAACTCGAATTTCGAGTAGGCTCAAACATAAGTTCGAGCCTCTAACATGCTTGAACTTATATTCGAGCATCATATGGATTTGAACTTAAGTTAGACCTTGGAACACGCTCAAACTTAATTTCAAGCATCGAACCAACTCAAACTTAAGTTCGAACCTATTCGAGGTTCGAACATGCTGGAGCTTAAGTAAGAGCCTCAAGCACACTCAAACTTAAGTTCAAGTGTCGAACCGACTCAAACTTAACTTCGAACTTATTCGAGGCTGGAACATGCTCGAACTTAAGTTAGATCGTCGAACATGCTCAAACTTAAGTTCGAGTGTTGAACCAACTCAAACTTGAGTTCAAACCTATTGAAGGCTCGAACTTAAATTCGAGGTTGTTTGTGGCTCGAACTTAAGTTCGAACCTATTCGAAACAGGAATTTATGTTCAAGCTTATTCGAGAATCATAAGCTTGAACTTATGTTCTAGAATCACAACCTCAAACTTAAGTTCGTAATAGGCTTGAACTTAAGGTTCAGTGTTGAATCGGCTCAAACTTAAGTTCGAATCTTAAATAGACTCTAGCTTAAGTTTGAGCATCAAATAGGCTCGAACTCGAAGCTCTATGCTCGAAAGTAAGGTGCAAAACTCGAACCTCGATGCTCGAATTTAAGTTCGAGCCTCAAATAGGATATAACTTAAATTCGAGTCTCCAATAGACTCAAATTTAAGTATAAGTCTTTAAGCTCAAATTGTTATAGGCTTGAACTTAAGTTTGAGCGTTGAGCAGACTCAAACTTAAGTCAAACCTCAAATAGGCTCGAACTTAAGTTTGAGCCTCGAACAGGCTCGAACTTAAGTTCGAGCATCAAACTCACTTAAGTTCGAGCCAGCCAGGTTGAATTAAGATACAAAATTCGAGCCACAAATGGGATATAAGTCAAATTTGAATCTATTCCAAGCTCCAACTTATATTCGAGCCTATTCGACTCGAACTTAAAATCGAGCCTCTAACAAGCTCGAACTTATGCTCGAGCATCGTACGGGCTTGAACTTAAGTTAGAAATTCGAACATGCTCAAACTCAAGTTTGAGCATCGAACTGCCTCAAACATAAGTTGGAACCTATTCGAAGTAGCAACTTATGTTCAAGCCTTTTCAAGAAATCACAAGTTCCAAATTATGTTCCATAATTAGAACCTCAAACTTAAGTTCGAGCCTCTAACAGGCTCGAAGTCAAACTTAAGTTCGAATCTTAAATAGCCTCGAACTTAAGTCTGAGCTTCGAATAGGCTCGAACTTAAGTTCGAGTGACGAACCGACTGAAACTTAAGTTCGAGCTAGATGATAGAATTAAGGTGTAGAACTCGAACCTCGATGCTGAAACTTAAGTTCAAGCCTTGAGTAGGATATAACTTAAATTCGAGTATTGAACAAACTCAAACTTAAGTATAAGTCTCTAACAGGTTCAAAGTCGAGCCTCTAAGAGGCTCAAAGTCAAACTTAAGTTTGAACCTTAAATAGGCTCAAACTTAAGTTCGAGTGTCGAATCGACTCAAACTTAAGTTTGAGCTAGAGGATAAAATTAAGGTGCAAAAATCGAACCTCGATGCTCGAACTTAAGTTTGAACCTCGATGCGCGAACTCAGGTTTGAGCCTGGAGTGAGATATAACTTAAATTCGAGTATCGAAAAGTCTCAAGTCGTTATACGCTCGAACTTAAGTTCGAGCATCAAGCGAGCTCGAACTTAAGGTCGAACCTCAAATGGGATCGAACTCAAGTTCGAGCGTGGAACCAACTCAAATATAAGTTCGAGCCGGTAAAGTTGAATTAAGGTACAAATCTCGAGCTTCGAGGCTCGAGCGTACGTTCGAGCCTCGAATGGGATATAACTTAAATTCGAGTCTTAAGTTTGAGCATTGAGCAGACTCAAACATAAGTTCCAACCTCAAATAACCTCGAACTTAAGTTTGAGCGTCGAACAGGGTCGAACTTAAGTTCGAGCATCGAACCGACTGAAACTTAAGGTCGAGCCAGAGGATAGAATTAAGGTGCATGACTCCAACCTCGATGCTTGAACTCCAGTTTAAGCCTCGAGTAGGATATAACTCAAATTCGAGTCTCAAACAGACTCAAAATTAAGTATAAGTCTTTAAGCTCAAACTGTTATAGGATCCAACTTGAGTTCGAACCTAAAATAGGCTCAAACTTAAGTTTGAGCCTCGAGCACGCTCGAACTTAAGTTCGAGTGTCGAACCGACTCAAACATAAGTTCCAACCTATTCGAGTCTCCAACTTAACGGCTAGAATTTAAGTTCGAACCTATTCGAAGCAGGAAGTTATGTTCAAGCCTATTCTAGAAATCAGAAGCTCGAACTTATGTTCGCGAATCACAACCTCAAACTTAAGTTTGAGCCCCTAACAAGCTCAAAGTCAAACTTAAGTTCGAACCTTAAATACGCTCGAACTTAAGTTTGAGCCTCGATTAGGCTCCAACTTAAGTTCGAGCACCGAACTGACTCAAACATAAGTTTGACCTAGAGGATCAAATTAAGGTGCAAAACTCGAACCTCGATGCTTAAACTTAAGTTCAAACCTCGATGCTGGAACTTAAATTCAAGCCTGAAGTAGGATATAACTTAAATTCGAGTATGGAATAGACTCAAACTTGAGTATACGTCTTTAAGCTCAAAGTGTTATAGGATAACTTAAGTTCGAGCGTCAAGCCGGCTCAAGCTTAAGTTCGAACCTCAAATAGGCTCGAACTTAAGTTTGAGCGTCGAACTCAAACATAAGTTCGAGCCGGCAAAGTTCAATTAAGTTCGAGCCTCTAATGAGATATAACTTAAATTCAAGTGTTAAGTTTGAGCGTTCAAGAGACTCAAACTTAAGTTCAAACCTCAAATAGGCTCAAACTTAAGTTTGAACCTCGAACAGGCTCGAACTTAAGTTCGAGCATCAAACCGACTTAAGTTCGAGCAAGCCATGTTGAATTAAGATACAAAACTCGAGCCTAGATATAAGTCAAATTTGAATCTTATGTTCCAAGCTCGAACTTATGTTTAAGCCTATTCCAGATTCGAACTTAAAATCGAGCCTCAAATAGGCTCAAACTTATGCTCGACATCGTAAGGGCTCGAAATTAAGTTAAATCTTCGAACATGCTCAAACTCAAGTTTGAGCATCGAAGTGGCTCAAGCTTAAGTTCGAACCTATTCGAAGCGAGAACTTATGCTCAAGCCTCTTCGTGAAATCACAAGCTCGAACTTATGTTCCAGAATCACAACCTCAAACTTAAGTTCGAGCCTCTAACAGGCTCGAAGTCAAACTTGAGTTCGAATCTTAATCGAGCAGGCTTGAACTTAAGTTCGAGCCTCAAACCAACTCAAACTTAAGTTCGAGCGAGACGATAGAATTAAGGTGCAGAACTCGAACCTCGATGCTCGAAGTTAAGTTCGAGCCTCGAGTAGGATATAACTTAAATTCGAGTCTCGAATAGACTCAAACTTAAGTATAAGTCTTTAAGCTCAAACTGTTATAGGCTCGAACTGAAGTTTGAAAGTTCCAACCTCAAATAGGCTCGAACTAAAGTTTGAGCCTCGAGCATCGAACCCACTCAAACTTAAGTTCATGCCGACAAAGTTAAGTTAAGGTACAAAACTCGAGCCTCGAACTTATATTCAAGCATCGTATCGGCTTGAACTTAAGTTAGAGCCTCGAACACGCTCAAACCTAAGTTCGAGCATCGGACCGACTCAAACTCAAGTTCGAACCTATTCGATGCTTGAATACGCTCAAACTTAAATTAGAGCCTCGAACATGTTCAAACTTAACTTCGAGCGTCCAACCAATTCAAACTTAAGTTCGAACCTATTTGAGGCTCGAATACACTCCCTCTTAAGTTCGAGCCTCGAACACGCTCAAATTTAAGTTCGAGTGTTTATATATGTATAACAGTTTATACACACTTATATATGTATAACAGTTTATATATAGAAACTATTATACATATATGCATTCATAAATACATAACATATATACATACATACATACATAGATAGCAGTTATACATACATACATACATACATAACATATAAACTATTATATATATACATACATATATATATATATATATATATATATATATATATATATATATATATATATATATATATATATATACTGACTACATACATACATACATAACATATAAACTATTATATATATACATATATATATATATATATATATATATATATATATATATACTGACTGTTATATATACGTATACCAGTTTATATAAATAAACTTTTATATATATAGCAGTTTATATGTATGTATGCATGCATGTATGTATGTATATATATATATATATATATATATATATATATATATATATATATATATATATATAACAGTTTATAGATATATATTCTCTTATATACATACATACATACATACATACCATATATACATACATTATACATACATACATACATAAATACATAACATATATACATACATAAATACATAAAATATATACATTCATGATACATATATACATAACATATATATATACATATAGCGCACACACACACACACACACATATATATATATATATATATATATATATATATATATATATATATATACACACACATATAAACTGTTTTTACTCAATCTTAAGTTCGAACCTATATATATGTGTATATATATACTGTTATATATATATATACACTGTTATGTATATATCTATATATATATATATATATATATATATATATATATATATATATATATATATATATATATATATATATATATATATATATGTATATATATATATATATATATATATATATATATATATATATGTATATATATATATATATATATATATATATATATATATATATATATATGTGTGTGTGTGTGTGTGTGTGTATATATCTATATATATACATCCTTTGGCTCTAACTTAAGTTTGAATCGGTTCAACGCTCGAACTTAAGTTCGAGTTTGTTCGAGGCTCAAACTTAAGTTCCAGCCTATTTGAGGTTTGAACTTAAGTTTGAGTCTGCTCAACGCTCAAACGTAAGACTCAAATTTAAGTTATATCCCATTCGACGCTCAAACTTAAGCTCTAGCCTCGAAGTTCGAACTTAAGCTCGAGCCTGGAAGCTCGATTTTTGTACCTTAATTCAACTTTGCAAGCGCGAACTTATGTTTGAGTCGGTTCGACGCTCGAACTTAAGTTTGAGCCTATTTGAGGTTCGAACTTAAGTTCGAGCTGGTATGACGGTCGAACTTAAGTTCGAGCCTATAACAATTTGAGCTTAAAGACATATACTTAAGTTTGAGACTGTTCGATACTCGAATTTAAGTTACATCCTACTGGAGGCTCAAACTTAAGTTCGAGCATCAAGGTTCAAACTTAAGTTCAAGCATCAAGGTTTGAGTTTTGCACCTCAATTTGATCTGCTAGCTCAAACTTAAGTTTGAGTCGGTTCGACGCTCGAACTTAAGTAGGAGCCTGTTCGAGCCTATTTAAGGTTCGAATGTGAGTTTGACTTTGAGAGTGTTAGAGGCTCGAACTTAACTTTGAGGTTGTGATTCCGGAACATAGGTTCGACCTTGTGATTTCTTGAATAGGCTTGAACATAATTTCCTGCTTGAAATAGGTTCGAACTTAAATTCGAGCCGTTAAGTTCGAGACTCGAATAGGTTGGAACTTAATTTTGAGTCGGTTCGACGCTCAAACTTAAGTTTGAGCCTCCTCGAGGCTCAAACTTAAGTTTGAGCCTCTTCTAGGTTCAAATTTAAGTTTGAGCCGCCTTGATGCTCGATCTTAAGTTCGAGCCTATAAGAGTTTGAGCTTAAAGACTTATACTTAAGTTTGAGTTTCTTCGAGACTCGAATTTAAGTTATATCCTACTCTAGGCTCGAAATTGAGTTCGAGCATCGAGGTTCGAGTTCCGCACCTTAATTATATCCTCTGGTTCGAACTTAAGTTTGAGTCGGTTCGATGCTCGAACTTAAGTTCGAGCCTATTCGAACTGCAAACTTAAGTTCAAGGCCATTTAAGATTCGATCTTAAATTTGACTTCGAGCCTGTTAGAGGCTCGAACTTAAGTTTGAGGTTGTGATTCTGGAACATAAGTTGGAGCTTCTGATTTCTTGAATAGGCTTGAACATAAGTTCCTACTTCGAATAGGTTCGAACTTAAGTTTGACCTAGTTCGATGTTCAAACTTGAGTTTGAGCATGTTCGAAGCTCTAACTTAAGTTCGAGCCCGTACGATACTCGAGCATAACTTCTAGCCTATTAGTGGCTCGATTTTAAGTTCGAGTCTCGAATAGGCTTGAACATAAGTTCGAGCTTGGAATAGATTCGAATTTGACTTATATCCCATTTGAGGCTCGAGTTTTGTATCTTAATTCAACCTGGCTGGCTCGAACTTAAGTCGGTTTGACACTCGAACTTAAGTTCAAGCCTGTTTGAGGTTCAAACTTAAGTTCGAGCCTATTTGAGGTTCGAACTTAAGTTTGAGTCTGCTCAACGCTCAAGCTTAAGTTCAAGCCTATAATAGTTTGAACTTAAAGACTTATACTTAAATTTGAGTCTATTCGAGACTTGAATTTAAGTTATATCCTATTTGAGGCTCGAACTTAAGTTCGAGCATCGAGGTTCGAGTTTTGCACCTTAAGTTCGAGCATAGAGGTTTGAGTTCAAGCCTGTTGAGGCTCAAACTTAAGCTAGAGCCTATTTAAGGTTCAAACTTAAGTTTGAACAGGTTCAATGCTCAACCTTAAGTTCAAGCCTGTTATAGGCTCGAACTTAAGTTTGAGGTTGTCATTCTGGAACATAAGTTCGAGCTTGTGATTCTCGAATAGGCTTGAACATAGGTTCATGTATCGAATAGGTTCAAACTTAAGTTCGAGCCAGAAACAAACTTGAATTTAAGTTCGAGCCTTGAATAGGTTCGAACTCAAGTTTGAGTTGGTTCAACACTCGAACTTAAGTTTGAGCGTGTTCAAGGCTCTAACTTAAGTTCGAGCATGTTCGAGCTTCGAATAAGTTCGAAGTTAAGTTTGAGTCAGTTCGACGTTCAAACTTAAGTTTGAGCGTGTTTGAAGCTCTAACTTAAGTTCGAGCATGTTCCAACCTCGAATATGTTCGAACTTAAGTTTGAATTGGTTTAATGCTCGAATGTAAGTTTGAGCGTGTTCGAAGGTCTAACTTAAGTTCAAGCCGATATGATGCTCGAATATAAGTTCAAGACATTTAGGGACTCGAACGTAAGTTCGAGCCTACTCGAAATTCGAGTTTTGCATTGTAATTCGAGCTTAGAGGCTTGAACTTAAGTTGGAGCTTGAACACATACTTGAGTTCGAGCCTCTTAGAGAATCAAATTCAAATTATATCCCATTCGAGGCTCGAACTTAAGCTCGAATCTCAAGGCTCGAGTTTTGTACCTTTATACAACTTTACCGGCTCGAACTTATGTTTGAGTGGGTTTGATGCTCGAACTTAAGTTCGATTCTATTTAAGGCTTGAGTTTGTACCTTAATTCAACCTTAGAGGTTCAAACTTAATCTTGAAGACAACCTTTAGTTCAGGATATTTCACGAACTTAATTTATACTTTAGTTCAGGATATTTCAGCATAAGTTCGAGCTTGAAGACTTATACTTTAGTTCTGTAGATGAGAAATTTGATGTTATTTTATATTGAGATATTTCATGTTATTATATTTTGAAATTTAATGTTATTTCGTTGCTATTTGTTTATTATGATTTATGATAAAAAATTTCTTTGTTATTTCAAGAGCAATGGAGAACATCAGTACTATTGAATCTCAAAGTAATGTTATGCACAGAAAGAAGATGTGAAATGGTTTGCGGACACCTACGACTATGAAGGAAAGTTCACAACGGATATGCATTTATTCATGGCACGTGTAGGATCTACATATGGTGATCTGGGAAATATTGTTCATGCAAGAGAAGATGTAAATGCACAAGGTATACCTTGTTTTTCATGCAAAGTACTTCCATATGGTGAGAACCTTAACGAGAATAGATTTTACTTATCATGGGAGACTTTCTATTTGGAAGATATGAAATGTAGTTTGATAAAGTCTAATCAGTCAGTAGGTTCAATTGGATCAATCGAATCAATAGAAGATGTGCTGAACGTTATAAAAGAGGCAAAAAAATTATCACAACAAAAGTCCACATGTTTGAAGAGAAGCTCGGATGTATCCGGAAAATCGAAGAAACGGAAGTTGAAAGCTACTTCAAACAAAGATTTAGGGCCATCGTCAAAGTCGATACATAATGATGAAGATATATCAGACAGATATTCAGATAATAAAAGTGAAGAAGCTGAAGATATCGTAATGCAACCAGAAGAAAATAAAATGATGGATCTATTGCTTCAAAAACAAGAATATTATGCTTTTCGTTCAGATGCAGTGTTGAATATTGATGTAAAGAAGTGTTTTCCAGCACCATCAAATTATGTATACTGGAAATTGAACAGGGATTGGGTGCATACATTAATGAATGAATTTATCTTGGCTCCCAAAGAGAACGAAATTCTTATAGTTGTTATGCCTTTTAATTCAAGTTTGAGAACACCTTTAGAAACTTTATCTCTGATGATATTGATAAAGTCGAGTATTGGATTATATCTGGGAAACATTCAATAAGTGATGCGAAGACTTTACAGAGCATCAATTCACCTATGGTGACGTTAAAATTACGACAACAGTTTAGATATAGAAAAGCTAAAATTATAGTAAATTGTCCTCCAAAAATTTCAAGGGAGATATTGAAAGAGGCTAATTTGATGGTAGGAAAGTCATTACAGAAGGAACCATTTCTAGATAACCTTTTACAAGCGAGATGTCAATGGAAAGCTAATGGATGTCCATTTAAACCTCATCCAAGCGTTAATCAGAGTAAAAGAGAATTTGTATCATGGAAGGTATGTTGATATTCTTAGTACTTTTATTTTCTATTTCATTTATATTTACATGATGTTTATTAAAGTTCATGTATTGTTTTTCAGAGAATCTTGTAGAAACTACAGAGCAAACTTTACACAAAGTATTTATATAGAATGATTTGCATGTTCTCCTATGTGATGATGACGAATGGAAGAATTGGATAAGAGTCATGCGCTTGTATAGTCAAGCAGCACTAAAAAATACAAAAGGTGAAGTTCCAAATAGCAAAGCGGATTCATCAAAAGACGTAATATCAAAGACTACAAAGATGGTAGCAATGAAAGGAGGTCAATTAAAACAAGTACCAACAACAGTTATGATAGGTCCAATATTATTCAGATGCATTGAAGGTTTAGAGAAAAAAGAAATTTTAGAAATTCAAAAAGCAATTTTAGAAAAAACAATTCTATTGAAGAAACCAAAATCGTTGAAACACATGGTGGATATGGAAGAAATGGGATGGAAAGTGAAGAATGATCGTGTGCTAAAAAAATACAATAATTGCTTTTTTTATTGATTAAACAACACAGGTTTTGTCTTGGGAAAAGCTTTGTGAAAGATATAATATCACAGATGTATAATATGCAAAAATTAGAAGTTATAGTGAAACATTCGTAAAAGACTCATTAAAAAGGTAAAAAAATCTCCTCCTCTACCAAAGGTTGCAATAACTATGCTTACTCATTTGTACAGAGTCGCAATGGGAATAAAGTCAACACCAAATATTATTCCATGGATAATATTTGGATTTGGTTTTGATTTGAAAAAGGTGGAAAGTGTTTGCACAGAGTAGGTTCTTCCATTCAATATTGCTTTCTTCAGATTTGATCCAGAAATGTATAGTTTACATGCTCGAGAATATATTTCAACAAGCTTCTTCTTGAGATTGACTTTTGCACTTAATGGGATGAACTCTGAAACATAATATATTTTGGTATCTTTTATTGATTTTCTCTTTGTTCATATGCTTGTCGAGGGAGTTCAGCAAACAACTTCAAAAATGAATTTCAAAATTGGAGGGATTCAAAGTAGTAATCCTTTGATTAAAGGAGAGTTGGATGTTGCAGTTGTGATTATGTATATTAGCAAAGAGGATAATTATCAGATGATTGACAAAATAAATCAAGCAAATCTAAGTATTTGTGCTTAGAAAGGACCTGATGAATACATAGCTAAAAAATGTATTGATGGTTTCATCAATGATTTTGCTCGTGAAGACAATTATGTTATAGAGTTATATTGTCTTGGAATTGGTCTGCAAAGAAGTTTATCCAAAAAACACAAATGTTTTGGGATATACTTAGAAGATGAAGAAAAACAATTAGAATCAAATTGTTCTTCACTTTTTGAAAACGATCCTTCTTTACAACAATGGTGTGATATCAGAAATCATAATGCAGATAATACAAATGAGATGTTTTGAAATGCTGATGCTCAAATGTTTCAAATTGTTGATGCTGAGATTTTTGAAGTAATCAAAGTATAAAATGGAAAATTCAACAAGGACCATATAGAGATATTAATATCTCAATGGAAAACTAATTAAATTTATGAATTACTCAAATTTTAAACTCAAATTTGAATGCCTTTCTTTGTATATTCATATTATCTTTCATGTGGTTCTAAAGTTTTGTAATAAGAGTATAAGATAGAAATTATAAGTTAACACCATCACTTCTATTATTAATGGGGCTTGAATAATTCCCAAATTTCATGAATAGGCCTTCAAGGCAGTCGGGACTCTCATAGGGCCTCTTTGCTTTCGGCTACCTCCCGAGCTCTTCAATACAAGTGTGTGCATAACATTCCAAGCACTATTCCAAATCTGTCACTGAGACATTGGAGTATCGATCTGGAACTCTACCTAATGGCTGCACTGTTAATGTCATCGACAATCTGGTATCATATATATATTCCACATGCTCTTCATTTCTCGTCTCTTGATAGCTTTCATTTCGTGTTTCCTTCCTAATCTTGTGCATACATCTCTTACCTTGGTTTCATCCTGTGCATATCTTGTATATTATTGTCCTACAAGATGCACTCATTTAGTTGTCCTGCAAGGTTTGTTTTAGCCACTTTGGCATAGTTTGTGTACTCTCGATAGACATATGTTCATTATGTAATACATAGTCAAAATGTATATCATGCGTGGCCTGAATGGCATGCTCATTTTCAGCCATATTTGGGTGCAAATGTTCAGCCATGTGTGGTTGGAAATTTCCAGCAGTTCCAACACTTTCTGCCTGAAACTTTTCAGCCCTGTTTGGCTGAATATTTCATCCATTCTGAGCTCTATTTGGCTGGAATGTTTCAGCCCTTTGAACCTCATTTGGCTGGTCTACATGGTCCTAGTCAAGCGCACCACTTTCGAACAAAGGCATGATTGTATCGAACACATCTTCTGAGTTAACTATTGGCTGTTTTTTGCATTCATAGAGAGAAAACTAAATTTTCAGCAAATACCAAATCTTGACTCACAATAATTGTGTTCATCAATGGTTAATACAAACGATATCCGTTACTTTCAACACTATAACCAAAAAATATACATTTCTTTGTGTTGTCATCAAGTTTGTGATGTTTTTGTGATGGCACAAGAGCATGTCGTTCTTTTGCAATTAAAACAATCTATTGAAGTTCAAGTGACCAAAACGAGCATGCCAAAGCTCCATTTTAGCCATGGAAGAAGTATGAGAAATCAAGGCATTTGAGGCATCCCTCTTGTATGTATCCAAGTGATATAGGCCATTGCATAATGTACCGGACATCATTATAATATCGCCATTGCTCAAAATCATGAACCATACATTTATCATCAACAAAATGTACATGAATTCTAGCTTTGGCAATCAACGGAACTGAAAATAAGTTCTTCTTGATACCGAGCACATACAACACATTTTTCAAGAGAATCACACCTCCATTTGCAGCGGTAAGCTCAATTTCTCCTACTCCAATGATAGGCTAAAAGGCGTTTGCATACACCACATGTCCTTCTTTAGGTGCATCTTTCAAGGATACAAACAACCTTTTGCATGATGTTATGTGCTTTGAAGCACCACTATCAAGAACCAATCTAAATAACCCTCACTTACAATCATACATTTAGAATGCAAAGATGCATCATAATGATATGTCACAACACATGCCCAAAAATCTTCAGCCATGTTAGCTTCGTCATTCTTTGCATTTGCTGAATTTTCAACAATAGACATGCCCGATTCCTTTTTCTTTTCATTGCATTTAGCAAGTTTCTACACTCATCGATAGTATGACCAGCCTTCTGCCAATATTTGCATCTCTTCTTCTTTTGCAAATCACCATCATTAGAGGAATGAGTGGAAGAGGAAGCTTGAGGCTTTAGTTTTGATGAACCAAAAGTTGAACCACACTTGCTTTTCCCCTTTTGTGAGATAGCAAGTGCTTGCGTTCCCTCAATCAAGCCACTCCTATTCACTCTAGATTGCTCTCTTTCAAAAGAAGAGACCCAACCTCATCAAAAGCATACATATTAGCATTTCTTTTTGCAACCAAACAGAGTGTAGTAGCAAAGATTTGAAACGATTTTGGTAATCCTTTCAACAATGTAGAGATGAGTGATGCATCCGAAATTATCTCATTTATATTTTCCAATTGCTCTTTCACATCTTTGATGTGTGTCACATACACATCCACAGACTCATTTTCAGCCATACATACATCCTCAAGTTGCTTCCTCAAGTATGCAACACATGCTTCATTATGCATGGCATACAAAGAAGCAAGAGAGCCCCATACTTGTTTCAATGTAGAACATGACCGAATGTGTGGAACTATATGAAGTTTCACTTAAAGCGCAATCAATGCATGAGCTTATGCATCTTTTCCATCCCTTGTAAGCTGCTCCTGTGTAGGTGAAGAAGGAGGAGTAACCACTATACTGGACAAAGAAGCTCCAGCTGTGACAGTAGAATATGAAGTAGAAGAACTTGTAGGTCTTCAATCTACAGCTTCCACTATGCTCCAAAGTTGTTTCACAACAACAACATGCTTCATCATGTAAGACCAGAGTGGATATTTGGTCCCATCAAGCTTATCCTCAGCTTGAAGCATGCCAAACAAAACATTGCTACCTACCATTTCACTAAAGAACAAGAGAGCAACAAGATATGTACTTGAATGAAAACTGATATGAATGTTGAAATCTCAGCTCACAAACTATCACTCTGATGGCGATTCTGATAGCACGAATGGTTTCGAAATGGGGGTAAAACCTCAGCAAAGAGCAGAGTTGTTGGAAATTTTTCTTGGATGCTCAAATTCACTCTTCAACCAAAGTGGATTTGCACTATTAAAAGTGCATGCCCACCGTGGTGCGAAAAACCAAAAATAGAGAAGAATATGAACTTGCTCTGACACCACGTGTAGGTGTGTGTAGAAGTGCGAGATACGAGAAGAACACACAAGAAGTAAGAACGCAGAAAGACATACGACAAAGGCTAGAATAGCTCTCTCTATAGATGATCAGAATTGAATTGAAGTAAGAGCTGAATGATATCCCTAAGTACAAAGTATTAACTACATATGAGTGAATCAATGTACAAAGTATTAACTACATATGAGTGAATCAATTATGTGGTAACATGGGGAAAAAACCTCTACCCAACACTAGAGTAAAAAGTTCGCATGTATAGGGAAAATGTTCACATCAAAGCTACCCAAGGAACACATACTATAACAACCAAACCACCACTTACATACATGAATTTATAGGTTTTTGCCAATATTTCTGAAATGATATCAAGGATTTCTCTCGTATAATTGCTTCATTGATAGACCTAACTAAAAGCAATGCCGATTTTGCATGGAATGCAGAAGCGGAAGAGGCATTGCAGCTAGTGAAAAAAGTTATGACTCATGCTCCTGTCTTGAAATTACTAGATTTTACTCAAGCTTTTGAAGTCCATACGGATGCCTCATGTTTGGCTATGGGAGGGGTACTCATGCAAGAAAACCAACCCATAGCCTATCTATCTAAGGAGCTTACAAAAGGTCAGAGGAAATGGGTCACTCATGAGCAAGAGATGTTTGCGATCATTTATTGGCTGATACAATGGTGGCGTTATGTGCTAGATAAGTACACCAAGGTGTATACTGATAATGTGACGCTAAAATAATTTTAGACACAACCGAAACTTTTTGACAAACAACATGGATGGCAAGATGCCCTTTTAGATTATGATATAGAAATCATTCATAAGCTAGGTATTCATAATGCCATGCCAGACGTGCTCAGTTGCATGCCTAAAGCACTAGCAACAAGCGTGGTTGAATCAAATTTTCTTGAGGAAATAAGAGAAGCCACCAAAAAGGACATGGGAATTGCTCAGATGGTGATGGCTTGACACAAGGGCAAAATAGTTGCAGGTTTCTATGAGCTCAAAGATGGCTTACAGTATTCAAGGGGCCAGATTTTTATCCCTAACAATGAACATATTCGACGATGAATTCTCTTCGAGACGCATGTTTCCAAGTTAGCTAGCCATGGAGGACAAAAGAAATCCTATGACCAACTAGGGAAGCATTTCATTTGGCCTCGAATGCATGAAGGCGTTCTAGAATATGTCAAAACTTGCCCCACCTTCCAACTCATAAAAGCTTGAGGCATCAACCCCACAAGTTTTCTTGTGAATATGCCTCTGTCATCTTGTCCATGAGATGTTATTAGTATGGATATCATAGTGGATTTTCTTAAATTAAAGGGATACAATATGATTTTTGTGGTAGTTGGCTTCTTTTCAGAGTAGGTGCATTTTATTCCAGCAAATCCTCATTTAACATCTCTACAAGTGGCGAAGCTCTTCTTCAAGGAGACCTTCAAATATCATGGGTTACCACTTTCCATCGTATCCGATAGAGATGGTCGTTTTTTGAGCACCATCTGGGAGAAGCTCTTTACTTTATGGGTACTTTATTCGTGCCTATGTGCAAGCAGATCAAAAGAGCTAGGCTAATCATTTGGAAGTTCTTGACTTCTAATAAAATAGTTCACCTCATTCAACAACACAATTCGCTCCATTTGAATTAGCAACGAGCAAAGAGGGGATCACCCGAATGGTTTCTCCAGGCGGCAAACCGGAGATTATGGATCCAGATACCGATGCATTTCTCACAGCATGGCACACCCGGTTACAAGTGGTTAAGAAACATTTGCAAAGCTACAAGGATAAGTATATTCGATCCAAAAATGCCAAGGACAAGGACAAGTATATTCGATCCAAAAATGCCCAAGGACAACCTGAGATTTTTACAAAAGGTGATCTGGTGCGTCTCAGCACCCAAAATATCGCTCTGCCTACCAATCTTGCACACAAGTTCCGTCACCGGTGGTATGGTCCTTCCAAAATTTTAGAGGAGTACAACGGCATTTCAGTTCAGCTTACTCAAGTGCTTCCACCCAGACACATGCTTTTGGTATCATCTACCATTGCACGAGCGCCGAGGACACCCCTTGAACTGGAAGTTATTTTGAAGCATCATGTATGCCGCCAACCGGAGTTTTATGTCAAACGGTGCG
>CM035412.1:15000-200000 GCA_020310875.1 Ceratopteris richardii
GAAACATGGAATTCCAGTACTTCGGAAGAACAAACTAGTAGTAGCTGAAGTAGTAGATGGACCGCCTCTAACATCGAGGAATATAACCATGGAAACAATACCACTAAGAGTACACCTTGGTGACCATGATTCACACATATGTTTCGATGTAATATCATCGGAATGCCGTGGTTGACAAAACATAATCTAGAAATTAATTGGGAGAATAATAAAATCACCCGTCGAGATATCCAGAAGAACCGGAAATATGTTGGAGCCAAAGCCTTCATACATGCAGTAAGGAAGGAACTGACATATATGATCTATGCCATACCAACTCAAGAGCCCAAGAACGATGATTCAAAGAAGCTACTTGAACAATACCAAGGGTTTGAAGATGTCTTTGAAAACAAGAATGCAGATATGCTCCCAGAGCATAGACCTTATGATTGTGCCATAGAACTTCAAGAGGGAGCACAACCACCCTTCGGGCCAATCTATAGACTATCTCCAGAGGAACTTATAGAACTACGTAAGAATATTGATGAGAATCTAGCCAAGGGGTTTATCAAATACTCGAAGTCTCCTACAGGAGCCCCTATCCTATTTGTAAAGAAGAAGGATGGAACTCTTCGAATGTGTATGGACTATCGTGGTTTGAATCAAGTCACAATAAAGAACAGATATCCTCTACCACTTATATCAGAGCTGTTGGAACGTCTCGGAAAAGCAAAGTTCTTCACTAAGATTGACCTTCGAGAAACATACAATCTTGTCAAAATCAAAGAAGGAGATGAATGGAAGACAGCATTCCAAACAAGGTATGGACACTTTGAATATGTAATTATGCCATTTGGTCTCACAAATGCTCCAGTAGTCTTTCAACACATGATGAATGATATCTTTCGAGAGTATCTAGATGATTTGGTGGTAATATATCTTGATGATATCTTGACATTCTCCAAAAAACTAGAAGATCATGAATGTCATGTAAAGATAGTCCTAGAGAAACTAAGAGAAAAAGGGTTATATGCAAAATTGGAGAAGTGCTATTTCCATCAGACAAAAGTGGAGTTTTTGGGGTACATTGTATCAGAGAAAGGAATCTTTGTGGACCCTAGAAGATCAAGACAATCCTCGATGGCAACCACCTTCGTGTGTTCGAGATGTACAATGTTTCCTAGGGTTTGCCAATTTTTATAGGAGATTCATTAGAAATTACTCCAAGATTGTGATACCTCTTACCAAGCTTATAGGAAACTCAAAGTTTTCATGGACTAAAGAAGCAAAAAAAGCCTTTCAGACCTTGAAATCAACGTTCACTATTGCCCCAATTCTAGTTCATTTTGATTTGAGCAAACCCTTCTTCCTAGAAACAGATGCATCAGACTCTACCCTAGGGGCCATTCTATCCCAATATGGAGATGATGGATCCCTACATCCAGTTGCATAACATTTAAGGAAATTTTCCCCTCCAAAAAGTAATTATGAAATCCATGATTCTTGCCATAGTAGATGTGTTTGATACTTGGCGTCACCATCTAGAAGGAGCAGCACACAAAGATATTGTGTATACAGATCACAAGAACTTAGAGGATTTTATGACCACTGGCATCCTCAATAGAAGACAATCTCGATGGAGTAACGTTCTGTCGAGATTTGACTTTGTCATCACATACCGTCCAGGACGTCAACAATATCAGTTTGATGCCCTATCCAGAAGATCTTACCTTGCACCAAACAAGGGTGAAGAGGCCTTTGATCAACAAGAGAGTGTATTACTCAGGCCTGAGCATCTCCAGTCAGCAGCTGTCTCTTCAAGCCATCATGAAGATTCAGCCTTGAATCATTTGATCCATGAGAATCTACCATAGGACGAATTATTTTGTAATGTTAAGCTGAAAACTGAAGAAGGAAAAGTCCAAGAAGTAAATGAATTCCAAGAAAAGGACGGATTACTATTCTATAAGAACCTACTGTATGTCCCTCCAGGAAATCCCAAGATCAAGTACTTCAACAACGTCATGACAACCTTGCAGCAGGACATTTTGGAGTAAATAAAACAATATAACTCATATCCAGGGATTTTTGGTGGCCTCAAATGTGGAAGGAAGTCAAAGAATATATCCAAACCTGTGACACTTGCAATAGATCTAAGGTACCATGCCATAAGCCTCATGGCCTCTTGCAACCTTTACCTATTCCAGAAAGGCGAAAAGCTTCATTGTTTATGGATTTCATCATAGATCTACCAAAGTCAGATAAGTATGATACCATTCTTGTCATTGTGGATAGATTCACAAAGATGGCACACTTCATTCCAACGACAAAGGCAATCACAGGTGCAACCACTGCTAGACTTTCTCTCAGATACATCTTTAGGCTTCATGGATTGCCTCATGATATTGTCAGTGATCGAGGTCCACAGTTCATATCCAGATTTTGGAATAGTCTTTGCAAGCTCCTTGGTGTTCGAGTTAAACTACCTACAACAAACCATCCACAGACTGATGGACAAACAGAACAGGTGAATCAAGTCCTAGAGCAATATATCCGTTGCACTAGCAACTATCACCAAAATGGTTGGTTTGAGTTGTTATCCTTTCCAGAGTTTGCCTATAATAATAGTGTTCATGCATCTACTAAGCAAACTCCCTTTGCAAACTATGGACAACATCCAAGGATGGATATACAACTCTCAAATCATGTCAAGAACCTAGCTTCCAAAGACAAGGCCCAATACCTGATGGACATTCACAAAGAATTCAAGGAAGAGATCCATAAAGCTCAACAACAATATAAGTACTATGCAGATCAACATTGTGTCCGGAATCCATCGTATTAAATTGGGGAAAAAGTATGGTTACTCATAAACAATTTGTAAACTTCAAGGGTTTAGGGTTTAGGGTTTAAGGTTTAGGGTTTAAGGTTTAGGGTTTAGGTTGATTTGGTCCATTTACCATCTTGGCCAAGATTAATCCAGTCACCTTCAAGCTCCAGCTACCAAGTACCATGAGAATACATCCAGTTTTCCATGTATCCATGTTCGAACCATATCAGATTTCACCACTGAGGGTGGAGAGACCTAGTCCCTCACCACCTATCAAGATTGGTGATCATGAAGAATTTGAAGTCGAGCATGTCCTAGATTCGAGAATATCTCGAGGAAGATTAGAGTACCTTATTCATTGGGAAGGGTATGAAATCAGTGATCGTACTTGGGAATCTGTAGAAAACCTTCAAAGAGCACCAATCAAGGTTCGAGAATTCCATGAGAGAAATCCAATGAAGCCGAGACTAGAGAACGTGACCGCTCCTCTTGGAACTCGTCGCTTGAGGGGGAGGTAATGTCATGGATGATGGAGAGTGTTAATCTCCAAAAGAACAAGTTAACCTTGAAGTTAGATCACCTCTATATCAAGATTAACCTTAGACTCCACCAAACTTAGAGATCATTCACCAATTTATCAGAAAATTGAATATTCTGAAAAATTCAACTTCTTCAGAAAAGTCTGCTGCAGATTAACCACTCATTGACTAATCATTTCTGTAAAGTTTTTGACAAAACTTTGCACAACACTTCGCCTTGAGATTGCGCAACTTTACCAAGTTAAATATCTCAAAATGATTGAGTACATCCTGAGAAATGTGTGAAACACTTTACCTATGTCTGAAAGAGCTTCTCTGCAATGGTGACTTTGACACCTGCAACTTCTTAGCACTGGTTCTCACAATGTTGAACCCGTTTGATCAAGATCTTCTAGCCATAGATGGCTTACCTTTCAACTTAAATTTTGAGCCCTCACGTGTGTAAAACTTTACACTGTGGACTGAGCACTGACCATTTCTTTGAAGATGAAATGTGCGCCAGATTTTACGACTCTTAGAACATTCTTACATATGAATGTTCCTAATCAAAATTCTCTCAGCCTGATTGCAATTAATCTCTCAAATTCTAGCCATAGATAGATTAACTATGGACTTAGATAAGTACAAAAGGATTCCTCAAAAGATTAAGCACAGAAGGAGTATGGAAGAGAAGATCGACGCGCAGAATTCTACAACATTTTCTTCTTCATTACTTTTCATACATATGGTTGATGATACATACAATGTTCATCACCTATTCACCTATTTTTCTCTATCTCATCTATATCACTCTCTCTATCTACGAATACATATCTGTAGATATATATACGAGTCTAACTCGTCATCTTTTTCAAAATACATTGAACTATTTACAAGAGTAGTATACAAAAGAAACATTTCTGACTCTATTCTCTTCCTTTGAAAGTAATCTTCATCCTTCCAAATATCTTTTCAATTTTGGACTTCATGTAATCACTTATTGATGATTGCTCTGCTCCAACAGCTCCCCCTCAATCTTCAATTGTGATTACCTGCATCTTCTTTATTCCTGCCATATCTTTAAACCTCTGCAACTTAGGTCCATCCAAACTTTTAGTCATCATATCTGCAAGTTGATCTTTTGTAGGAGTGTGTATGACTTCAATTTCCTTCTCAATGACCTTCTCTCTCAGGAAATGATACTGTATTTCAATATGCTTAGTTCTAGCATGAAACACAGGATTAGCTGCCAAGTATAAAGAACTCATGTTGTCTCCACAAACAATAGGAGTACTCTGAACAACATCAAAAACCTTCATAAGTGTCTTTAGCCATATTACCTCTTTTGCAGCTTCCACCATACCTTTATATTCTGCTTCTGTAGATGACAAAGCAACTGTATGTTGCTTTTTAGAACACCATGAAATCAATTTGTCTCCTACATAGCACAAGTATCCATGTGTTGATCTTCTATCATCCACATTACCTGCCCAATCTGCATCACTATATATCTTCACTCTTGTATCAGAAGTAAATCCATAGTACAACCCTTCTCTGAGTGTACCCTTGATGTATCTAAGTACTCTTTGTCCTGCAATCCAATGTTCCTTTCTAGGACAATGCATAAATTGTGAAAGCACACCAACTGCATATGACAAATCAGGCCTTGTTAATGTAGCATAAATCAAGCTACCAACCAAACTTTGATAGAGTTTCATATCTCTGAACTCTTCTCCTCCAAACCTAGACAATTTATGGTTTACTTCCAAAGGTGTAGGTGCAACCCTGCAATCTTCCATTTTAAATTTGGTTAGCAAATTTTTAAGATACCTTTCTTGGGTCACATATACTCCATGTTGAGTATAAGAAATCTCCATTCCCAAGAAGAATGATAGGTTCCCCAAATCACTGATTTTGAACTCTTTCTCCATCTGCTTCTTGATCATTTGTACCTTTTTCATCTGTTCCTGTAAGTATTATGTCATCAACATAAATACAAACATAAATGAACCCATCTTCACTTGCTTTGACTAGCAAGCTACTATCTGCCTTTGATGCTTGAAATCCAAGATCATTCAAGAATTTTACAAGCCTATAATTCCAAGCCCTTGGGGCCTGCTTCAACCCATACAAAGCTCTCTTGAGCTTACACACATAATTTGGACTCACTTGATCTTTGAACCCATCTGGTTGCTCCATGTAGACTTCATCTGAAATGTAACCATTCAAGAAAGCATTTTTTACATCTAATTGAGATAACTTCCAACCTTTGCAAGCAGCAATTGCTATGAGTGTCCTGATGGTTGTCATCTTTGCCACAGGACTATAAGTCTCATCATAGTCCACTCCATATGTCTGTGCATACCCTTTCACAACAAGTCTAGCTTTGTACCTAGACACACTTCCATCTGCAAATCTTTTAGTCTTGTAGACCCACTTACAACCAATGATTTTCTGACTATTAGGTTTAGGAACCAAATCCCATGTTTGATTCTCTATCAATGCATCATACTCCTCTTGCATAGCATCTTCCCAATTCTTCTTTCCTTTGGCCTCTTCATATGTAGAAGGGTCTTCATCTGCTTTTACCAAATAAGCATAATCTTTAGTAGTCAAGAATGAGGTGTCATAACTATACCTTGTAGGTTGCCATTTGTGCCTAGATGACCTCCTAACTTCTGCACTTCTTGAAGTTTCTGGTTCATCACATTCTGGATCAAACCTTGGCCTCTCCTCATATTCAACCTGTACTTCATTGTTCTCACTTTCATCAAGTAATTGAATCTTTGCTTTACCTTTTCTTTGTTCCACTACTTCTTCATCATCTGCATGTACATTATATTTACCTGTATACCAAGTACCTTGCTCATCAAATGTAACATCCTTGGATACAAGAAATTGCTTTGTGGATGGACTCCACAACCTGTATCCCATTTGCTTATCATCATAACCAATGAATACATATTTTTCTGCCTTAGGCTCCAACTTATGCCTCAATTGAGATGGCACATATGCATATGCCAAGCATCCAAATATTCTGCAATGATCCAAGGTAGGTTTCTTACCCCACCAAGCTTCATATGGTGTCATACCCTGCAAAGCTTTACAAGGCAATCTATTAACCAAATATGTAGCTGTATTAATAGCTTCAGCCCACAAATAATTTGGGCAATTCTTCTCTTTCATCATGGACCTTGCAAATTCAACAAGTGTCCTGTTTCTTCTTTCTGCTACCCCATTTTGTTGAGGAGAGTACCTGCAAGTAACTTCTCTTTTTATACCTGGATTCCACAAATAATCATTGAACTCATTTGAAAAATACTCTCCCCCTCCATCTGACCTTAGTCTCTTCAATTTTTGTCCTGTAATTCTTTTTGCATATGCATGATAGTGTTTAAATGTATTAAACACTTCTGACTTTTCTTTAATCACATAAATTGTGATCCACCTGGTAGCATCATCAACATATATGACATAATATCTTGAACCATTTATACTAAAGTCCTTTGAAGGACCCCACACATCTGTATGCACCAATTCAAGTCTTTCTGAATACATAAATCCATGCTTGGAATAGGATTGCTTATGAGCCTTACCTAATTGACATGCCTCACATCTGTATGTCATGTGTTGACCTGCAATGTTAGGCAATCCAAGCACTGAATCATTGTTAATCATTTCTTTAATACCTCTTTCATTAAAGTGTCCAAGTCTTTTGTGCCAAAGATCCAATTCTGACACCTTCTGCTCTCCATATGTGAACATAGCATGTCCAACATTTCCTTGTACCTTCAATGTGAAGAGCCTTCCTTCTTTCTTTCCTGCAATAACTTGTTTATACCCTTGACTAGGGTCTTCAACATAAACTCCATCATTGGTGAACCTTACCTCATATCCTTTTTCCACAATTTGACCTACACTGATCAAATTCTTTGGGATTGTGGGAACATAAAGAACCTTACTCAGAAGAGTGCTCCCATCCTTAGCTTTGACTGAACCAATTGACTTTACCTTATGCTTTGTATTATCACCTGTCTGAACTGTATGATTAATTGCATTATGATCTAGGTCAGTCATCAAGGAAATATTTCCACTTAAATGATTACTACATCCTGAATCAATGTAGAACACTCTCATGTCCTCATGTGAGGTTTCACATGTATTCATAATGAGAGTCGAGTCCTCCTTCTGATCTGATGTATAGTTGTAGTAGGTGTTATTATAGGATTGATTTTGGAAGCTTCTTCCTCCACCTCTTCCAAAAGAATTCCTACCACCTCTACCTCTGAAGTTTCCTCTCTGAAATCTACCACCTCTTGCTCTTTGATTAAAGTTCTGATAATTACCATTGATTTGATTATTGTACCAACAATCATGAGATAGATGATTGGTCTTACCACATATCCAACAAGCTCTTGCATTATCTTTGTTGTTTCTGCCTCTTCCTCTACTTCTGCCATTTCCTCTTCCTCTTATGAAATTTGCTTGGTTTGATGTACCTTCTTCTTCACCTGATTGTTGCTTCCCTTTGTTAGCTTTCTTCTTGTCTTTAGAGTACATTGCATGACCTGCACTCTTATCAACATCTCCTTTGACATCATTCTCAAAAGTTAGCATATGACCTAACAATTGATTCAAATCAGGAGTAAAGTGATCTAATGAAAGTTCTGTAGATAAAATGAAGGGCTTCCACTTCTCATCTCCTCTCAGCCCTGTGAGTATTTGTCTTACCAATTTGTCTTCTTCAATGTCTTCATCCACTGCACCTAGAGAATCTGCAATGTCCTTCATCTTTGTCACATAATCAGAAATTGATTGTGAGGCCTTGTTGGCAGTAGCCTTGGTACACCAGGACGTACAAGACATGAAAGTCAAAGAAGGGAGTCAGAGCGAAGGGACAGCACAAGCAAACAGGGCAGTCAAAGAAGATCTGGCAAGTAGGCCAATATTTTTTCAAGACATTAATGCAAATCAAAGAGATGGACATGCAGGAAGGAAGAGCAAGTAGGGAGCTCGAAGATATGTATGGCAGAGCACTAGAAGAAATCCCTACAACAACAGTGATTTTTATCACTAACAATCATTGTAAATATCATTTCACCTTTTCGTAGCTCCATTTTGTGCAAGCCAAGGAGTCCTTGAGCTTGAGGAGCCTTAGAAGTAGTTGCGTACCAATTTTCGTATTTTTTAGATCTCGTTTGAACCCCCAAATAAGCCCTGGAACCTAATTTTTAACTAGGCCGGACACTAGGTCTGGACAGGACCAGAAGCTAGTCAAAAACTATAAAAAGGGCTAGAGAGCTCATTTTTGAGGCTAGATTGTAATTGAAACGAACTTGTAAGAGCTTTTGAAAGTAATCTAAAGAACTCCATTGATTCTCACTCTTTGTCTTGCCTTGTGTGCGCGTGTGTGTGTATGTGTGTGCATGCTTGTGTGCTTCTCACTCACGCACTTGTGCCGCCACTTGCTCGAGGTCTTCATACCATCCTCACGTCTTCCCGGATTGACATTAAAGGAGGTGCTACTCATCACTGAGCTACACCAAATTTTGGCGCCGTTGCCGGGGATCGAGCTTTGAGGACGAGCGTGTGATGGTAAGACGTAGAGTTGACGCGTTGGAGTTGTAGGTATTTTCTTCACGCTCATCGATTTTCTTTTACTTTCTTCACTATCATCATCACCATCATCATCATCACCATCTCCCACGTCCATCTCCATCATCGCGAAAATTTCAGTTTTTTGACTATATCCCCATCTCCACCTCATTTCCCTCATTTCACTTGTGAGAGAGAGCGAGAGAGCGAATTTGCATGTGCTGTTTTTTGCATGTTTTGTGAGCATTCTGCAGCTACAGGCCGCATCATCATCCCCAGCACCCTGCGCAGGTACGGAAATCTGAGTAACTGTCTGTGTGTCGCCGAGCTCTGTCAATCGCGACCGACAGAAAAATTGCTCTAATTGCTAAACAAAGTGCATATCCATGACCTACAGGCCAAGGGCTTCCCAAAAATGTGTTTAGTTTTTTGAAATTCCACAGATTTCTGTCAATCGCGATCGCTTTGTCAATCGCGATCGACAAACCACGACGGACAGACCTGTCAATCGTGATCGACACGTCAATCGCGACCGACAGCCCACGACGGCTCTGTCAATCGCGACCGACAGAGTCAACGACCGATTGACCACGACCGACTGACCATACGCGTGACACGTGTCAATCGCGATCGAGCCATCAATCGCGATCGACTCATCAATCGCGACCGACACAGTCAACGACTGTTTGACTACGACGGACAGACCACGATCGACTCATCAATCGCGACCGACACAGTCAACGACTGTTTGACCACGATCGACAGACCCTCGCGACCGGCCTGTCAATCGCGATCGACTCATCAATCGCGACCGACAGAGTCAACGACCCTTTGACCACGACTGATTGACTTTTCGTAACCCCTGTCAATCGCGACTGACCAGTCAATCGCGACTGACAGCCACGACGGACCTGTCAATCGCGATCGACACGTCGATCGCGACTGACCTGTCAATCGCGACCGACAGACTTTGCGAACGCGTTAGAAGGGCAAATTAGGTCAAATTTTCAAGGCAAAATTATTGGTCTAAATTGTGATTAAGTGGGGGACAAACTCTAGGGTGTAGTATTGCATCGTTAGGCCGTGCCGCAAGCTACTCGAGTATTCCTGTTTGACTGTTAGCTTGTATTGAATCCTGATTTAACTCCCTAAACCCTGAACAGTCCTAACTTTTTCATACGAAATCCAATTTTTGAGCTCTTGGGCTTGTTGGAAAGCTCGTGGCATATACTACACGCGCTCAACTGTTTTTTATAAAGATAATGCGTTGATTTTCAGAGAGGGTATTTTGAAGTTGACCATACCCAGGGGGCTCAAAGTCAGGGGTCTTTAGAATTATTTTCCTAAAAAGTCACAATGCAAATATGTGTATATGTTACATGAATGAAAGTTGTTGGTTGTGTCCTTGAATCTAAGCATTGAGCTAACCGTGGGACTTTTATAGGTCCATTGAGAGCAACAGAGAGCGTACAAAGCAAGGTTTCTTTGCAAGCTTGAGAACCGGGTTCTTGAGCACCATAAAGCAAGGGATCAACAAGTAAGGTTGGACACTTTTAACTCCCTCTGTCAATTCATAGCTTAGGCTAAGAACGACGAGAGGTAGGAGCAAGTTAGAGCGACGGTAGGCAGTTATCAAGTTGAAGAGTACCTAAAAACTCAAGTTCAAGCTAAAAACTTAATCTCTGCACTGTCGATAACATAAAGGAAAGGAACCTAACGTGGAACGATCAACCTAAAGTACGAAGAACATTCAAGTGTTCCTGACGACGTGATATCAGACAAGACCATCAACACAATAATTAACTAAAAAGAATCAAGTGACTGGTACCAATTGATTGGCAACGAGGTTGTACTCTGGAAAAAAGTGGGTTAATCAGTTAGGCATATGAACCTTAGATCAGGACGACATTTAGCAAAGGAAAGACAAAGCCTTAGGTCTTCAGAGGCTAGTGTCAATCACACTGCAAGGTCTTGGGCCCAGCAGTTGAGCCACCACTCTCACTACCCCAGCTCTGATACCAGTGAATCAGGGATGTCTCAAGGTATGGACAGACCCACGGGAAGTTCATGTTAAGGAAACACTCACGAATTTGACACAATAAACAAGACAGAAATGGAATCTTCAGAAAATCGGTGCACAGGTGTACAGTATGCGAAGTTAGTGCGCGGTGTCCGCACAACAGAGCAATTAACCGCGGCGGGCGCGTAAGGCGCGCATAACGCGAATTGAAGAATAACACAGAAAAGGAGCGCCAAGAAAGTGTATATATATATACAGCAAGATTTGAAGAACGCGAAGCAGAAGAGCGCGCGGGAGTACATGCGTGTATGCGAGACACACTGATACACAGAGGAGAACGAGAGACTGAGAGAAGACGCCATAGATCGCGTATGAGTGAAGAGAGATTTAGAAGTTCTCAGAAGACGCCATAGATCGCGTATGTACAGATGAATAACACAAGCCTGAAGTGTCGGGTCTTTTTCATCTGAAGAGAGATGGTAATAAGGAACTACTCACTGTAGGAGAGTTCTGTAACTTGAGCAAGAAGAGGCCAAGCTTACTTGTACACATCTTCTCTAATCGAAAACACATGTTCATGTGGATGTCTGCGCGCAATCTTTATTTGTGAAGAATCTGAAGTTATTTCGTGTTACGGTAGGAAGCTTAGTTTATCGTTTGCTGTCACGACTCGTTACTAAACGTACTTCAGTACTTTCTCTGTAAACACATGTTTCGGCATATATCAATTTATGCAGTAAACATGTTTTAGTAACTTTCTGATCAGTTACAGTTTCTCAGAAAATAAGTTTTTTCGGTAGAACAACGAAGTATAACTCATAGCAGAGTTCGAAGCTTTGTATGAGAGATAGCTCATCTTGTAGCTAGACGTCTCTACTTTAAGCTGGTCACAGTTTCCGGTGAAATGAAAATGTACATGCAGTACAAAAGTTAACCGGAAAGTAGCAGTTCAGAACTGTGAAGTTTCCAGAAGGAAGTTCATTCGGTGAAGGAAGCTCACACACTATTTCCTTACTTCACATAAGTTCATCTAAAGTAATTACGAGCAGAACTAAGTTTATTTCGGTGAAGTTCCGGTACGACTACGGTGTCAGTCCAGTAACAGTCTGGTGAAATTCCGGTGGAACCTGAGTCGCAGAATAACGCAGTTAGAGCAACGTTAAGTAGGCTGAGCTACTGTTGATTACAGAGGCGTTCTAAATCACTCTAGCTTAGCATTCTATTTCCGGTGGCGCGACAATTTTCCGCAGGCCTGACAGAGTTCAAGCCTTGTCGCGAAACCCACCATCAGGGCGAAAGTATTTCCGCAACAATAGGCGTTAAAGCCGAAGTTTTTCGCCAATACAAATCCCAACATTTGGTATCAGAGCAGGTTAGCTTTTCAAGAATCGGTATAAGAACCTAGAGTATTCTCTATCATGGCAGATCATGTCCAAATAGATAAACTGGACAGAGATAATTATCCTGCATGGGTAATGCGCATGGAAGCCTTACTTATGAGTAAGGACTTAATGACGTACGTGACCGGAGAAGAAAAGAAACCCACTTTCGAAGATGATAGTCAACCAGAAAAAGAAGAACTAGACGCCCTAAAGCAGTGGCAAAAGAAAGATGCAACGGCAAGAGCCTACATCTACAACACTGTGTCAGATCATCTGCTACCGCACATCAGAGGTCTGGAGAAAGCAGAGGACATATGGAGCGCATTGGAAGATCACTTCCAAAATACTACGAAAGCTAGGAAGGCCAGCCTATGGTCCGAGTTCACAACGTTCAAAAAGAAGCCGAGTCAAAGTATCAGTGACTACGTCACTAAAATGAAGGATCTAGCAGATAGTCTTGGATCCATAAATGAAGAAGTCGAAGATCATAGACTGATAGCGCAAGTGCTCACAGGGTTGAGAGGAGATGAAAGGTGGAAACCTTTCGTACTATCAACTGAACTCTCCCTAAATCACTTTGTACCAGAGTTAAATCAGTTGCTTGGTTTGATGCTCACATATGAGCAAGACCTGAAAGGAGACGCAGACAAAGGACACAGCTCAGCAATGTATATAAAGAACAAGAAGAAAGACAAAGGCAAGTCAAAAGACGAAGAAGAGTCAAACTCTCAGGCCTATTACGCAAGAGGTAAAGGCACTGGCAGAGGAAGAGCAAGAGGAAGAAGCCGCCAGAATACCACCAAGAAAGCTTGCTGGATTTGCGGACTAAGTAATCATCTAGCGCATGATTGTTGGCACAACCAACAGGGATCAAATCAAAATCAAAACAACAATAGCAGAGGCAGTAGCGGAAGAAATCAGAGTAACTTCCAAAGAGGAAGACAAAGCCAAAGAGGAGGCTACGGTAGAGGTGGAGTAAGAAGTTGGGGACAGAGCCAATCCTACAACACCACCTACAACAACTACGCAAATGACACACAGAATGAAAGTCATACATCGTTGATGATGAACTCAATCAGCACATCAGAAAACGAAGATCTAAAGGTATTTTACATTGATTCTGGATGCTCTAATCATTTGTCAGGAAATATAGAACTAATGTCAGAACTAGAAAAAGGAAGTGCGAGTCACACTGTTCAAACAGGTGACAATACAAGACACAAAGTACAATCAATCGGAAAAGTGAAATGCAAGAGTGGAGCAGATTTGCTAACCAATGTTTTGTATGTTCCAACAATACCGAAAAATCTGATCAGTGTGGGACAGATAGTCGAAAAGGGTTTTCAGGTCAGATTTACAAACAAAGGAGTATTTGTAGAAGATCCCAAGAACGGATATTATCAGATCGTTTCTGGTAAGAAAGAAGGCAGACTCTTTACCTTAAGAGTACAAGGGAACATTGGCCAAGCGCTGCTCACGCATGATGAAAAGGTAATTACAGAACTTGATCTCTGGCACAAGAGATTAGGTCATTTTCACGAAAAAGGAATCAAAGCTATGATAGCGAATCAGTCTGTATTAGGATTACCGAACGTACAGAACCAACATATGATTCACAAATGCGAAGCCTGTCAGATGGGAAAAGCCCACAGGTTACCTTTCCAGAAGAAAGGATTCAAACATGATGGTGTGCTAGAACTCATACATACAGATGTATGGGGACCGACGAAAGAAGGATCGATCAGCGGATCAAGGTACTATGTTTTATTCATTGATGATGCAACAAGGTGGATAACTCTTTATGTTCTGAAAGAGAAATCAGAAGTGTTTGGAGCTTTCAGGCATTTTCATGCATATGCCGAAAGACTCACCGGACGAAAGCTTAAAAGACTGAGGTCTGATGGAGGGGGAGAATACTTCTCCCGAGAATTCAATGACTATCTTTGGAATGCAGGTATTAAGAGAGAAATAACCTGCAGGTATACACCACAACAGAATGGTGTAGCAGAAAGGAGAAACCGAACTCTAGTAGAGTTTGCACGGGCTATGCTAAAAGAAAAGAATTGCCCGGATTATCTTTGGGCTGAAGCTGTAAATACAGCTACATACTTGGTAAACAGGTTACCATGTACAGCGTTAGAAGGAATGACCCCTTATGAAGCCTGGTGGGGAAAGAAGCCAACACTTGATCACTGTAAAGTGTTTGGATCAGTAGCGTATGCTTATGTACCGTCTCAACTAAGACATAAGCTTGAACCGAAAGCAGAGAAATATGTATTCGTCGGATATGATGAAAAACAGATGGGCTACAGGTTATGGAGTCCTCTAACCAAACATTTTACTGTTTCCAGGGATGTAACATTTGATGAACAGAAAAGCTGGTATGCAGATCAGAGTCATACAGCTGAAGAATTTGAAGAAGAGATAAAAAGAAGAGAGAAAGGAAAATCAATTGTTCAGGTAAACAAAGATGAAGAGGCAAGTACGTCCAGGACCGGAACAGGTATAAGGAACGAAGATGAAGACGGGTACTCAGACACACACGAAGAATATGAGCTAAGAAGATCAAACAGAGTAAGAAGACAACCGGAAAGATACTCGTATGATACATCATATATGACTCAACAAGATTATGCATATATGGTTAAAGAAGAGGAAGAACCTCAAAGTTATGACGAAGCCAAAGGCAAGAAGCAATGGGAAGAAGCAATGGAAGAAGAATTCACCGCACTGGAAGAAAACAAGACATGGGAGCTTGTTCCTAAACCGAACGGAAAAAAGGTAATTGGAAATAAATGGGTGTTCAAAATAAAGAAACTTGCAGATGGAAGGATAGCCAGACATAAAGCGAGACTGGTTATCAAGGGCTATGCTCAGACGCATGGCATAGACTATGACGAGACGTTCAGTCCGGTGGCAAAAATGTCAACCATAAGAACAGTGATTGCTATAGCAGCATCAAAAGGATGGAAGCTAAGTCAGCTAGATATAAAGAATGCATTCCTGAATGGATATATATCAGATGAAGTATATATGGAACAACCGGAAGGGTTTATAAGTTCCAGATACCCAAACTTTGTTTGCAGGTTAAGAAAAGCTCTTTATGGACTGAAGCAAGCTCCAAGAGCTTGGAACTACAGACTCGTGAAGTATCTGAACGAACTTGGATACCAAAGTTCGAAGGCAGATGCAAGTCTAATCATCAAAAGAAGAGAAGAAGGAATGATCTACATTTGTATCTATGTAGATGACATAATAATTACAGGAACCTCAGATACAGGAATCACAGAGGTAAAGAAACTGCTAGAAAAGGAATTCAAGATCAGTGACCTAGGAAAGTTATCATACTTTCTAGGAATGGAAATCACATATACAGATCATGGTGTATATGTCACACAAGAAAGGTATCTCCTGAACTTACTGAAGAAGTTCAACATGGAAAATTGCAGAGAAGCTTCAACACCGCTTGAAGTAAACCATAAACTCAGCAAATATAGTGGAACAGAGTTTAAAGATATGAAGAAATACCAATCGTTAGTAGGAAGCCTAATATATGCTACGCTAACAAGACCGGATCTTAGTTTTCCGGTGGGAGTTCTCTCACAGTTTATGCATTGTCCGACAGATCAACACTGGGTTGCAGGACAAAGAGTTCTCAGATATATCAAAAGAACTATGAAGGAAGGATTATATTATCCTTTTACGTCAGACATAAAACTCAGAGCATATAGTGACTCAGATTGGGCAGGAAGTCAAGATGACCGAAGATCAACGCACGGGTATATGATATACCTAGGAGATAAGCTGGTAAGCTGGTGTTCGAAGAAGCAACACACAGTCGCTTTATCGTCAACAGAAGCAGAATACAAAGGACTGGTAGAAGCAGCAAAAGAAGTAATATGGATGCAGACTTTACTTAAAAGCATGGGTATAGATCAAAATATACCGATCATACATGGAGATAATATGAGCTCGCTGTATCTTGCAGCGAATCCTGTGTTTCACGCAAGAACAAAACACATAGAGATTCAGTATCATTTCCTAAGGGAAAAAGTAATGGAGAAAGAGATAGAAATAGTCTATACTCCTACAAAAAAATCAGATTGCAGATATTCTGACAAAGAGCTTGGATGGAACAAAGACAAACAGATTCAAAGAGATGGCAGGTATAAAAGAAAGAAAGATATATGAAAGACCGGAAGAAGTCAAATTAGTGATTGAGGGGGAGCTGTTAAGGAAACACTCACGAATTTGACACAATAAACAAGACAGAAACGGAATCTTCAGAAAATCGGTGCACAGGTGTACAGTATGCGAAGTTAGTGCGCGGTGTCCGCACAACAGAGCAATTAACCGCGGCGGGCGCGTAAGGCGCGCATAACGCGAATTGAAGAATAACACAGAAAAGGAGCGCCAAGAAAGTGTATATATATATACAGCAAGATTTGAAGAACGCGAAGCAGAAGAGCGCGCGGGAGTACATGCGTGTATGCGAGACACACTGATACACAGAGGAGAACGAGAGACTGAGAGAAGACGCCATAGATCGCGTATGAGTGAAGAGAGATTTAGAAGTTCTCAGAAGACGCCATAGATCGCGTATGTACAGATGAATAACACAAGCCTGAAGTGTCGGGTCTTTTTCATCTGAAGAGAGATGGTAATAAGGAACTACTCACTGTAGGAGAGTTCTGTAACTTGAGCAAGAAGAGGCCAAGCTTACTTGTACACATCTTCTCTAATCGAAAACACATGTTCATGTGGATGTCTGCGCGCAATCTTTATTTGTGAAGAATCTGAAGTTATTTCGTGTTACGGTAGGAAGCTTAGTTTATCGTTTGCTGTCACGACTCGTTACTAAACGTACTTCAGTACTTTCTCTGTAAACACATGTTTCGGCATATATCAATTTATGCAGTAAACATGTTTTAGTAACTTTCTGATCAGTTACAGTTTCTCAGAAAATAAGTTTTTTCGGTAGAACAACGAAGTATAACTCATAGCAGAGTTCGAAGCTTTGTATGAGAGATAGCTCATCTTGTAGCTAGACGTCTCTACTTTAAGCTGGTCACAGTTTCCGGTGAAATGAAAATGTACATGCAGTACAAAAGTTAACCGGAAAGTAGCAGTTCAGAACTGTGAAGTTTCCAGAAGGAAGTTCATTCGGTGAAGGAAGCTCACACACTATTTCCTTACTTCACATAAGTTCATCTAAAGTAATTACGAGCAGAACTAAGTTTATTTCGGTGAAGTTCCGGTACGACTACGGTGTCAGTCCAGTAACAGTCTGGTGAAATTCCGGTGGAACCTGAGTCGCAGAATAACGCAGTTAGAGCAACGTTAAGTAGGCTGAGCTACTGTTGATTACAGAGGCGTTCTAAATCACTCTAGCTTAGCATTCTATTTCCGGTGGCGCGACAATTTTCCGCAGGCCTGACAGAGTTCAAGCCTTGTCGCGAAACCCACCATCAGGGCGAAAGTATTTCCGCAACAATAGGCGTTAAAGCCGAAGTTTTTCGCCAATACAAATCCCAACAGTTCAGGAGTGCCTTACTTGCACAGGGTAGAAGGCCCTTACAAAACACAGCTGGAATATCTTAGGACCAACCGACTAGGTGCTAGCATCTATGAGGACGGCCTAGGAAGATCCGTGGTCCAGATTAAAAACCCTGACCAATCCATAGGACTAGAACACCCAGCTGTCAAGTTTGAAAATGGTGCATACCTGGACAAAGAAGGAACTATATATGTAGTCACTAGTCACCCTGATAGGACCGATGACTTTGGGAATGTAATCTCAGAAGCGGACTTAGGTGACCTGGAGCAAGGGAACATGGGTGCGGAACCTAGAACCCCTCGAGGTAAATCAGTTCTCACTAGGATTATCACGCCTGAATGGGTCCCCCAAGACAACAAGAGCATAGAGTTGCTCCTCAATCGAGAAACTGATGAAGCCTTTTGGAGGTATAAGTCTAATCAGCCAACAGACATAGGAAATATCATGATCTATGAGCTTAAGGATCCGGATAGCCCAGGCAGAGTGACCTATTTAGATCATGCTTCAGAACGGATCTTCGTGGTGACAGAAAATGATAGGCATGCCTACACTTGGAAGGGTGAATTTATTTTCCCCCAACCAAGATCAAATGTATCCTATGGTCACCCTGGGGCTGGAACTTCCCAAGCTCATGGTACGCAAGGAGACAGAAGTAGAGCTAGACCAGAAGTAAGTTTTGCCAACCCAGTGGGCAGAGAAAGAACGAGAACAGAGACGAATAGGGTAGAACCTGAGATGCATAGAGCCCACAGGAACCAAAGAAATATAGATGGATTCCCTCTGCCGAGGCCTAGAGAGCACACAAGAACTTTGAGACCCACCCAGCTAGTTAAGTCCATGAAGAATTACTTTGACGGCACAGGAGATCCCTATGATCATGTGGCGGAGTTCAAGCAAGTCTTGAGAGCTGAACAAGTGGAAGATCTGCTCACGCAGTACAATGCCTTCGGTCTAACCCTCAGGAACACGGCACTTACATGGTTTCAGCCATTAGATGAGCGTCAGTTCAGGAGCATAGACCAACTCCTAGAGGCTTTCATTGTAGAGTTCTCTAAGAGTGGCATAAGACACAATACTTCCTCATTGATTCACAGCTTCAAGCAAACCCCTCAAGAGACTGTGAGACTTGCAGGAAGAAGATTTAGACAATATCTTGAAAGGTGCCCAATTTCGGAGCTACCCACATCTGCTAAACAGGTAGCCTTATTCCTCGATGGATTGCTGAGTACGAAATTGAGATCCTATGTGTATCTGAAGGACCCTAGGACTATAGAAGAGTGTGTACGCATGTGCATTGACATTGAAGATAACCTAGGGGAAGAGCTAGAGCTTTCCAAAATCTATAAAGACTCAGATAGCGCATCTAGCCACTCTTCCACGCAATCTACATCAATTGAGGAACTCGCTGAGAAGGTAGCTCAGAAATTAGGTGTAACTAGCAAACAGATCCCAAGGTTTGCCTCTGTGAAAAGGTGCTATACATGCGGTGGTGACCATATGGCGAATGTCTGCCCTATTATGGCTCAACCCCAAGTAAACCCTAGTAGCCAGTACTGCACCATAGAACGGAGATACACCAATCACACCGCACAAGATTGCCCATACAACAAGCAGGCAGTTAGGCAACCCTACCCGCAGCCCTACCAACAAGGCAGATACCAAAACCAAAATCCACCACCACAATATGCTAGACCCCAACAAACCTACCAACCACAATATCAGGCCCAACAGAGACCCCAACCGGTGCTGGCTCAACAGCCTCCAAACCCCGCTAACGTGATTCCAGTAAAGTATACTGTTGCAGAAGAAAACCTGAATAGGGCCATTGTACCAGTAACCCCATTGATCTCAGAAAGTGACCCAAGTGACCATAGCTTTGATTCTACACATGTCGATAGTCCCCAGGCTTACTACATGCAGTCCCCAGAACATGGTGAGTCTTACTATAGTGAAGAACCAAGTGAACCTAGTTGGGAGTCAGATTACACGAACGTCATGTATGCAAACCCCAACCCCAGGCCTCAACCTAGGCAAGTAAGACCTCCATTCCCAAGAGGACCGTGCTACAGATGCCAAGGAGATCATCTCATCCGTGATTGTCCCTTACCCTCACCTACACAACCCCAGTCAGTGACTATTCAAGGTTTTTGCCAAGAGTGTGGAAAAGAGCATCTTTTACGAGATTGCCCAAAGAACCCCAATAATATGCCAAAAATCACTCCGATCAATGTGATTGGTTTGGTTGTAGATTCCTCAGGAAGCGTCACTTCCACTGCACCAGTGCAGGTAGTCACTAGAGCTCAGGCATTGCAGCAAAACCAAGAGACAAACCAGGATAAGAACTCAGAGGCTAGTGAACCCGAGAGCATAACAAAGAAAAGGACTAGAGCATGGAAAGACAGTAGGGAAAGAATGAAAAGACAATGGGCTAAAAAGATGAGTGAACTTGAGGAAAGCATAAGAGAAACCAAAGCTAGGATAACTGAAATCACCTCTCAAATCCCCTCTCACAATACCCCGCCGCCACCCCTACCATCTCCATCTGACCCACCACCTTCCCCACCACATCATACAATTCCACCACCTCCTAGGGTAGGATCAGTATTAGCTGATCCCACTCCCGAAGACATAGACATGATGCTCAAGGCATATCAGGCCAGAATCCAAGAAGGGCCAAACGTCACGGATCATGACAAGTGCTATCCTAGAGCTGACCTAGAGATAGAAAGAACCAAACTGTGCGCGAAAATGGTCGCACTGGCTCAGACTATGTTTGAAGCCAGTCGCCTTTTCAATTACTCGGGTTCAGCCAAAACGCAATTACATTTGGATGGATTCCTAGAGAAGTTAGAGAGGATAATTGCAAGATCTGACAAGGAAGAAAAAAATCAAGAAAAAGATAAAGCAAGCCGAAACATGAAGCATTCCCCGTCAGAAGTGTATGTGGCCAATTCCACTAAACCAGACTCCTTTCCCTCCTTAGAAAGATTAGAGAGGCTAATTGCACAGCCAGAAAAGGAGCCTACCCCTCAAAGAAAGGAAAGGGCAAGAGAATGGATAAGCCAGCCTCTTCAGGAAACCCATGTGCCTCCTCAAGGAGCCTATCTTCCTCCCCAAAGGTCACAGGAGCCTCCCTCGAAAGCTTATGTACCTCCACAGGTAACCCACATTCCTTCCCAGAGAACGTATGAGCCTGTTCGGAAAAGTAATAGCATAAGTAATCCTCCCCAAGAAGCTTGTGCTTCAGCAATCTATGACAACGAGGAAAGAGCCAACGATAGAATAAGCCCTCCTTCCCAGGTGGCATATGTACCTAATTCTACGGAGCCAGACACTTCTTCTTCTATGAATCGGTTTGCACCAGATTTCCTACGAGAGATTCAAGAAGACAAATGGGATAACGAAAGTGAGGTCGCCCCTCCTTTTGAACTTGTGGACGATGCACACGACCAATTCCCACAAGACATCCCATCCATCTACGGGGAACATGAGAGTACTCAATCTCACGAGAGATTGGACTTTGAATCTAATTCCATACAAGAGTTACCCCACTTCACAGGCCCATGGGAAGCAAAATCCACGTGTATGAGAGCACCCACAGTCATGGTAAGGAACGACGACTCAGTCATACCAAGGAACACGGAGGTAGTAACGAACACCAAGGTGCAGCGCAATCTCACTTTGAAAGAACTGCCTGAGGATAGACCAAACGCGGGGAAATATGCAGCCAGTCGAGTAACTGAAGTTGCAAAACCTCATTCCCGGGTAGGATCCCATAGGACAGTGCCAGAAATTCCCTTGGATAAGATAGGAGATATGTGCGAAGGTGAAGAAGGGAACACCTATCTTCCCATTACCTACCAGGAGTACACCACCAAGGCAATTTTGGACTCAGGTGCAGGAGTTGCAATTGCCACCACCTCCTTATGGAAGCGTTGGGGCAAGCCAGCACTCAGGCCAACGAGAATGAAATTGCGAATGGCAGATGGTCACATAGAGAGACCCCTAGGATTGCTAGAAGGAATAACTCTCACCACTTGTGGTGTCGAGTTTGAACATACCTTTGCCATATGTGACTTCAGCAAAAATCATGCCTATGAGATGATTTTGGGAAGACCATTCATGCGACAGTTGCAAGTGGTACAGGATTGGGGGACCAATTCTTTGTACCTGCAGCACTTAGGTGTTACAACCAAAGTCAATCTCAAGGATTATTCTCATAGAGATGTCCCTCCTATCCAATGGAATCCCATCCATAGAGCCAAAGATGATACAGAATCGGTGCATTCCATGGGGTCTGGATCCTCATGGATGCATGAAGATACTCACTTATGGATGTGCAAGGTAGCAGTAGAAGAAGAGAAGAGAGAAAAGGCCAGAGAAATAGGTGCAAACGAAACCCATAGACCCATTCAAGACCCAGCCTATGCACCTGTAGTTTTTCCAGACGAGGAATTTGAACCCCATGGCTGGGCAGAAATTTTAGCAACAATGGACGTAGCCATCAATGAAGAACAATGGACACCTCACTGTGATGAGGATGGCTATGATATTTCAGTCTTCTCCATAGAGCCAATCATGGGAGAAGCAGTTTTAGAAGAATGCGAACCTAGCCCTGATGCATATGAGGATGCAAGTGACTCCGATCTAGAGTCAATCATTATGGACCCTCCATTTGCATCAGATGAAGAATACTTCCATGAAGTAGAATTTCAACCTCAGAAGCATGGAGAAGTGACAAATGATGTAAGATTAGCAACGCATATGACCCCTAAGGAAGAAGGAAAGAAACGAAAGAAGAGAGAAGCCTTACCAGAAGAGGAAGAATCTTTGTTTGAGGTCCCAGAAAATTTTAAGAAGTACGAGATAGATGACAGGAGAGTCATGATAAGAATGCCTAAACGAGAGGCACAATCAGGAGAGGCCTATGATAACAAAGAAACCACCAAGAAAATAGTAGTGGCCATAGAAGAAGGAGAGGAGAGATGTACGTATATAGGCCATGACCTGACAGAAGAAGAAGAGTACGAATTGATTACCTTGCTAAGAGAATACAGAGATGTATTCGCTTGGAGTTACAAGGATTTGAAAGGTGTTGACCCTGACATATGCTCACACACCATCCCCATGACCTCAGATGCCAAACCCTCTAAGCAAAAGCCTTATACATATAACGATAACTATGCTGCTAAGATCAAGGAAGAGATAGATAGACTGGTCGAAGCCGGATTTATCTATGAAATTGAGCACACTGAATGGGTATCCCCCATCGTAGTGGTGCCCAAGAAGAATGGCAAGCTGCGTGTGTGCATTAACTTGAAGAAGGTTAATGCAGCCACAATCCGAGATAACTATCCGCTTCCCATCACAGAACATCTCTTAGAAAGAGTGGCAGGCAAGGAAGTGTACAGTTTCCTTGATGGATTCTCGGGCTACAATCAAGTAGCCATAGCTCCAGAGGATCAGCATAAGACAGCCTTTGCCACAGAATGGGGCATTTTTGCTTTTAGAGTAATGCCATTTGGGCTTACCAATGCACCAGCCACCTTCCAGAGGCTGATGTGCCATGTGTTTAAGGAGTTCCTGAGGAAGAGTTTAGAAGTCTATGTTGATGATCTTTGTGCTCATTCCAATGTTAGACAAACTCATATCCCTGAACTCAGACAAATCTTTGACAAATGTAGAGAATATCAAGTCTGCCTGAACCCAGAAAAGTGCGTTTTTATGGTCAGGCAAGGTAAGATTCTCGGACACATAGTGTCAAACAATGGCATATCTACTGACGAAGAAAAAGTGAGAGCCATAGCGGAGCTACCTAGGCCAAAGAATGTCAAGGAAGTACAAGCTTTCATGGGGCATTGCGGTTATTATCGACGATTTATACACATGTATGCTGTCATTGCAAAGCCCATGTACGGACTTCTGACAAACTTTGAGTGGACGGATGAATGTGAGGATTCCTTCCAGGAGCTTAAACGAAGATTATGTTCAGCACCAATCTTGACCACACCAGATTGGAATGAGCCATTCCATGTTCACGTGGATGCATCCAATTATGCCATTGGATGTGTGCTTGCACAACCTACTGGTGAAGGTAATATGGATCTTCCAATTGCCTATGCCAGTAGACAATTGAATGCGGCTGAACGGAATTACACCACTACAGAGCGCGAAGGATTAGGCATGGTATATGCAGTTAAGAAATTTAGACACTATTTGCTTGCAAATAAGTTTAAATTTTTTACTGATCATCAGGCATTGTTATATCTTGTAAACAAGCCATGCAATACAGGAAGATTAGTGAGATGGTTTCTCTTGCTAATGGAATACGATTTTGAGGTTGTGGTAAGGAAAGGTAGGACTCATTTGAGAGCCGATCATCTCTCTAGGCTCACATCGGGAGAAGCCCCACAAGGAGTGTCAGATGACCTTCCTGATGCTTACTTGTTTAATTTGGAAGTGGTGCCGCAGTGGGCCAAGCCAATAGCACCAGTATTGACCTACGGGCCTAATCATCCAGTGGTAAACACACGGAATAGAGAGGTTGTAAAAGCCCAAAAATACCACATCATGGCAGGAAGCATGTACAAGCACACAGATCAAGGGATCTTGGCGTGTTGCGTAGAAGAGGATGAGTACGCTAAATGGTTGCAATTAGCACATGTAGGTGCGTTAGAGCAACACCATTCCAAACAACGAACGTTGCAGACTCTAAAGAGATTCGGAGTGCATTGGCCAACTATGGAAGCTGATGTCCAAAAGTTGTGCAAGGAATGCCCAATCTGTTGCACTAAACCACCTGTGGAACATGCCACTCTCTATCAAGTATCCATTGTGCCAGAATGGAGCGAACCTCTAGTATCATTCTTGAGGACAAACACATTCCCTCCAGACATGACTCTAGCTAGAAAAAGGAGTTTAGAACAAGAAGCCCAGGATTACTCACTCATAGGTGATAATCTATATAAGCGTGGTAAAGATGGTTACCTGAGATTATGTGTCCATGAAGGTGAATATCTCAAAATCTTGGAGACTGCGCACCAAGGTGTAGCAAGAGGACACTTTGGACCAGATCGGGTGATCAAGGCAATACTATTTGCGGGCTTTTGGTGGCCTACACTTCACATGGATGCACATACCTATGTGAAACGGTGTGATGTCTGTCAGAGGACTCAGTATCCTATACGCAAAGATGAGATGCCACTGAAACCTATGATGGGTGGACGTGCATTCTCTAAGTGGGGAATAGACTTCGTAGGTCCTATTAATCCCCCAGCGAAACATTCTCATGCGGAATACATCATTGTGGCAACAGATTATCTCACCAAGTGGGTAGAGGTAAAAGCTACAACCAAGAACGATGCTCAAACAACTGCCAAATTCTTGTTTGAGAATGTATTCACGAGATATGGACTACCCATAGAGCTTGTAAGTGATAGAGGCACTCATTTCTTGAACGAAGTGATTGAAAATCTACTCCAAAAATTCTTGGTAATACACAAGAAGTCTGCCCCTTATCACCCTCAAGCTAATGGACAAGCTGAGAGCACTAATAAGATTCTATGCAATGTACTGACGAAATTAATGAACAATAAACGCTCTGATTGGGACAAACAGCTACACCATGCTGTTTGGGCATACCGAGTTGCCTACAAAACGGTACTCCAAGCCACCCCCTTTCAGATGGTATTCGGCCAAAACGCTGTGCTACCCTTGGACTTCCTAATCCCTACATTGAGAGTAGCACAAGAGCACGAATGGACAGGTCATGAGCTCTCCTCTAGGATCTTTGACCTTGAACGATTAGGAGAAACAAGACTGAGAGCCGCTGCAGGGATATATGCAGCCAAGAAGAGACAGAAGGCATACTTTGATGCCCACGTGAAGGATAAAGGCTTGAAAACGGGAGATCTAGTCTTAGTCTATACGCTGAAACAACACGCAAGGAAGCTAGAAAAGAGAGGCTACGGACCTATGATCATCAATAGGATCTCCACAAGTGGAGCAGTACAATTGGCCACATTAGAGGGTGATGTTCTCCCTAACTATATTAGCGGATGCAGAGTCAAGTTGTACCAGGAACCCCTCACGGAGGAAATGCTCAGTCGACTCAACACTGCTAAGAAACGCAAAGAGGAAGAAAAGAGAATTAGAGAAGAAGCTCAAGCAGAGGCTTTAGAACGCATCAGAAGGATGAAATTACGAAGGCAAGGTAGAGATCAGCCTGGAACGAATGACTATGCACACCAAGGATTTCCCATAGCCATGTGTGAAGTTGCAGGAACAAGCTCGAATAGAATAATTGATAGACGTCCTTTCATAACCATAGACATAGGACAAGGAAAGAGTACAAGGACCGTAAGAGCCTTGATTGACTCAGGAGCTGCCACTAGCGCTGTTAAGTTGTCTTACTGTCAAGAGTTACAGTTAACTGTCCATCCTGTGGAAGCATACCTCATAGGATTGGGGGGCGTGGAGACCCCTTGCATGGGCGAGGTGGAACTTCCCCTCTACATTCACGAGGAGGCAATGACCGTTAAAGTACTAGTGTGTCAAGATGAGGATCTCACTGAACCTCTCGTCTTGGGTCAGGATTGGATCTATGACCAAGCAGTCAATCTAAACCTAAGAAGTGGACTTCTCCAGGTTTGGGTCAATCATAGTCGAGTTATAGTAGAATTAGACAATGGAGCACTCAAGGAACTAGGAAAGGCACAGACTCCTGGTCCTTCCAGGGGTACACATGAAGATGACCATGCTGTTCTTGTCCAAAACTATGTGTTGCAGAGGAATGATATTTGCAAAAAAGGAGTCAGGAATGCAACGGAACTCCCTTCTTTTCCAAAGGCTAGAAGGAGGCAGCAACCCAAGGTGGATCAAAGGCAGAAGAAGCAGGGTACTACCTATGTCAGAGATCAAAAGTACCTGCGCAGCAGAACAGCCCAGAAAATAGACCAGGTATGGGTGCGGAAAGGCGAACGACCGGTTGCACCACCGTCAACTACAGGGGCAAAGCCTCTTATTAGTGACCAACAACGCAACGCTAATAAGAAGTCTTTCAAAAATTCTTCTGCTAAAGTAAAATCTATTTGGGTGCCCAAGAAGTCGATGAAGGCAAGCCCACAATCAAGACAAATTTGGGTGCCTAAGGCTTGCTTGATGGCACAAGTAGCTACGCTGAGGCCACAACTTAAACAGCATAACGCGGCGACGCATACTGCCAGATTTCACTCGTTCTCGACACTCATGTACACACCAAAACCCAAGAGCGTACATCTAATCAATTGTAAATGGGTCCCAAAAAGGCCTCATCTTCAAACCACGACACCGAGAAGGCTCTCTAGAGACTCTCCGAAACCGAAAGCAAAGCCCATTCACTGCATTTGGCAGCCTAAGGCCTGTAATAAACCCCCCGACCCCAATTTGTAAATCCATACCTACTTACTAACTGCAGTAGTCTCCTAGGACAACACAAGCACTAAATACACACACTGTCTTCATGCACTTACTAACCACTAACTCATCATCCACCTCATGTTAATGTTGTAACGGGGACAACAACGGATTTATTCTGTCCATTACGATGTTAACACTTGGTTCTATATTCTCACAGAACCAACCAGCGAACAGGGCCATGGCAGAAGCAGGTACTAGTTCTCAAGCCGGATCTGGTGCCCAGATTGTGGACATAGAAACACTTCTCCTTGAGCCACGTCTCACAGCAAGACCGCAAGAGCTTCAAGCAGTGCATGTGCTCCCCATTCAGGATCCTCCTCAAGGGCACACTTCTCAAGTAGGTAAGCATGCGCATTGGTTCAGTGATGTTGCTGGACCACTGGGCGATGGGACCTATTTCTGGGAAGCAGAATTGGAGTTCAATGGCAAATGGGGTCGATACCACTTTTTCGCACGCGAGTTTGAAAGCTACCAAAATGCCGAAGTCATGAGATCAGTTTGGGTCAAAGCAGGTGTGGAAAGTTATTTCAGGACTCACTTACCAAAGCCGGATTTTTTACGATGTTCTTATCTGATCAGTACCATCACACCAAGCAGAGCCAAGGGCGGCGACAGCACCTTTGTGCTGCCATCAATGCTGCCGGGTAATGAGCTTAAAAGATTCAAGTTGACCCTCAATCTGGTAAGAGAAGCATTGGGTATGTATGGCATGCACATCCCAACAGAAAAGGAAACCATGGTTCCAGGTCGAATGAAGCACAAAGATCTTAATAAGCTGAAGGACATGGTTGCGATGACACCTACCATTGCGCTTCACCTGCGAACCATCATGCAACATTTTGCTTTTCCCGCCCAAGAACGCTTCACAATGCCCCCGAAAAAAATATGGTTCAGTTTATATCTAGCAGAAACCGAAAGCCTGCCCATCAATGTACCACACTGGATCATAGATCAGATCCACCTAGCGCATCAAAGGTGGAACAAAAAACAGAAGAATGTGCTCCACGGGTGTTGTGCTTTGACCAGAATAATCTATAGATGCTTGGCTTATGACGTGCCTGTTCAGCGGGCACTTGTATGGTCCCGAGTCCAAGAATTCCAGAGAAGACTATCAGCAGCAGGTCCCCCATCAAAGAAGATGAGGGGGGGAGTCCAACTACCCTGTGCTCAACCAAGGGGAGCTACCGCTACACCAGAAATCACTCCTCCCCAGACACGACGAGTTAGGCCATTCACAATTCGGTTACCAAGACCAAGCACAGAGGGGCATAATCGGGTGTTTCCACCCATTCCATCCGATTTGGAATTTCCGCAGGGATTTACTCTTGAGGACCTCACGGATGAAGAAATTGCCAGATTAATCTATGACTCTAACCTCGAAGCCGAAGCAGCGCGAGCTCAGGAACCGCGACCCCAAACAACATCGGCCCCCACCCAACCACAAACTGTAGAAGTCGATGTAGATGAACAAGAGGCAGGAGGAGATGAAGAAGAGGCCGACGAAGAACAACATCAAGAATATGACGAACTCTCCGAGTTAGCAAGTGCCCCAGCATATTCGGCACAAATCAAGAGACTATATCGAACCATGCGACTGGTTCAGGAACAGCATCAGATGTCTCTAGAACAGGGCAAAAGACTCATGAACGACTTGCTAGCTGAGGAAGGTGTGGACGAGTTGTTCATTGAGTCCATGAACCTTCATGCCGACGCTGTAGGACTGGACGAGGCCATTCATGAGGCAATGGCCTACATCCACAGGTTTGAAAAAAGAGTTCCCGTTCGTCCCAGGAGGTCCGGGAAGCAAATTCACATCAATACATCAGCACCAGGCGAGGCAGCGCAAGCAGAAGAATATCAGGAAGCACCGTTGTCACCACCATCCCCACCTCACACTACACAATTCACTCCACCACAGGACACTAACACTACCACATCCACTACCACTACCGTTGTCATGGGCATCCCACTCTCTCCGGGAATCCAATACGGGGGAGTCACCATGCCCACCTTCACCACCCTGTTCACCGATGTCACATCCACTCCACCAACGATTCCCATCTACACCGTCACTCAAACAGTTGACACGATGGAAACATCACCTGCCACAGCACCGCTCCCTCCCCCCATGCCACCTTCATCACCCATACCCCCTCCACCCACATCTCCACGTACATCCACGTCATTCACCTCTCCCATTCCCGCCCCCATTCCCCCTGCATCTTCACCCTTCCCAGCATTATTTAATGTAAATAACATATTCTTAGCATTAAACCAATGTGTATACCAGCTCCAGCATGAGTACAAAGCTCTGGACAACCGGTATCAGAATCTGGAAACGCACCATCAAAACTTACAAAGACAATTTCTCATTCTACAAACAGAAAATGCAGAACTGAATCAACGCTACACGACGCTTGAGCAGGCTCACCAAACCTTATTGGCGGCACCCCAACCATCGACAGAATCAGGTGCCAAACAACTAGAAGCTCTGCTCGAGGTATACCAAGCCGATAATCTCAAAGTCCGGCGTAACCTGGCACTTCTCAGAAAACACATGGCGGCCGCCCTAGAAGAAAACAAGAGGCTGCAGCAGCAAAATGAAGCAAATCTAGAAGCAGCAATGGAAGGCTCTCCACATGAAATTGATCCAGAGCAGTTTAAAGCTGTGCCCTCAGAGACAATGAAGACCATCTTGGACAGCTATGCAGATCTATTAGAAGCTCATGATGACTTGGAAAGGGAACGTGATGCGCTGCGCAATCAACTCCAAGAGCAACAGACAGCACCCAAAGTCACAGAAACGACCACGACTTCAGAGGAAGTCAAGGCATTGAAAGAGCAGGTGGCCGAATTACAGGCAAGATTACTCACACATGAAAGGCAACCCTCTCCAGTTGTCGAACCTGAACCCGAGGATTTGGTACCCATCGAGGTAGATGAGACGTATGAGGAACCTTACGTTCCTATGCCAATGCCAGGTGGTGAGCAAACCGCAGAAGGAATGGATACGTTAGAAATCGAAGTACCTGAGTGGCTCCAAACACTAGAGAAAACGGCCTCAACTCATGAAGATCGAGTGGCAGTTCAGATCCAATCTATGGCAAAGATAGAGGACACTATTATTAAATCAGAATACTTCCGCAGCATGTCCCACCATAGATGGATCGGAACCAATGATGATCAATACGTGCCATATTGTATACTTCTGGCGGACTACAATGCAGAAATCCAACACAGATGTGGCAAACCTCCAATGTTTGCTACACAATTTGGGCCAGATGATATCCCAGAGAGCGCCAAAAAAGGATCCATTCATCAACCCACTTGGAGGATCCGACTCCTCGAAACCTACTCGGAGATGGTTCGCACCTGGACTAATATGCCTCTTTTTATTAAATATAACCCTTGTTATGTTCCTGTACTCCGCAGACGCACATGGCCAGAGTTTACCATTGCAGTCAAGAATATCAAGGGATGCGCCAAATGGTTAAACTACGTCTATCTAGCACCCCCTCAAGGGCCTCCCACCGTCAATTACATGATTTCCACTATACGGCACTGGAGCATCCGATTAAGGAATACCCCTGATGTAATGGCCCAGATGTGCATGAAAATTTTTGAGTTAATGCTTATTACATTCAGGACATTCAAGAATATCAAGGACCCACACTTCTCAGGCGTCGGATTCCTTACAAGAAACCAAGATTTAGTTTATGACATGAGCACCACTCCTTCCATAGAGGTGATATACGCGTGGCACGCCAGAATAAAATACCTCCCAGCCTGCTTTAAACAAACATTCGAAGAGATGTTCATAACAGGGTTCTGGGAATACCACTCAGAAATATTTGTACCCAGACCCTCACATCTCCTCCATTTATTTGCTGTGGAGCGAACCATTCACTCAGAGCAGTTACGGGTGCCACATCCAGATGTCCCAGGGCCAGTCAATTGGGATGCATTGCTGACAGATCTAGCAAGGGGACTCAGGTTAGAAGAACACCACCTCGCCGCCGATGTTGTACAATACTACGTCCAAAAAGCAGCTAGACAAGGGTCTGTCAGGGGCGACAGACGCGAGAGTGGGGGGGTGTTGGCAGTAGCCTTGGTACACCAGGACGTACAAGACATGAAAGTCAAAGAAGGGAGTCAGAGCGAAGGGACAGCACAAGCAAACAGGGCAGTCAAAGAAGATCTGGCAAGTAGGCCAATATTTTTTCAAGACATTAATGCAAATCAAAGAGATGGACATGCAGGAAGGAAGAGCAAGTAGGGAGCTCGAAGATATGTATGGCAGAGCACTAGAAGAAATCCCTACAACAACAGTGATTTTTATCACTAACAATCATTGTAAATATCATTTCACCTTTTCGTAGCTCCATTTTGTGCAAGCCAAGATGTCCTTGAGCTTGAGGAGCCTTAGAAGTAGTTGCGTACCAATTTTCGTATTTTTTAGATCTCGTTTGAACCCCCAAATAAGCCCTGGAACCTAATTTTTAACTAGGCCGGACACTAGGTCTGGACAGGACCAGAAGCTAGTCAAAAACTATAAAAAGGGCTAGAGAGCTCATTTTTGAGGCTAGATTGTAATTGAAACGAACTTGTAAGAGCTTTTGAAAGTAATCTAAAGAACTCCATTGATTCTCACTCTTTGTCTTGCCTTGTGTGCGCGTGTGTGTGTATGTGTGTGCATGCTTGTGTGCTTCTCACTCACGCACTTGTGCCGCCACTTGCTCGAGGTCTTCATACCATCCTCACGTCTTCCCGGATTGACATTAAAGGAGGTGCTACTCATCACTGAGCTACAGGCCTTCTTCTTGAATGTAGTAAATTCTGCCCATAGTGAAGCCTTCCTTGATTTGGTTGTGTTTTGGAAATGCTCCTCCAAAGCATTCCAAATGTCACATGCACTTTCAAGTCCTCTAATGTGAGGAAGCAAATAGTCATTGACTGCCATGTAGATTATGCTCCTTGCTTGAGCATCTTTCTTCATCCAATTCTTCAAGTCTGCAAGCTCCTCCCTAGTTGGAACACTAGGATCTCTGAATTCTGGCTTTTCTTCATCTCCTGTGATGTAACCTATTAGATCTTTGCTCATAAGATGAGCTTCCATCCTCATAGACCATGCAGGATAGTTCTCTCTATCCAACTTTTCAATTTGGAGACTATCTCCCATCCTTGCTTCACCTGTAGTCTCAAAACTTTAACCTTTACAGATAATGAATGTACCTTTACTTCGAATGTTGCTCCTTCTGATCCTTTTGATACTCTTTGTATGTCTTCCTTCAATCTTTCTTCACACTTTAACCTTTGCACCTTCGAGATGTAAAGATTTGTATTTCTGCAGTAGTCGGAGTCTTCTTTTTCTCAATTTTGACACAACCTGCTCTGATACCACTGATGGAGAGTGTTAATCTCCAAAAGAACAAGTTAACCTTGAAGTTAGATCACCTCTATATCAAGATTAACCTTAGACTCCACCAAACTTAGAGATCATTCACCAATTTATCAGAAAATTGAATATTCTGAAAAATTCAACTTCTTCAGAAAAGTCTGCTGCAGATTAACCACTCATTGACTAATCATTTCTGTAAAGTTTTTGACAAAACTTTGCACAACACTTCGCCTTGAGATTGTGCAACTTTACCAAGTTAAATTTCGCAAAATGATTGAGTACATCCTGAGAAATGTGTGAAACACTTTACCTATGTCTGAAAGAGCTTCTCTGCAATGGCGACTTTGACACCTGCAACTTCTTAGCACTGGTTCTCACAATGTTGAACCCGTTTGATCAAGATCTTCTAGCAATAGATGGCTTACCTTTCAACTTAAATTTTGAGCCCTCACTTGTGTAAAACTTTACACTGTGGACTGAGCACTGACCATTTCTTTGAAGATGAAATGTGCGCCAGATTTTACGACTCTTAGAACATTCTTACATATGAATGTTCCTAATCAAAATTCTCTCAGCCTGATTGCAATTAATCTCTCAAATTCTAGCCATAGATAGATTAACTATGGACTTAGATAAGTACAAAAGGATTCCTCAAAAGATTAAGCACAGAAGGAGTATGGAAGAGAAGATAGACGCGCAGAATTCTACAACATTTTCTTCTTCATTACTTTTCATACATATGGTTGATGATACATACAATGTTCATCACCTATTCACCTATTCTTCTCTATCTCATCTATATCACTCTCTCTATCTACGAATACATATCTGTAGATATATATACGAGTCTAACTCGTCATCCTTTTCAAAATACATTGAACTATTTACAAGAGTAGTATACAAAAGAAACATTTCTGACTCTATTCTCTTCCTTTGAAAGTAATCTTCATCCTTCCAAATATCTTTTCAATTTTGGACTTCATGTAATCACTTATTGATGATTGCTCTGCTCCAACAATGGACAAAGGAAACCATCCTGAATCTCAGATTCCATGTGAATCCTATATCTCATGATTGGTTCATAATTTGGGGAAACTAATGCATCCATTGCATCTGGAACGTGCCAAAACCCAAGATCGACTGTCTTCTTGCTTGATTCTGACATCCAAAGACCATGCTTTGAATTGGTGACATTATCAATGACATCATCAATGGCATCATCAATGACATCATCAATTCGTAATCGCCCTAGAACCACCCTTGGAAAACCTATATAAGGAGGGGTTGGCCACATTCATAATCATTCTTGCCAATACTAGTATTGGGAGCTCAAGGAGTCATGACCGGCAACTAAGTACTCTCCAGTTCCAGTTCCAGTTCTTGTCTTGTTCCTTGTTCTAGTTCTTGGACATCCTGTCTTGTCCTCTTGTAATCTCATAGTACGAGATCCTATCGAGTTCTTTCTTGTATCTTGTTCATCTCCCAGAGGGGAGTTCTTGTAATCCAGATATCTTGTTTAATACTTACGATCCTAGGTTGTGGGATCTCCTGTATAATCTCTAGTCGAGTTATTCATACCTATCAGTCCCGGGTTGTGGGATGTCTTGTATCAATCACATAATCTTGTATCATTTTCCCTTCGTGGGTGTTCTTGTAATCAGAAGTGTCATTCCAAAATCTTCTCTAATGTAGTCAGAGAGCACAATCTAGTGCTCCCCTAAGACACATGGAGAAATAGAGTCGGTACACTCATTGGAACCTCATGGTTGCACGAGGATACTCATCTATGGATGTGTAAAGTAGCCAAACAAGAGGAAGAACAGTTAGAAGCCAGGACGTTAGGTTCAGAATGACATCCACGAACTCTTCAAGACCTAGCTTATGCACCTATAGTATTTCCAGACGAGGAATTCGAGCCTCACGGTTGGGTAGAGATCTTAGCTACGATGGAAATATCAGTGAATGAAGAGCAGTGGACCCCTCATTGTGATGAGGATGAATATGACATTTCCATCTTTATGATTGAACCTGTTGAGGAAGACTTTATCCTAGAAGAGTGCACGAAAGCGACCCAAGAACGGAACGAGAGTGGTGACGAGGACCTAGAATCCATCATCATGGAACCCTTCTGTTCCATAGAAGAGGAATAATTTTATTTTGTAGAGGCCAAAACCCTTGAAGAGGAAAAGGAAAGTCAAATGGAATGACATGAGTCACTCACAGAATGTACAAAAAATAAGCAGAAGAAGAGAAAGAAATCACCTAAGTCAAAAGAAGAATAAGAACCTCTCATGGAAGTACCCAAGAATTTCAAGAAGTATGAAATAGAAGATATAAGAATCATGGTACGAATGCCTAGAAGAGAAGCCAATGTTGGAGAAGTATATGATAATCGAGAGAAAACCAAAAAAGCATAGTCACCTCAGAAGAAGGAGAAGAAAAATGTACATACATATCTATAGTGCATGATTTGACTACTAAAGAAGAAGAAGAGTTAATTGCCCTACTGCGAGAATACAGAGATGTGTTTTCTTGGAGTTACAAAGACTTGAAAGGAGTAGACCCAGATATATGCTCCCATAGAATTCCTATGACTTCAGATGCCAAAACTACAAAACAGAAGCCATACACATACAATGATAACTACGTTGCTAAGATTGAAGAAGAAATAGATCGTTTGATAGAAGCAAGATTCATTTACGAAATTGAGCATACCAAATGAGTATCCCCTATTGTGGTTGTGTCCAAGAAGAACGGGAAGTTGTACGTGTGTATTAACCTTAAAAAAGTGAATGTGGCCACGATTAGAGACAATTATCCTCTTTCTATCACCGAACACTTATTGGAAAGAGTTGCGTGCAAGGAAGTCTACAAATTTCTTGTTGCTTTCTCAGGCTATAATCAAGTATCCATTGCTCCTGAAGATCAGCATAAGACGGCTTTTGCCATAGAATGGGGCATATTTGCATTTCGTGTGATGCCATTTGGGCTAACAAATGCACCCGCCACTTTCCAATGACTCATGTGTCATGTTTTTAAGGAATTCCTATGAAAGAATTTGGAAGTTTATGTGGATGACATATGTGCTCATTTGAATATAAGCAGAATCATATCCCTAAACTAAGGAAAGTATTTGACAAATGTGGAGAATATCAAGTTTTCTTGAATCCAAAAAGTGTGTTTTCATGTTCAGGTAAGGCAAAATTCTAGGACACATAGTGTCAAAGAACGGAATATCTACGGATGAAGAAAAGGTGAAAGTAATTGCCGACCCACCTAAGCCAAGAAATGTAAAGGAAGTACAAGCTTTTATGGGCCATTGTGGTTATTACCAACAATTTATACACATGTACGCAATCATAGCGAAGCCCTTGTACTATCTTTTGACCAAATTTGAATGGACAGATGCATGTGAGAATTCATTCAATGAACTTAAACAACGCTTGTGTTTAGCACCTATATTAACAACCCCTGATTGGAGCAAGCCATTCCATGTACATGTGGATGCATCCAACTATGCCATAGGATGTGTGTTGGCACAAGCTACTAATGAAGGCAATAAAGATTTGCCCATAGCTTACACAAGTAGACAATTGAATGCAGCAGAAAGAAACTACACCACTACAGAATGTGAAGGATTAGGAATGATTTACCCAGTAAAGAAGTTCAGGCATTACTTGTTGGCGAATCAGTTCAAGTTCTTCACGGATCATCAAGCATTGCTGTACTTAGTCAATAAGCCTTGTAACATTGGATGACTAATATGATGGTTTCTATTACTCATGGAATATGACTTTGAAGTAGTAGTCAGGAAGGGAAAGACCTACCTTAGAGCTGACCATCTCTCAAGATGAACCACAGAAGAAGCTCCTCAAGGAATAGTAGATGAACTGCCAGATGCATACCTGTTTAATCTCGAAATAGTACCAGAATGGGCTAAGCTTATTGTCCCTATTCTCACTTTTGGGCCCAAGAAACCTAGGTTAGGATCAAAGAAGGAGAAATCACCAAATCACAGAGATATCAAATAATAACAGGAAGTATATATAAATAGGATAATCAAAAAATTATTGCTTGTTGTGTAGACAAATCAAAATATGCAAATTGGTTGCAACTAGCATGCGTACGTACATTACAGCAACATCACTCAAAGCATCGTACCACTACAAGAAAAAGGGGGGCGTAGCGACGCCCCTGAATTGAAAAAAAAAACGGGAACCGTCCCTTATGCGATGAGGTCATCGCATAAGTGATGGTAGGAATTTCGATTTTTTTTTCCCGACCCTCATCGCATAAGCGATGCTAGCATCGCTTATGCGATGCTAATTAAGAGCGTCGCTAATGCTGTCGCTGCTTAGTGACCAAGTGAGCGACGTTGGCAAACTGCAGAGCGTCGCATATGCGACACTCTGGAATGTAAAAAAAAATTTGATTTCTCCCAGCACATTTGTGTCGGGACTTGGACGCGAGCAAGAAGAGAGAGAGAGAGAGAGAGAGAGAGAGAGAGAGAGAGAGAGAGAGAGAGAGAGAGAGAGACAGAGCGCACGCGAGAGAGAGAGGGCCGCACAAACTAACAGCAAGCAGGTATGCGCACACACACACACTTACACACACATACATATGTACACACACACATATACACACATAGACACACACACACATACACATAGACACACACACACACATACACACAAATACACACACATATACACACATACACAAATAAGGTTGCATACACACATGCACACATAATGCATACACATGCACACACATATACACATACATATACACATACATATACACACACATACACAGACACATACACACACATACACACACATACATACACACATACACACACACATACACACACACACATACATACACACATACACACATACACACATATATGCATACACACACATAGAGAGACATGCACACATATACACATACATGCATACATAATGCATATGCATATGCATACATCCATACATACTTACATGCATACACACACATATGCATACACACACATCCAAACATACACACTCATAGACACACAAAATGATGCATTCACACACATACACATGCATACACACATAGACACACATAGACACATATATACACACACACATCCAAACATACACACTCATAGACACACATTCATACACACACACATCCAAACATACACACTCATACACACACATACACATAGAGGTGCACACACATATACACACATATACACACACACATAGACACATACACAACGTTGCCTCGGAATCACAGCGTCGGTATAAGCATCGGTAATTTGCTGGAACTACCGATGCTGATACTGACGCATATACCGATGCTCTCTTTTTAACTGGGCCCAAACCCGAAATTCGTCATTCTGAGCCTTTCGAATGTAGAACTTCTCCTTTCGGGTTCGCACGCGCCAACAGCAGAGCAGAACTCTGTTTGTCATCCTCTCTCTCTCTCTCTCCCTCTCTCCCTCCCTTCCCTCTCTCTCTCTCTCTCTCTCTCTCCCTCCATCTCTCTCACTATCTCTCTCTCTCTCTCCCTCTCTCTCTCTCACTCTCTCTCCGTCTCTCTCCCTCTTTCTCTCTCCCTCTTTTTCTCTCTCCCTCTCTCTCTCTCTTTAAACAGACCTCTATCTTTATATATCTGAAGTTTTGGTAAGTAGATCGCACATATTGTACCACTCTTTTTTCTTTTTCTATGTTTTTTCTTTACTAATATGTTCTTTGTTTGGTTTTGCAAGAGATTTTGGGATCAAATCTTTGGAAATTCGACAAACAAGCACCTCAAGTGGATTTTGACAATCATGATTCAAACAATTCTCTCTCTCTCTCTCTCTCTCTCTCTCTCTCTTTCCCTCTCCTTCCCTCTCTCTCTCTAAACACACCTCTATTTTTATAGATCTGACGCTTTGGTAAGTAGATCGCACATATTGTACAACTCTTTTTTCTTTTTCTATATTTTTGCTTTTCTAATATCTTCTCTCTTTAGTTTTGCAGGAGATTTTTGAGATCAAATCTTTGGAAATTCAACGAAGGAGAATTTCAAGTGGATTTTGACAACTTTGATTCAAAAATTACATCAATGCAAGTAAAACATATATCACTCTTTTATCTTTCTTTATATTTTTGTTTTCTAATATCTTCTCTCTTTATTTTTGTTTGAGAGAGAGAGAGAGCGAGAGAGAGAGAGGGATATGCATATGCATACATGCATGCATGCATATGCATACATGCATGAATGCACATGCATACATGCATGCATGCATATGCATACATGCATACATGCATATGCATACATGAATGCATATGCATACATGAATGCATATGCATACATGAATGCATATGCATACATGAATGCATATGCATACATGAATGCATATGCATACATGAATGCATATGCATGCATGCATACATGCATACATGCATGCATGCATACATGCATGCATGCATATGCATACATGCATGCATGCATATGCATACATGCATACATGCATGCATATGCATACATGCATGCATGCATATGCATACATGCATGCATGCATATGTATACATGAATGCATATGCATACATGCATGCATATGCATGCATGCATGCATGCGGGATATGCATATGCATACATGCATGCATGCATGCATGCATGCAAGCATATGCATATATGCATGCAAGCATGTGCATATATGCATGCATGCATATGCATAAATGCATGCATGCATACCTGCATGCATGCATACCTGCATACATGCATATGCATACATGAATGCATATGCATACATGCATGCATATGCATACATGCATGCATGCATGCATATGCATAGATGCATGCATATGCATACATGCATGCATGCATATGCATACATGAATGCATATGCATACATGCATGCATGCATATGCATACATGCATACATGCATACACGCATATGCATACATGCATATGCATACATGAATGCATATGCATACATGCATGCATGCATATGTATACATGAATGCATATGCATACATGCATGCATGCATATGTATACATGAATGCATATGCATACATGAATGCATATGCATACATGCATGCATATTCATGCATGCATGCATGCGGGATATACGTATGCATACATGCATACATGCATACATGCATACATGCATACATGCATATGCATACATGAATGCATATGCATACATGCATGCATATGCATACATGCATGCATGCATATGCATACATGCATGCATGCACATGCATACATGCATGCATGCATATGTATACATGAATGCATATGCATACATGCATGCATGCATATGTATACATGAATGCATATGCATACATGCATGCATGCATATGTATACATGAATGCATATGCATACATGCATGCCTATGCATGCATGCATGCATACATGCATGCATGCATATGCATACATGCATGCATGCATATGCATACATGCATGCATGCATATGCATACATGAATGCATATGCATACATGAATGCATATGCATACATGCATGCATATGCATACATGAATGCATATGCATACATGAATGCATATGCATACATGCATGCATGCATATGCATACATGCATGCATGCATACATGCATACATGCATGCATGCATACATGCATACATGCATGCATGCATGCATGCATATGCATACATGCATGCATGCATGCATGCATATGCATAAATGAATGCATATGCATACATGCATATGCATACATGCATGCATATGCATACATGCATGCATATGCATACATGCATGCATATGCATACATGCATGCATGCATGTATGCATATGCATACATGCATGTATGCATATGCATACATGCATGTATGCATATGCATACATGCATGCACGCATATGTATACATGAATGCATATGCATACATGCATGCATATGCATGCATGCATATGCATACATGCATATGCATACATACATGCATGTATGCATATGCATACATGCAAGCAAGCATATGCATACATGCATGCATGCATATGCATACATGCATGCATGCATATGCATACATGCATGCATGCATATGCAGACATGCATACATGCATATGCATACATGAAGGCATATGCATACATGAAGGCATATGCATACATAAATGCATATGCATACATGAATGCATATGCATACATGCATGTATGCATATGCTTGTATACAAGCTTAAGCATGCATATGCATACATGCATACATGCATACATGTAGAGAGAGAGAGCATACATATATATATATATAGAGAGAGAGAGCATACATGTAAGCATGCATGCATATGCATACATACATACATGCATATGTATGAATGCATATGCATACATGTAGAGAGAGAGAGAGAGCATACATGTAAGCAAGCAAGCACATGCATACATGAATGCATATGCATACATGCATGTATGCATATGCATACATGCATGTATGCATATGCTTGTATACAAGCTTAAGCATGCATATGCATACATGCATGCATGCATATGTATACAAGCATGCATATGTAAGCAAGCATGCATATGTAAGCAAGTAAGCATATGCATACATGCATGCATATGTATACAAGCATGCATATGTAAGCAAGCAAGAATATGTACATGTATGTATACAAGCAAGCATATGCATACAAGCATATACAAGGAAGCATATGTATATGTATATGTATCCATGTATACATATACAAGCAAGCATATGCATATGTATATGTATATGTATATATGTATGCATATGCATATGCATACATGTATGCATATACATACATGTATATGTACATGTATGTATACAAACAAGCATATGCATATGTATATGTATACATGTATGCATATGCATATGCATATGTATACATGAATGCATATGTATACAAGCTTAAGCATGCATATGCATACAAGCAAGCATATGCATACATGAATGCATATGCATACATGAATGCATGTGCATACATGAATGCATATGCATACATGAATGCATATGTATACATGAATGTATATGTATACAAGCTTAAGCATGCATATATATACATTGGATGAGATGAGATCTTCATATTGCATCAGATGGGATCTCCACGTACACCATCTCCACGTACACCTTGGGGTGCACACGATCATGACGAATCAAAGATATATCATATCCGTAATGGAGCTCCAGTTATGGATGCGGCGCGGAAGTCAATGTGACAACGTATACGACAACTCTGCTCGATCGAATTCGGTCATTCAGTAATGTTAAAATGGACCGAACAGGATAGAGACTCTAAAAATCATATCATACAATGCATATATGAAGAGTACCGGCCAGCACCTGGCAATCTTGTTGTGAGTTCCGATTGGATACAACACACAGCACGCGAGGTGATGTTGCATCGACGATCAGAAGCTCGCGATGCTTTCAAAGCAGGCTTACCAAAGCCTGTATGGCTAGACGCCGAAGAATGGGAATCGATTCAGGATGAGCATCAACATACTCCTGATTGGTATCCTCAACAAAGAGATGCGGCGGCCACATGGTTAGATACGGTTGGAACGTCGCATTTAGGTAGCGGCGGATACGACAGTATGCGCTACCAATTTGTAAGTATGATGTTAATTATTGAAGTTGTTTGTGTTAAGTATATTATGTATATTCATCTAACATTTTGCATATTTACTATAGGAGTTGGCAGTGGGTCGTCCTCCAACGCGAACTGAAGAATCGTATGGATATCGACATGGACTGACTGCACTGTTACAAGACTTAGAGGGACGCGGTGCAATCGTCTCATGGGAGAATATTCTTGATTAGGTAAAGTTATATCTTGGTTTCGTGTTTCTAGTTGTTGTTTATAAATGTCATGTTAATTGATCTTATTTTATACATATGTTTTGTTGCAGGATTGTAGGTGTAAATATTTTGATCAATGCCATAATTTTATATCACACTCGCATACGACAATCATGAACCATAATTTTGTATTCGATTCCTATATGGAAGTGTTTTATCACATTGCCACAATTTTGTATTACACTCCTATGTGGCAATGATGTACCATAATTTTGTATTTGATTCCTATATGTAAGTGCCATTTATGGAATATACGACTTTCTGTACATGAATCATTGTTCATTTTTGTTCATATAAGTTTATGTTTTGGTTGCCATTAGAGTACATAACACATGTACTCAGTTGGGTAGAGTGTATTGTCTTTTGCTAAACAACATCATGCTGTAGTAAAAGACAACACACTCTGCCCAAAAAAATTTGTGCAGGTATGGTCGTCGGTATACGCGTCGGTAACTCCACTATGGTCGTCGGTATATGCGCCGGTACACCCAGTGGGGACGTCGGTATAAGCGTCGGTATATCCGTCGGAAATACCGGTGCTTATACTGACGCATATACTGACGCTTATACCAATGCCATACGGGCGCTTTCTTTTCGACGCATATACCGACTGTAACACCGACATCGTGAAGAATTCACGCCCGTTCATTTGCCTCGGTAGCAACCTTGGTATACCCTCGATATGTTGTAGTGTACATTGTAGACTTTGCATGGACTAGGAGTAGATTGTCCTTCTATGGAAGCAGATGTCTATAAGTTATGTAAAGAATGTCTTGTATGTTGTGCAAGTCCACCAATAGAACATGCCACATTATATCATATGTCTCTCACACCAGAATGGAGCGAACCATTAGTGACATACTTGAGGACGAAAACATTCCCTCAAGGAATGACTTTAGCATGACAACGCTGTCTAGAGCATGAAGCTCAAGGCTACTCACTTATTGGTGACAACCTATACAAATGAGGAAGAGACAGATACCTATGAGAATGTGTTCATGAGAATGAGTATTTGAGAGTACTAGAGACTGCACACCAAGGTGTTGTAGGAGGTCATTTTGGCCCTGATAGGATAATCAAATCCATACTATTTGCAAGATTATGGTGGCCCACTCTTCACATGGATACACATACTTATGTTAAGAGATGTGATGTGTGCCAAAGAACTCAATTTCCTACTTGTAGAGATGAAATGCCATTGAAACCCATGATGGGAGGACGTGCATTTTCCAAGTGGAGCATAGATTTTGTAGGATCCATTAACCCCCGTGCAAAAGGTACTCATGCTGAATACATCATAGTTGCGACAAGATTATCTTACCAAATGGGTAGAGGCTAAGGCCACAAAAAAGAATGATGCACACATGACTCCAAAATTCTTATTTGAAAATGTCTTTACAAGATATGGACTGCCCATAGAGCTAGTGAGCGATCGATGAACTCACTTTCTAAACCAGGTCATTGAATATTTGTTACAAGAGTTTATGGTGATTCACAAGAAATCTGCACCATATCATCCTCAGGCCAATGGTCAAGCTGAAAGCACTAACAAGATCCTTTGCACTATATTGATGAAACTCATGAACAAAAAACGTTCAGATTTGTTGGAGTTTATTGATCTCCAAAGTACAGCTAGAAGTAGGTGAAACCCAACAGGACCTAGTTGACTTTTTCACAAACTTGTATGCACAGACCAGTTTTCTTGCAGAGCAAACTACTCTTTACTCACTTAGAATTTTCCAAAACTATTTCACACACATAAAATAGACTCTAAGAGCTTTCCAACAAGCTATAGAACACACCTCAAATGGATAAATGCACAATGAGCTATGACCTCTGCAATATGCAGCTTTAATGGAGACCTTGAAACAAAGATGAACCCGAGGACACACATCACTTGCAGAGACTAGAGCTCTTAACTCACAACTCCAATGAATCTTAAACTTTCCAGAATACATGTAGACTTTGAGAGCTTCCTAAGAAGCCAAATAACACATGATTTGGATACATATACAAGGAGATATGACCTCTGCAAGTTAGAGGTTTAATGGAGACCTTCAACAAAGATAAAACCAGAGAACACACACTACTTGCAGAGAGTACTGCTCTCAGCTCACAAATCCAATGATTATGAAAATTTACAGGAAGAAAGTAGACAGTAAGAGCTTTCAAATGCGCTATTACATGTTGGATATATAATGAGGGAGATACAAGCTCTGCAATCTCTGCATAAAAAACTACAGCAGCATAGAGATACACATATGCCTCTCTTGGAGTTCCCACAAGATCATGACTTTTCTCCTCTTTTTATAGCATGGGAAACTAATCTAAAACCTTCCTAAAATATCTAAATTCGTGGTAGACACTTGGGTGGAGGTTTTACATGACTCAAGTGCTCAAATAAGCAAAGCATTGATGGACTTTGAGAACTAGCCACATCGACCTTCCGCTAGGACACCACTGCAGCTCCCTTGTGACTCACTAAGTTGACTCACCATGTTCTAGAACTCACGTGGTATTTTTGCTATCTTTTATGAATAATATGAGCCTTCTTGAAGTATTTTAAGACTTTCCAAAGGTATTTACATAATTTGAAACTTGTACCCTACATAAAACAAATGCTCGCAACATTCTCCCCCTCAAGTTTCAAAGGGTATTTCCTTCATGCCAAGAATATAGTTGAATCTTTGAAGCTTTGGTCCATCCAAGGATTTGGTGAAGATATCTGCAACTTGATCCTTTGTTCCCACAAAAGAAATTTGTACTTCATTGTTTATGGCCTTCTCTCAAACATAAGGATAGTGAACCTCTATATGCTTTGTTCTAGCATGAAAATAGGATTTGAGGTCATATGAATGCTACTCAAGTTATCCCCATATATCAGTGGTACATCAACCTGCACATTCAAGTCATGAAATAACTTTTTAAACCACATAACTTCAGTAGTAGCCAATGCTAAACCTCTATACTCAGCCTTTGTAGAAGATAAAGCAACTGTAGGCTGTTTCTTTGAACTCCATGTTAATGTCTTGTTTCTTGCTATTACCACATATCCACTTGTGGATCTTCTGTCATCTTTGCTTCCAGCCCAATCTGCATCACTAAAGACTTTAAGAAGTTAGATCAGCATCATGACTATAAAATAATCCTTCGTTCATGGTACCTTTCAAATACCTAAGCACTCTTTTCGCTGCATGCATATGAGGTACTCTAGGTTCATGCATAAACTGTGACAATACTCCCACTGCATAGCATATATCAGGTCTAGTTTTGTTGCATAAATCAAAGATCCTACCATGGATCTATATGCATTCATATCATGCAACTCATCACCTTCCTTTGCACTCAACTTTATATTACATTCCATTGGAGTAGAAACAAATTTACATTCCTGCATACCAAACCTTTTCAGCATATCACATATATACTTTCTCTGTATCAACCACATACCTTCATCGCCATACACAATTTCAATCCCAAGAAAGTATCTAAGCAAACCAAGATCTGAAATTTTAAATTCCTTTCCCAAATTACCTTTTATCTCATCAATTGCTTTTGCATCATTCCCTGTAATCAACAAGTCATCCACATAAATGCATACATAGACACACATGTCATCTACATATTTTACATAAAGTGAAGGATTAGCATGACTTGTTGTGTATCCTTGCAACATAAGATACTTTACCAACCTTGCATTCCATGCCCTTGGTGCCTGTTTAAGACCATACAATGCCTTCTTTAACCTGCATACATGATTAGGACATTTTGCATCCACATAACCATCTGGTTGTGACATATACACTTCTTCATTTAACTCACAATTAAGAAAGGCATTCTTTATATCGAGTTGATATATATTCCACCTTTTACTTGCAGTTAAAGCCAACAAAGTTCTCACCATTGCCATGTTTGCTACTGGACTGAATGTTTCTTCATAGTCCAATCCTTGAGTTTGATTATATCCTTTTGCTACAAGTCTAGCCTTATATCTTGACACACTACCATCACTATTTCTTTTAATCTTAAAAACCCACTTGCAACCAATTACCTTTTGCTTTGGTGTCTTTGGAACTAAATTCCAAGTCTTGTTATCCTGTAGTGCTTCCATTTCTTCCCACTTTTCATCTCCTTTTGCCTCATCATAACATGAGGGTTCATTTTCCTGCTCAACTTTTATCATAAAAGCATAATGAGTATTCATGAAAGATTCATACGTATACCTTTGAGGTTGCTTACTCACTCTTGAAGTTCTTCTTACCTCTAATGTAGATGCTCTTCCTTTCTTATTAGGAGCCTTTGATGATTCTCCATACTCACATACATCACTAATTTCCTCTCCTTCATCATTCACTTCAACAAGTTTGAGTTTACCTTTACTTTTAACACTTGGAGGTGACTCTTGCCTTAATCTTCCATTGAAAGGTGATCCTCTTTCTTCATCCAAACCACTCCTTTCATCATTTAAACTTCCTGATGGTTGAACTATGCATTCATCTCCTTCAACCACACCTTCTTCATTTTCATCCATGACCTGCAAACAATTCTTATCTGCATACCATGAAAGTGATTCATCAAAGTTTACATCTCTTGACACAACAACCTTATTGGTATGAGGATTATAGCATCTATATCCTCTTTGAGTATCTGCATAACCAATAAATATACATTTTTCTGATTTCGCATCAAGTTTAGATCTCACCTCACTAGGTACATGTACATAACATACACAACCAAATACTTTCAAATGACTTACACGTGGTTTCCTTCCATGCCATACCTCATATGGTGTCAAATGATGAACTCCAGCAGTAGGTACTCTATTCATAATGTACACACTTGTGCTAACAGCTTCAGCCCAAAAAGAATTAGGCAAACACATATTATTTAGCATGCTTCTAGATGCTTCTGCTATGATTATGTTTCTTCTTTCCGCGACTCCATTTTGTTGTGGAGTATACCTACATGTAACTTCTCTTTTGATACCTTCATCATACAAAAGAGCAGTAAAAGCTTGAGAGAAATACTCTCCCCCTCCATCGGATCTTAGCTTCTTAACATATCTTCCTGTTTGCTTCTCGACAAATGATTTAAAATTTTTGAAACAATGAAAGATTTCACTCTTATGTTTAATGAAATACACAAATGTCATTCTACTATGATCATCAATGAATGATACATAATACTTATTACCAGCCAAGGATGCCTCTTTAGTAGGACCCCATACGTCCGTGTGTATAAGGTCTAGCAATCCACTGCTTACATAGCTTGAATGCTTGAAAGGATGTCTACTCTGCTTACCCATTTGACATGCTTCACAAAGATGCACCATATGTTGCTTAGTAAGATCAGGTAATCCTTCAACAATCCTCTTCTTTGATAGCTCCTTTAACTTGTGTACATTCACGTGTCTAATCCTTTTGTGCCATAGATCAAGCTGTGCTATTCGATGCATACCATAAGAGAAATAGTTTGTATGATTTGGGTTTACCTTGAATGTAAACAATCTACCTTGTTTTTGACCTCTAGCAATTAGCCTCCTTTGCTTTGGATCCTCAATGAAGCAACCTGCATGATTAAATCTTATTTGCAAACCTTTTTCTACCATTTGACCAACTGACATCAAATTCTTAGTAATCGTTGGCACATAAAGTACATCCTTCAAGCAATTTGTCTTGCTCTTATCCTGCATAACAACATCTCCAACCTGCATAATCTTATGTGTTGTATCATCTCCTATTTCAACATGACCTTTACATGAAGGATTATGCATATTAGAAAACCATGAAGCATCATGTGACATATGGTTAGAACAACCACTATCTACATACCATACATCACTATTGCAATTCATCTTAGTTTCTACATTCATCATAAGAAGAGAATAATAAACATCACTTTTACCTTCAACCGCATGATTTCCTTGTTGTTTACCTCTTCTTGAATAGCCTCCTCTTTGATTACCACCTTGATTATTTTCATTTTGATAGCAATCTTTGGCATAGTGTCCATACCTTCCACATATATAGCAATTGTTGTTATCTTCACTCCTTTGTCTTTGATTGTAGTTGCAGCAGCCTCTCGTACCTCTAGCACTTGATCTTCCTCTTCCTCTTGTGTTGAAGAAGCCACTTGAAGTCCCTTCATCATTTCTCCTTCTTCCTCGACCTCTATTTAAACCTCTTCTTCCTCTGTTTCCACCTCTTGATGATCCTACATAAAGAGCTTGTCCTTGAGATCCTTTTTGATTTGAAGTAGAGCCATTTAGATTTATCTCCTTCGTGACCATATAAAGCAACAAGCTGATCAAAGTTTGGTAATTCTCCTCTAACATAAACTGAAGTAATGAATGGTTTCCATCTCTCATCATCCTTCAGTCCGTTGAGAGTATGTGCAACCAAGTCGTCGTCCTCCACATGAGCTTGAATTGATCCTAGTTGATCTACAATCTCTTTAACCTTCAACAAGTAATCATTGACCGATGTCCTTGTATCTTTCTCTATGTTATTCAACTCATTTTTTAGTTGAATCTTCCTTGCTCTTCTACCTGTAGCATACAATCTTTCCAATGCAAGCCAAACATCTCTACTTGTGTCTAGATCTTGTATGTGTCCTACCATTGAATCTTGAATATTTTGTGATAAAATAAATATAACCCTTTTGTCTCTTTCATTCCAAAGTCTAAACTCCCTCAATTGTTGCTGATTTGGATCCTCTGGTAATATAAGTTTGATATCCGTTCCATCAATCAAACCATACAAGCCTCTACCTTGCAAGTATGCTGTGATTCTAAATCGCCATGCTTGATAGTTGTTCTTATCAAGCTTCTCTATTTGTGCATGTTGATCGCCCATTGTTCAAAATACTAAACTTCCTCCTTTAACCCTCCTTTTGGATATATGTGATAAGAAGAAGTATGAGAGTTAGCACCTTTCTTTGCTTGGATGTTGCTTGAGATGCTTCCTTGCTATCTCCTTCTACCTTTGTGTAGTGTCGATGATGAACCGCTACTCCAATAGCTTCAAATTCTTCATCAAGGTATTATAACCTTCTCCAAGCTTCAATTCCTTGCTCTGATACCAATGTTGGAGTTTATTGATCTCCAAAGGACAGCTAGAAGTAGGTGAAACCCAACAGGGCCTAGTTGACTTTTTCACAAACTTGTATGCACACACCAGTTTTCTTGCAGAGCAAACTGCTCTTTACTCACTTAGAATTTTCCAAAATTGTTTCACACACCAAAACTAGACTCTAAGAGCTTTCCAACAAGCTATAGAACACCTCAAATGGATAAATACACAATGAGCTATGACCTCTGCAATATGCAGCTTTAATGGAGACCAAAACAGAGATGAACCCGAGGACACACATCACTTGCAGAGACTATTGCTCTTAAGTCACAACTCCAATGAATCGTAAACTTTCCAGCATACATGTAGACTTTGAGAGCTTTCTAACAAGACAAATAACACATGATGTGGATACACACACAAGGAGATATGACCTCTGCAAGTTAGAGGTTTAATGGAGACCTTCAGCAGAGATAAAACCAGAGAACACACACTACTTGCAGAGAGTACTGCTCTCAGCTCACAAGTCCAATGATTATGAAAATTTACAGGAAGCAAGTAGACAGTAAGAGCTTTCAAATGAGCTATGAAACATGTAATTTGGATATACAATGAGGGAGATGCAAGCTCTACAATCTCTGCATAAAAAACTACAGCAGCATAGAGATACACATATGCCTCTCTTGGAGTTCCCACAAGATCACGACTTTTCTCCTCTTTTTATAGCATGGGAAACTAATCTAAAACCTTCCTAATACATCTAAATTCGTGGTAGACACTTGGGTGGAGGTTTTACATGACTCAAGTGCTCAAATAAGCAAAGTATTGATGGACTTTGAGAACTAGCCACATCGACCTTCCACTAGGACACCACTGCAGCTCCCTTGTGACTCACTAATTTGACTCACCATGTTCTAGAACTCACGTGGTATTTTTGCTATCTTTTATGAATGATATGAGCCTTCTTGAAGTATTTGAAGACTTCCCAAAGGTATTTACATAATTTGAAACTTGTACCCTACATAAAACAAATGTTCGCAACAAGATTGGGACAAATAGTTGCACCACGCTATTTGGGCATATAGAGTGGCCTACAAGACTGTACTCAATGCAACTCCGTTTTAGATGGTTTTTGGTCAAAACGATGTGCTTCCCTTTGATTTCTTGATACCCACCCTTAAGGTTTCACAAGAACATCAATGGATCGGCCATGAATTATCATCATGGATAATGGACTTGGAACGGTTAGGTGAAAGCAACTGCAGTCATATATGTAGCAAAGAAGGGATAGAAAGCCTATTTTGATGCACATGTGAAAGATAAAGGCTTAAAGGAAGGTGATTTAGTCTTAGTGTATACACTGAAAAAACATGCACAAAAATTAGAAAAGCGAGGTTATGGATCTATGATCATTAACAAACTTTTGACAAGTGGAGTGGTACAAGTAGCCACCCTGGAGAGATAATGCCTAATTACATTAGTGGTTGTAGAGTCAAGCTTTATCAGGAACCTCTTACTGAGGATATGCTTAGAAGACTCACGTTGGCAAATAAGCATAAGGAGGAAGAAAAGAGATACGCACGAAAGCTCAGATAGAAGTTATAGAACACATTGAGCACATGAATCTAAGAAGACAAGGACCAGGGAGAGAACATTACAACCATCTGGAAGAAACACCTAGATACCCCATGGCCATGTGTCAAACAAAGTCAACTATTCATCCTAGCATAGTGGATAGGAGACCATTCATTACAGTCATGCTAGAGCATGGCTTTAATTGATTCAGGTGATATGACTAGTGCCATTAGATGGTCCCACCATAAAGACTTATGAATAGAAATGCAGCCAATTGAGGCATACCTCATAGGGCTAGGAGGCATGGAAACTCCTTGCATGGGTGAGGTGGACCTTCCTATCCTCATACACGAAGTGACCATGATAGTGAAACTCATAGTGTGCCATGAGGACGGCTTGATAGAAGCCCTAATCCTCGGCGAAGATTGGCTATAAAATCACTCAGTAGACCTAAATTGTAGACAAGGCTCCCTATAGATTTGAACCTTAGACCAATTGTGAGTGATATCTCTTGACTTCCCTAACAACACTCTGCCTGAGGTATGTAACCCCAGACTATATGCAATGAATGCGAAGGAGGACCAGAAGATCTCTCCCCAAATAAGTCAAATTACATCTACACCAACCCATGCGGGATTGGCGATGGATAATTGCTACTCAGGAGAACATCAATATATTTTCCCTTGGTCTTCCTACAAACTAGAAGGGGTCACCACACACTAGATGGGTTAGGTGGGTTGCATCAGAGATCAACTGGACTGCGTCAATAGATAGATGGGCACAATAGCATCATGTGTCCCATCCTCCACACTTACTGCAGACTGGCCTAGATCTGTGGTACAGAATGCCTCAGTTCGTAATGGGCAAGCTTCAAAAGTGTTGGACCTCCCTTCTTTTCCAAAGCAAAGTGTCAACCTGACCTCTCACCCCCAATCACAAAGGAGTCAACCACGACTTAGGAACCCAAACCGACGATCATATCAAGTGACCCAGAGATGGCAACAACATCAACAAATTAAGACTACCTGCATGAAGCAGGTATGGGTGCCAAAGGGACAGAAAGCACCAACAGTTTCCAACAATGCAGACAATCCCAAGTAGAAGTTCATGCAACATCAACAACAATCTTCAACATCTCCTCGACCTTCTTCTACCTCGACAAAGCTTCAATAGATTTGGATTGCCAAGTAGTACTTAACCAACCGACCCACACCCATGCAGATCTGGGTACCCAAGCATTGTATTATAGCTCAAACCTCCAACCTTGTAATATATAACCCTTTGAAATCTCTTCACCCATTGACACCACGACCACCACTCTCACCTTTTGTACCTCAATAGAAGAGTACCACCCACTCATCAATGTTTAGGAAATGGATGCTGAAACGTATCCAGAAGCCTTCTCGTGATCCATTGTACAACATAACCCCCATCTCGACTAACCATTACCCTTGTAATAACTCATTCACAACTGAACTTTGTAAAAACTCAACCGCACTAACCCACCATCACTTGTCATAACATCTCATTAAGAAATGTATGCACTATCTAATGCATGTAGGTGTCTGTGACCTGCATTAGTTTTTGCAAAACTCATTCCATAAACCACCTCATAACACTCAGCTACATAGGTTACACATCGACTATGGAAAGGGATTGCGGTCTCACCTTATTGGGATCATGATTAATTTCCATACTAATGTGTTAATATTTTGTAGCAGATCTCCTCCGCATTCATCTTGCTCATCATGCAGACTGAAGGACCTTCTGCAGCTAGCCCAGGCACCTGTGGTCAATTTTGGCAATCTATTAGCTTAATGCTATCCCACGTTGCAACCTCCGGAGTTTCAGGGATTCCTAAGATCAATGCCCATAGATGATCCTCCTATGGGATACACTGAAAAAGTTCATAGCAATTCTAATTGGTTCCAAGGTTTAGCAAGACCCTTGGCAGATGTAGACTTTATCTTTGATGCCATGCTGTGTTTTGACAATATTAAGTGGGGCACGTACCAATTTTTCTCCAGAGAATTTGAAGAGCTTCAACATTCAGAAGAGTTATGACACATTTGGGCTAGAGCGGGTTTTATGGAATATTTTGGTGATCCATTGGCCAAACTTGACTTCGCTACTACTTGGTGACTACACTTACAGCCTCCGAGAACAAGGACTTGCCAAGAACATTTATTCTTCCATTATTGGTAAATGATCCTCCATACAAGAAATTTTATCTTTCGAAAAATCTCATTAGGGCAACGATTAAGATCCATGGGACTCACATGCCGATGGAGTGCAAAAGGTTTATTCTAGAGCCAATGAAGCATGGTGATGTTTTGAAGTGGGCAGATATTTTCGACGATCACACCGGAACTCTCTAAGCCATTGCGCATATGTATGCAACATTTTGCGTTTCCAGCCCATGATCGCTTTACCATCCCTCAAAAGCGCATCTCGTTTGGTTTCTATTTGGCCACTACAAGACCCCAAACCATAGATTTGGCTAGTTGGATTATCGAGCAGTTGTATTTAGCTTAGCAGAGATGGGAATGCAAACACGTCATCCACGGTTGTTGTGCTCTTACTAGAATCATCTATATGTGTTTGGCATATGCTTTGCCCATAGAACATGGAATGACCAGTGAAGAATTAAAAGCATTCAAAGGAACCACCAAAAAGGCCAGAAAAGCTAGAAAAGGATGGGCAAGCAAGTGCATGTGCGGTTCTATCCCATGCTTTCAAGTTCCAGAGTCCCCATCACCATAGCCATCCCCACAACAGTCTCCAACAAAACCCCCCACCTGTACAACCCATCCATATACACCTTTCACAACCTGTTACCACAGAAGGTACTACCGGTGCGTTGAATTCTCAAGCAACCACCATTCAAGAACCTACTACTACCACAGGAGAAATTCCCACCACCATTGGTGCAGAAGCCTTTACTTGCCTTATACCTAACTTGGAGGTAGAACCAACTAACACCACCTTTCATTTTGAAATGCATGATGCTTTCTCTAGTGAATTCCAATTTTTAGAAGGGCAGTTTTTCTCATAAGAGTATGAACGACCTAGTTACCCTACCCCCCCCCCCTCCCGATCAACCACACGAACAAGTAGTCTCTAGCTCAGAAGATGAGAGAATAGAAATCGATAATGAGGATTGTGATGATGAAGTTAGTCAGGATAGCCACAATTCTCAAGAGGATGTGTAGAATGACGAACATGAACAACAAACCAAAGCTCAAGGTGATACAAGTACCCACAAAAGGGACACATTCGAAGCTGCCGCCTCCACTTTGGCAATCCAAAAATTATATCGCACTATGTAGGTAGTCTGGGCATGTAGACAACTATCCGAAGCAGAAAGTTAAGCAATTCTTGAACAAGAAATCGCTATTGGAGGTTTCGAAGAAGCTTTCATTCAAGGCTTCAAGGAATTAGTTAAATCAATCGAAATCGTGGAGGCAATACATTATTTGTAGAGTAAACCACTATTGAAGTTTGAACCACGATGCATCTGTTTACTATCCAAGCCAGGTCAGTATATTCGCGTACCAATAGATGCCCAATCTTTGTAGCTAGTAAAGGCACTATCCTTCAGTATTTTAGGGGTGATGGTAGTGGGTGTGGATACCATCCTTCAAATCTATAAACATCTTCAAGCTTAATTAGCTTTTACTCCTGTAATGATTAAGTTAGATACAATCCAACACAAGGGGTAATGAGCAACTATGATACCAACAATTATGAACTCAACCTTTTCTTCTCATGCATACCATCCTTTTTCACCATCAAGAATTATAAGTAGAATGTAGTTTGGTAGAGTAACTCTAGTGGCTTGTTGATCTTGGTGTCGGCCAACTTTGGAGCAGGCAATAGTAGCTTGACACCATATAACAAACTTTACTAAGGAGATCGCTAGATGTGGCACTCTACATCACCCCTATTTGGAACTCAACAGTAATGCATATGGCTCTTTTTTACTTCCAGATGCATCTGAGTCTTCTACATCCAAATCAAGTATAAGATTTGTTTGTTTGCCAGTGTTTTCTAGAGCTCACTACATCATGCGGCTTTGGAAATTGACTCCCACTTGCCAAGGCAGGCCTATTGAAGTGGACAGTCATTGTAGCTCCCAGATCTTCATCTATATTCATGGATGTACCACCCAAAGTTTCCAATTAATTATGTCCGTCTGAATGAAGACTAGCCATACCATCAAGAATAACTTTGGATATGCCACTTTCTCACATCACAATCCTCTAAGGAGTATACACTAGTCTTTATGCTTGTGATAAAAACTTATTCTCTCATTTGTCTGAAAATTCCATAAACCTAGGTTGTTTGTTTCCTTATATTGTGAACCAGCAGATGTGTTATATCTAAAATTACTCTATTTAGCATTAACAGATCACCATCTGATCCAATAACAAGCCTCCTATTGAAGAGTTTGGAAGCATCCTATCTGTTCTACACCTAGTGGCCCACAGTCTTCAGGGTTTATTCTAATGGTCCCTCTAACTGTTTGGCTCTAAAGCAGCATCATTAACATCTATCATGTCCTGTGCAAGAATCTTTGATGAAGGACCCTAGACCACGTCATCCTTCATCAATTTCCTGTGCTTCAGCTTATGGCATCTCAATCTTGACAAAGACTTGCCAGCAAATGACCTTTTGATGGAGCCTTGCCCTATTCCTCAACCCTGCTAGTAGCCAACTATAAAAAGCATGTGTTTGTTGTACCATCTGGGTTATGATTGAGTGAATCAATCAGTCTCATGCATTGGAGATCTCCTTCTACCCTACTCTTATGAGTGTTGCTGAAAATGGGGGACCAATAAAGAGTTTTATGCAAGATCCTCCTCTCCTTCATATATATCTACTAAGCCTATTTCACTTGTTGTTTAAGCACATGAATTTTTTTTCAACATGCTTGTTTTTTTTTTTAATGGAGGTTCAGCCGAAGCCTACTCCCCCGGACTTTAACTTTGAAATTGCAACTGTACAAGTGATTGGGCATAGCACCCGCGGGACCCCCCGTATCCCACAAAGCAGGGGTTAGACAAAGTTACAACTGTAAGAGACATGGTTACAACTAGGTTTAACTGGCCTAAGCCATAGCATGTCCAACCCGGGACTTGAACCCTGGACCTCCACCTCAAGAGGCCAAAGCTCAACCAACTGTCCTACGGGACGTGGACTTTTAACATGCTTGTTATTTCAGCATGTGATAGCACCATCAATGTCTAAAAGTTTTGTCCTATACCTTTGAATCAGACCCTACAGGCTGTAGAAAACATCCATAATGTGCACACAAGCTTGGAGCCTTGCTCATATGCAAGGATAAAAACAGGTAATACTATTTTCCCAAGATGACTAGGGAAGTGGACACAACATTGGTATCCATATGCTAATCAATGAGCATGGTGTAGTTATCCTATGTAGACATCTCCATCAGCCACCTCATAATCCTTTGCAAGTGTAGTTTACATATTATTTGAGATTTCTCCTTCCTCCATGCCTTATCCTTGCTGCCAATAGCTTCTGAATAAGGATGTGCTTGGCTAGCAACATAGTTTCTTTGCACTCCAGCCCAATCATCAAGGTTGGATGGAATTATTCCAGTGTCAACTTGTAGCATTACAACAACATTACCAATCCATGAGCCACCTCCAGCCAATACCTCTGCTGTCTTGTTCGATATACAGTGATTGAGTGCTTAAGATTCTCATGGGACTCTCAGAACATCTAGGTAGCAACAACCACATTGATATCCTTTGGAATGACTCCTAGATAAATCAAACATCAAGCCATTTGTTAGAAATTTTGGCATTAGATATTCTTCACGATATTCCTTCTCTAAGGAAGAAGCTTGTTTCAAGATTGTGTATGTTGGCCAACCAATGATAAGAGACTACCAAACCATGTCATAGATTGCTTTATTGTCCACAACAACTGCAACATCTCCATGTTCTAGCCAGGAATGAATTTTGATCACATTGTTGAATGGTTCCTTTGCTATGCTTTTTAGGTCAGCATAGGTACAAAGAGTTGAAGGGATTCAAGCATTTCCAAACATATCCAGCTCTTGGCCTGCTCCAAAGTCTCCATAATCTTCTCAATTCGATATACGGTGATTGAGTGCTTAAGATTCTCATGGGACTCTTAGAACATCTAGGTAGCAACAACCACATTAATATCCTTTGGAATTACTCCTAGATAAATCAAACATCAAGCCATTTGTTAGAAATTTTGGCATTAGATATTCTTCATGATATTCCTTCTCTAAGGAAGAAGCTTGTTTCAAGATTGTGTATGTTGGCCAACTAATGATAAGAGACTACCAAACCATGTCATAGATTGCTTTATTGTCCACAACAACTGCAACATCTCCATGTTCTAGCCAGGAATGAATTTTGATCACATTGTTGAATGGTTCCTTTGCTATGCTTTTTAGGTCAGCATAGGTACAAAGAGTTGAAGGGATTCAAGCATTTCCAAACATATCTAGCTCTTGGCCTGCTCCAAAGTCTCCATAATCTTCTCAAAAGGATCACCTCCTTGTAAAGGTTCTTCTCTGCATTAATGAAGGTAGCATAAAAGTATACATTGTGGGTGAGTATTGACTCGTTTGAGCCGCTCCAAACACCTCTTTCTTGTTTGCTACTAGGAACTATATTGTCCAAAAGGAATGCTATCACCATGTTCATTGAAATCATTGTGTTAAGGATGAATTTTAGTCCAATGAAAGTCGTTTGGAAGCATCTAGAAGAGGCAACATTATATGGCCGAAGGGTACTTGTTGTAGTAGCAACACATTCAGGGCACACACCATGATCTTGAAAGTATGCTAGAATAGATAATGATAGAAAAAGATCCAATCTAGCAATCACAACATCATGAGCATCCAGTCTCACCGTATCTGAGATTTGAAAGACCTTGTGCAGCCAACAATGCCCACATCACGCATAGAGGACTGGCCACAATGAGAGTAAAGACCAAACATATCAAATATACAAATCATGACTCCACTACATCTCCCAACACATGGCACACACATCTCAAAAGAACTTTTCCAAGATTTGTAATAGGCTTTGATGAAGACATTTCTATTATGTCTGCTTCTACCTTTCCCAACTTCTTTTTTAGTGTCTCTGGCTTTGCTTGCATCCAAACAGATAAAAATGTTTCACCCTATGTCTTTGAACAATGGATTCAATCAGGCAGATGCATTACCATATTGTCTTCCGATCTTTAGGTATGTGCAAAAGGGAGGCACATGATGCATGCTCAGATGGGTATATTGAGATGGCCTTGCACCCAGATATGCTCTACACTTTCTCATTGATTAGAGAGAGCTACACTCAGATCCATCTGCCCACCATCAACCTGGTCATATTGTCATGAAGCATTAATAACCCATTCTCTATCATATCAACATACCCAATGAACCGTCATTCCCTCCTGAGAGCAGCGGTCACACAACACCTCAGGTTCAGAAGGGACCATGCCTTTCACAACCCTTTGATCAAGCATCAAAATTTTGCCTCATGATGTTGATACATCTATTGTTTCTTAATTTCCCACAGATAATTGGAAAGCCCTTGATGACAAATAGAAAGCCACAAAATAGGATATCCTGCCCAAAATCTCGTCTAGAAGCATGTTGACACCTAGCTTCAAGAGATAATCAAGCCCGAGTTTGTGCCAAGGTACAACAACACATAGCATCATGTGTTTTTGACTTAGAAAGAGGTTAAAGCTTTTTCATAAATTTATACGACTCCCCAATTATCCTTGAGCATCCCATGTCTGCACAAAGATCTCCATTGGCAATAGGCATATATACAAGCCGAGGGAAAAAAAACCTCCTAAAGAGGGAAAAAAGTGCCCCAACGATCCTAGAGTGTTCACACACATCACTACCTAAATATATCAACAAATCCCCCCTAGGAGTGATGCGGTGAGCAAGTACCTGGCACTCATGTATAAGGAAGTGCCAAGCTATGTGAAAATCACTCCACAAAAGGAAGTAAGCCCAAAGCTTTGCGGAAAGCTTCAAACTTCTCCCTGGGCAGAGCCTTTGTGAAAAGTTCTGCAATGTTTCCTGCGTGGGCACATATGCCAAGCTGATCTCCCCAGCAGAGAACCTCTCCCTAACATAATGATAATGCACCTCAATGTGCTTAGTGCGAGCATAGAACACAGGGTTCCTCGCAACTGCCAATGCGCTCTGACTGTCAGTGAAGATGGTGGTGGCATAAGACTGACCAAGACCCAAATCAGCCATAAGGCATCTGAGCCACACACACTCAATAGTAGCTGTGAAAGCTACCCTATACTCAACCTCACAACTGGAAGTGGCCATAGTAGGCTGCTTCTTGCTCAACCAAGATATACATGAGCTACCAAGCATGAAGCAAAAGCCACTAGTGGACACACGAGTGTCATAACAACCAGCCCAGTCTGAATTAGAAAAAGCATGCAAATCTGGTGGTAGTGATCCCCCCTTGGGATAAAACAACCCAAGTAGCCGAGTACAACTCAAGTAGCGAAAGATGTGCTTAACCGCCTGCCAATGCTTGACACCTGGGCAATGGTCATTTGTGAGACAACAAATTGAATATCTGGCCGAGTATTGCATAAGTAAATCAGGCATCCAACAACTTTTTGACAGAGGACAACATCAAATGCATCTCCAGCATCATGAAGACTCAATCGTACACCTGTCTCCATAGGAGTGGCAATAGGCTTACAGTCTTGAAGGCCAAAATGCTGCAATAATGTGTCAATATATTTCGTTTGATACAAATCCATTCCACCATCAACTTGCATAAATTGAATGCCCAAATAGTGATGCAAATGCCCCAAATCAGACATCTCAAATGAGGCATGCAAATCAGCCTTAAAATCAGCAATATGCTTCTCAATAGGACCAGTGAGCAGCATGTCGTCAACATAGAAAACAATGATGAGAAGCACATCATTAGCACGCTTAACATATAAGGTGCTTTCAGTTGGATTGTTCTCAAAACCATGTGCAATCAGATAGGCATGTATCTTCTCATACCAAGCACATGGTGCTTGCTTTAAACCATATAATGCCTTCTTTAACCTGCACATCTGGTTTTCATGCCCTTTTTGCACAAAGCCACGGGGCTGAAAAACATACACTTCTTCATGCAAGTCACCATTCAGAAATGCAGTTTTAATGTCCAACTGATGTACATTCCAACCATGATGGGCTGCAAGTGCACAAGTGCTCCGAACAATAGTCATACGGCATGTAATTGCAAAGGTCTCATCAAAATCAATGCCTCTTTCTTGCGCATAAACCTTTGCAACAAGCCTAGCCTTATACCTGTCAACTGTACCATCAGGTTTACGCTTTAGCTTGTATACCCACTTAGTGCCAATGGCCTTCTTGCCAGGTGCTAAGTCACATAAAGACCAAGTACCATTCTTCATTATTGCATCATATTCAGATTGCATAGCAGCCATCCAATTTTCTGAGTTTTGTGCTCCTACTTCATCTACATTTGTATCCGCATGAGTGCATCTCCATTTGTATCCAGGAGGCACTCCATTTCTAGTCTATTTCCATTTTATATTGTACTTCCTTTGTATTTGGGTACCTTGCCATGTGCTTCTACCAGTTGTATTCATTCTCCTTTCAGGAGACTTATCCCACATGATGTAATTTTGAGAGTCCCTCCCAAATCTATATAAGGAGGGCCTCTCCCCTCATTTGTACTTGGTTAGAAGCTTGAGGAGCCTACTCCATGCTCTTGGCAAGCTCATTTCTAATCCACATGAGTTTACCCATTTCATGCTCTACTCATTTTGTGTCTCACACATTCTTTGTTTTGTGAGAGTACTTTACTTTTCATTTTGCTTCCGCATGCGTACTCTCTACATGGTATCAGAGCATCAGGTGGAGGTCTTGCTGGTTCTTTTGGTGGTGATTTTGGAGGGGATGATGGTGTGTGTGGCAAAATGCTTTTGGTGGTGAAGGTTTCATCATCATCTTCATGCTTTGATAGCATTTTGAATGTCATTTGCCCTCCTACCCACCCTTTCTACCACTGTTTCCCAACCTCCCACCCTTGCTCCTCATGCTTGTGGACGTGCTTCATGGTCTTCCAACCTTCCTTATGCCATTTCGGATGCATTTCCACGTTTTATAGTGGTTATAAACACTCTTTGGCATACAGATTTGTGGTCAAGTTCATGGCATGAGTTATTAATATCATAATTTTGAAGTGTTCATAAACACTCTTTACCTTTATTTTAGAAACACATCGAAGTGATCTTCATCATTATTTGATAGCATTCTCAGCCATGATAGATCTAGTTATAAACACTTGTGTACGACCTCTTGTAAGAGTTTCCAATATGCACATCAATAGTATTCTGCATACCTACATATTTTCATTAACATGTTGACACATGAGAGATAGTAGTAGTTCTCATTGAAGCATGTCAATCTGTTCGCCCAGTGAGCCAGCTCCTCCAACCCATCACAGAAGGCACAAGTAAGTGCAGGCAGTCAACACGTATGAGCTTCAAGATTAGCTCTATTAAGTGGGCTTTGACCTTGCAACTCCCCATCAGTTCGGAATTCTTCATGATGTGCTTTACCTGAAACAACGAGCTGTTCCACACTTTGTGACATCCACACAGGCGGCCAGGTGCCAATTCTCTCAGACACAGAGAAAGAGAGAACAGAGCGACAAATCGAGTGGTTCATTTTCTACTCTCCTCCATCCCAGCTAGGTAGCGCAAAACTCTATGCACGCATCAGAGAGAGAGAGAGACAGAGAGAGAGAGAGAGAGAGAGAGAGAGACAGAGTGAGATACAGAGAGCAAGTGAGCATTTTTTTTACTGTCGACAGAGCCCCTAGACCAGACGTGCCCTTCCAAGATATCGCCAGCAGCTGCCATAGCCCATCTTCCATGAATAATTTCCACCTCATGGTACCATTTCAGGACTTCCGGATCCTTTCCCAGTCCGAGAGGATCAAAGTCGTAGTCTCCAAGTAAGGATCCGTCCAGCCACTCGGGATCAACAAGGTCACCGCTCCCCCTTGACTCTTGCAAGCCACAACTTCGTGCCTGATTATGGCCCCACAGTCACCTTCTTTGTAGCCATGCACACAAGCTGAGAGCATTAGAAAGTGCGAGGGAGATGGTCAAACCAGACTTCAAAGAAGAGGCAACAGCAGGGCACAACGTTGCATTACACAGAGACAAAACGGAAGACGAGCTGGCTAGAGCAGAGATTCACCTTGCTGTTGAAAGTTTTTCAAGCTCAAGAGTGTGGGAACATGCCCCAAATTGAACCTTCCACATCATCCACAATCAAAGGAGGCTGATTTCCACGAGTTGGAGGCATCCAATTATGCCCATAATGTAAAGAAGTTGATTAGAGAAGATTTAGCTCACCTCTTGATGTGATTGGACCTCACTTTTGACATGTATATGCTTTTGATTGGTTAAAGAGGTTAGTATGTGGTCTTTTAAACCTCTAATGAGTTTTATTATGACTTAGAGTCGTGGAAATACGTGCCCAAGATGCCCCCTTGCTTAAGCACACCCCCTACTAGCTTTTCTCTGCATATTTTGCAGAAATTTCACTTTTACACACTCTATCTATCTAGATGTTTTTGGCAGACCCCCCGGTCTTGTAATTGTTGTTTCTCCTTCATCCGGAATCCATTTGCAATGATTTTTGTCTTGTTGGAAAGCTTATAAGTTTTACTTTGTCGGGTATAAGTCTCAGGTTCAGTGCCTGCACATGTGCAGAGAAATGGCCAGAATAGTGTGTGTCTAGTTAGCTCATACTCTGTGAAGAGATCAAGTTATCTGTTTTGTTGCAGCTGGTTGAGGCATCATCCAGTATCCAAATGGAGTGATTTTACTCTCATTTGAAAGCTCTTAAAGTCTAGTTTATGCCTGAAAAATTTCATTTTCAATATTTGCATAAACTCAAAGAAACAAAGAAAATACAGAGCCTATGTCTGAAACATTTCAGGATCCTAGGAGGGTTCATTTGCTTTTGTTGTGCACATGGGAGTGTTTATCCTCCAATAGTGGTATCAGAGCTATAAGTGGAGTATCAAAGAGAGACGAAGGAGCTACGGAAGTGAAGTAAAGACTTCATCAAAGTTTGAAGGAAGGAAGCAAAGAACGGGCACGTCAACAAGGGGAAGCAAATACATCATCAAATCAAAGACGAAGCTTCATCAAGAGGAGTAGCTCTATTTTTTGAGGTAAAAGCCATCCTTTTCAACTTCATTGCATCAAGGGGGAGGTTCAAAAGAGTTAGGAGGCACCATGGCTGATCTCAATGCTCAGATTGAGAAGCTCGAAAAAGGAAACTACCAACCGTGGCGATTTAGAATAAGCAATTTTTTGATGGGGAAAGGTTTGTGGGGACTTGTGAGTGGTGGAGAGCCAAAATCCTACATAGATGAGGTAAATCCAACCAATGACCAGAGAAGAGCAATAAGAGAGTGGGATGAAAGGGACAAAAGGGTCATTTTCATTTTATCTCAGCATATTAGCAACTCTATGGTAGGGCATATTCAAGATTTGGATACATCGAAGAAGGTGTGGGAGTGCTTGGAGAGATTGTACTCAACCTCCACAAAAGCTAGAAAAATTCAGCTCAAGAATGAGCTAAATAATCTTAGGAAAAGCCCCTCTCAAGGTGCTAATGATTACATATTAAAGGTTAAAGAGCTTGAAGATGCACTAGGGTCAATCGGTTGTGCCCTAGATGATGACGATCTTGTCGCCCACACCCTAAATGGACTTAGGGATGATGAAAAATGGAGGGCTTTCACAACTTCAGTGTATGTAAGGGACTCTCTTCTTGATTTTGATCAACTAATCACTCTCATGGTGACAGAGGAGATGAACCTTGGTGGTCATAATGCCAAGGATAGCCAAGGGCAATTGTTGTATGTAGGTAGAGGAAGAGGAAGACACAACCGAGGTGCTACAAGAGGAAGAGGAAGATATCAAAGCAACCAAGGAGGTCAAGGACAACAAGAAAATGCAGGTCAAAGAAGTGGAAGAGCCACAAATAAAGGAAGAGGTGGAAGATTTGGTGGAAGAGGACAAGCCACTTCAAATGGATGCTTTGTATGCGGTAAGCCCGGTCATTTTGCAAATGAATGCTATCATAGAGCTCAAAGACAAGGGAATCAAAGCAACAACAACAATTATAGAGGGCAAGGTAATTATGCAAACACATCATCTAGCCAAGGGAATGATTATTTACTTGCCATGAGGTATGGTGAAGATACAACTCAAGCTAGTGAAGATGTATGGTATGTAGACAGTGGATGTAGCAATCATATGTCATGTCGAAAGGAATTTTTTAGTAATTTGCAGATCCCAAAGCATCAAGGGCATGTGGATACAGGTGATAACTCAGAGCATATCATTCAACATGTGGGAGACATCAGTTTGGAAGGAAATCAAAGAGCAAAGTGCTTATCAGAGGTATTACATGTCCCTACTGTTACCAAAAAATTGATTTCGGTAGGCCAAATGGTAGAAAAAGGCTATCAAGTTAGGTTTAATGAAAGAGGATGTTTTGTTGAGGATCCAAGGGCAGGCTTGAAGCTCATAGCAAAAGGAAAAAAGCAAGGGAGAATGTTCACAATGGACATAAATCAGCCACACCATTCAATGTATGTCACATATGGAGACAAGAGGATAGCAGATTTGGATCTATGGCATAAACGAATAGGTCACATCAACCTACAAAAGCTCAAGGACATGCAAAGGAGGAGCTTGGTAAGAGGCCTACCAAATTTTACATCTAAAATGTTGCATGAAATTTGTGTAGCTTGCCAACAAGGAAAACAATCAAGGCTGCCCTTCAAGAAGAGTACCTATGTAAGTGCAAATGTTTTAGACCTCATTCACACGGATGTTTGGGGTCCAACAAGAGAAGCATCCCTTGCTGGAAATAGGTATTTTGTAACCTTCATTGATGACTTTTCAAGGAAAGTGTGGTTGTATTGCATTAGAAACAAATCAGATGTGTTCCACTACTTCAAGAAATTCAAAGCATAGGTGGAGAAGGAATCTGGCAAGTTTATCAAAACTTTGAGATCCGATGGAGGGGGAGAGTATTTCTCCCATGAATTTTCTGAATTTTTGCAGGTCAATGGCATCAAAAGACAATTTACATGCAGGTATACCCCTCAACAAAATAGGGTAGCAGAGAGAAAGAACAGACACATAGCAGAGGTAGCAAGGTGTATGCTCAACGAAATGAATATGCCGCATTGTTATTGGGGAGAGGCTACATATATAGCCACATACATCATGAATAGATGTCCTACATCAGGTATACATCATCTAACACCTAAGGAAGCATGGAGTGGAAGAAAACCTTTCATTTCACATCTTAGAATCTTTGGTTGTATATGCTATGTACATGTACCTCAAGAGTTGAGGTCAAAGTTAGATGCCAAATCTGAAAGGTGTATTTTTTTGGGATATTCTATGGAACAAAAGGGGTATAAATGCTATAATCCCATCACCAAGGAGCTGAAGGTAAGTAGGGATGTTGTCTTTGATGAGTTGAAGCCTTGGTATGCATGCACAAGTCCATTGCAGATTGAAGACATAGGTGAGACAGATTTGAAGAATGATGATAGAGTTCAAGAAAGCATGGATTTGAGTGGTCCAAGCAACTCATGCAACACAAGGACACCCTCACCATGGAGTGGAAGGCTTAGGGAAAGAGAGACCAGCTCTGAAGAAAGCAAAGTCAAAGGCAAAGAGAAGATTTCAATTGAAGAAGTGGACGAGAGCATGTTGGAAGATGAAGAGATAGAAGAAGTTCAAACTCCAAGAGTGGCCAAACAAAGAAAGAAGATGGCAACCACACCTAAAGGACGTGAAAGAAGGTCTTCAAGAGTAAGATATCCAGTACAAAGGTTAACATATGATAATTTCATTGCAAAGCATTATGCATACATGACTCAGGTAATCAAGGACAAAGAACCAACTAGTTATGAAGAAGCTAAGGATTGCAAGGAATGGCAAGAGGCAATGAAGGAAGAGCTCAAAGCACTTGAGGAGAACCATACTTGGAGCTTGGTACCAGCTCAAGAAGGCATGAAGGTGATAGGTAATAAGTGGGTTTACAAAATTAAAAGAAATTCAGATGGTTCCATTGCTAGGTACAAAGCAAGGTTGGTGGCGAAAGGCTTCTCCCAAAGCTACGGGATAGATTATGATGAAACTTTCAGCCACGTAGCCAAGATGCCAACAATTAGGACTTTGATTGCAGTGGCCACATCAAGGAAATGGAGCTTATATCAGTTGGATGTGAAGAATGCCTTCCTCAATGGAGAGCTTGAAGAAGTAGTCTACATGAGCCAACCTCAAGGATTTGCTAGTATGAGGTACCCAAATCATGTTTGCAAGCTAAGGAAAGCATTATATGGACTAAAGCAAGCCCCAAGGGCCTAGAATCAGAGGTTAGTGGATTATTTATCAAGTTGTGGATACAAAGAAAGTGTTGCAGATCCATCACTTTACATGAAGAAGCAAGGAGACAAGACGGTATACATATGCATCTATGTGGACGATTTGATCATCACAGGAAGTGATATTGCAGGTATTAAAGATATCAAATCAAAGCTAGGAAAGGAGTTCAAGATATCTGATCTTGGAACACTAAAGTACTTCTTGGGAATAGAGGTAATCTATGCACACAATGGCATCTTCTTGATTCAAAGAAAATACTTGTTGGATGTGCTATACAGGTTTGGTATGAGTGGTTGTAAGCCACTTTCTCAGCCCATGGAGCCCAAGACAAAGTTGGTTGCAGGTCAAGGAGAGGCTATACAAGATATTACACTATATAGAAGCATAATTGGTTCATTAATTTATGCTACATTCACTAGACCTGATCTTGCATATGTAGTAGGTGTTCTCTCTCAATTTTTGCATGCACCTACTCATGATCATCTTATGGCGGCAAGAAAGGTGCTTCGTTACATCAAGAACACCATCAACCAAGGTCTATTTTACTCATATGATGCTGATCTAAGTGTCAAAGGATATAGTGATGTTGATTGGGCAGGTAGCAAGGATGATCGAAGGAGTACATCGGGTTATGTTTTCATGATAGGTACAAAAGTGATCTCTTGGAGCTCTAAGAAGCAACCCATTGTTGCTCTTTCATCCACAGAGGCTGAGTACAGAGGTTTAGCATTGGCTACATGTGAGCTATTATGGCTTAAGAAGCTACTTAAGGACTTGGAAGTAGAAGTGGAGGAGTTTCCTCTTTATGGAGACAACATTTCAAGCATCTATCTAGCTAACAATCCCATGTTTCATGCAAGGAGCAAGCACATAGAGGTTCATTACCACTTCGTTAGAGAAAAGGTGATGGCAAAAGAGCTAGATATAAGGTATGTGAACACTAAAATGCAGGTTGCAGACATGAATGACAAAGTTTCTTGAAGGTACAAAGCTTGGAGGATTCAAGGAAGCTATCAACATAAGAGACATAGGCTGAAGCAACAAAGGAAAAGAATTGAGCTTGAGGGGGAGTGTTGAAAGTTTTTCAAGCTCAAGAGTGTGGGAACATGCCCCAAATTGAACCTTCCACATCATCCACAATCAAAGGAGGCTGATTTCCACGAGTTGGAGGCATTCAATTATGCCCATAATGGAAAGAAGTTGATTAGAGAGGATTTAGCTCACCTCTTGATGTGATTGGACCTCACTTTTGACATGTATATGCTTTTGATTGGTTAAAGAGGTTAGTATGTGGTCTTTAAAACCTCTAATGAGTTGTATTATGACTTAGAGTCGTGGAAATACGTGCCCAAGCTGCCCCCTTGCTTAAGCACACCCCCTACTAGCTGTTCTCTGCATATTTTGCAGAAATTTCACTTTTACACACTCTATCTATCTAGATGTTTTTGGCAGACCCCCCGGTCTTGTAATTGTTGTTTCTCCTTCATCCGGAACCCATTTGCAATGATTTTTATCTTGTTGGAAAGCTTATAAATTCTACGTTGTCTGGTATAAGTCTTAGGTTCAGTGCCTGCACATGTGCAGAGAAATGTCCAGAATAGTGTCTGTCTAGTTAGCTCATACTCTGTGAAGAGATCAAGTTATCTGTTTTGTTGCAACTGGTTGAGGCATCATCCAGTATTCAAATGGAGTGATTTTACTCTCATTTGAAAGCTCTTAAAGTCTAGTTTATGCCTGCAAAATTTCATTTTCAATCTCTGCATATACTCAGAGAAACTCAGAAAATACAGAGCCTATGTCTGAAACATTTCAGGATCCTAGGAGGGTTCATTTGCTTTTGTTGTGCACATAGGAGTGTTTATCCTCCAACACTTGCTAGAGCAAAGAATCACATTGCCATGCAGCAGTGAAGGCCTATCCGGTTTGGCGCTGACAATATCTGGCCTTATTGGTAGAATTTCACGTGATATCACCTAATTAGCATTTGGAATCTGAATTATACAGCATTGCGTGGCGGGCAGTTGGTGGAGCCGACATTGCCAGATACATCAGTGATGATGTATTGTAGTGTGGTACATTGCATATGTACTAAAGTACATTGCATAATCTCATTTCTACACTCTGTTGATCATTATGTAGCACTTCACCGAGGCAATGACTACATGTTTGTATCATGTGGTTTCTAAGCATCCATCCTTGACACGATCTACTAGCGATCACTAAAACCACTCCCTCACAACAAAATGTCATTTGTTAAAAAAAAAAAAACAAAAATAAAAACTCGAGACTCTACTTGGTATCTAAGGGTATTTTCTTCATCATTTTGCCTCTCTTTGTCTCTAGGCAAAAGTTCCCTTGTATGTTAGGGTATCCACCCTTACTTTGTGGCACACTATTTGGCACTTCCAATCATCAAAATACCCAAGGGCATTTGAACTTTATTTTGACATACTCAAGGCACTAAGTGCCTCCCTCTTTGTACACTCAAAATATAAGAAGAACAATTTTGTGTGTGTGCACTTTTGTGGGTTGGAGGCTACTCTAAGCCCACCCACAAAGTTTCTTAAGTTCCCAAGCCTACTCTAAGGCTCAATTGGTGTGCATCGGGCTAATTTAAGCCCCCTCCTCTCGCATCGACTCATCTTGGTGTTTTGCAAGAGTAGGGCTACTCTAAGCCCCCCCCCCTCCCTGAGAATTTTAAGTACGGTGTCTAGTTGTTCATTTCAAGCTTTGCAAGTATTTTGAAGCAGCATTTTTGGCAAGAGATTTTGGTAGTGTTTCTAAACACTTTATCTTCAAAGCTTGTGCATTTGACAAAGATTTTGATAGTGTTTCTAAGCACTTTATCTTCAAAGCTTTGTAATGACCAAAAGTGAAGGTAGCTCATCATCTATCGCTAACTTCTTACTATCTTTCACCCCTATTTTTATGCCTAAGCATGAACGCCTCAATGGACAAAATTACAATCTATGGAAAGATATTATGCGTGCCTATCTCTATATGAATCTCCTTCATGAGGTAGTAGATGGGTCAGACGCCGAACCCAATAGGGATACCAACTTCAACAATTGGCACTTGTGGAATGTCAAGGACAAAAGAGCTTTAGGTCAGTTGTTACTTGCGTGTGATGAACTGATGAAAGGACATATTATTGCCTGCAAGACATCCAAGGATTCTTGGGACACGTTACCCGCTTTGTATGAAGACAAGACCCCTTCGAAGATATATGCATTAGAGGCCGAGTTTCATAATTTGACCATTAGGCCACACGACACAATTACCAAGGTCATAACTGAATTTGAGGATTACCAACGTAAATTAGCACTATGTGGTAGGGAGATCTCTAGTGAAGACATGGCCATTCGGCTTCTCAACAAGTTACCTAAGTCATACGAAACATTTGTCACAACTTTGTATAATCACGGCCAAGTCTTATCTTGGGAACAGGTTCCTCGACTATTGCTCCTTCACGACTCGCGAGCCAAATCGACTTCCTCACAGGAATCTGCCATGAATTCCAAAGGCCCATTCAATAAGGGCAAAAACACAAGTCATCAGGCTAGCAATGGATCTAAGCGAGGATCGCATAATTCATCGAAGAAGTTCACCTGTAATTTTTGTGGCAAACCTGGCCACATTGAAAAATATGGCTTCAAGAAAAAGAACCAGGATAAGTCTAAGTCTAATTCCAAGAGTGAACATCCTTCTCACTGCACAAGTGAAGACCTATTTTTCACAAGTGAACACAAAGAACTTATGGCAACCACTCCCAAGAGAGAATGGATTTTTGATAGTGGTGCTTCATCCCACATGTGCCATGACAAAGATGATTTCTATGAGTTAGAAGAGCATCAAGGAAAAGTTTACCTTGGAGATAACAAGTGCATTGAAATCCAAGAAAGAGGAAAAGTTCAAGTCATCAACTCTGAAGGGGAGGCCAAGTCATTAAAAGATGTTCTTTATGTACCAAGCCTTCGTAAGAATCTTCTTTCAGTCAAAGCCATCACAAAGTGCAATATGACGGTTCAGTTCGATCATAACAAAGTTCAAGTCATTGATCACGAATCCAATGAAGTGATAGCTTAAGGATATGAAGATAAGGGCTCCTACAAGCTTTCAAGTTTTATGGCCAATGATTCAAGTCTCAACTTGTGGCATTGTAGATTTGGACATAGCTCTTACTTAGCAAAGATCTCTTCCAATCATCTTGGCAAAGGTCTACCCAGGATCGCACAAGTAGAATTGAATTGCAAATCATGTGACAAGCAAACAACTTTCTCCTTGCATAAAGAAGCATCCATTTGTGCAAATAAACCCTAAGCATTAGTCCATATTGACTTTTGTGGACCAATGAGTAAACCTTCTCTAAGTGGGTCAATTTACTTCTTCTTGATTGTAGATGACTTCACTAGATACACATGGGTTTATTCACTCGCATAAAGAAGATGCCATTTCCAAGTTTAAGGAGTGGACAACAACAGTTCAAGAAGACTTTCCAAGTTCTTTGAAGATCATCGGATCTGATGGCGATAGTAGCTTTTTCAACCCAAACTTCTCCAAGTATTTGAAGCAACATGGAATCAAGTATCAAGCCAAGCAAGATACTCAACAAGGTATTGCATTACAAAAGAGTCGAAGTGTGATCCAAATGGCCAAAGTAATGCTTAGACAAAAGAAACTTCCACTAAAGTATTGGGGTGAAGTAGTACTTACAACAGTGCACATTCAGAATAGAGGTTTTTCAAATGTTTTGAAGAACAAAACACCATTTGAGGCTTACTTTCAAAAGAAGTCAAGTAAAAGATATTTCCACGTCTTTGGTAGTGATGCCTACATCCAAGGCCATGATGATGATCAACCTAAGCAATACATTTTCATTGGGTATAGTGAGCGACAAAAGGCAAATACAAACTCTACGACCCAAAGAGTCACTCAGTTATAGTAACCAAAGACTGCACCTTTGATGAATACTCTAAGTATTCATCCCTTTTGGATCCTCCCATTTCAGATTCAGAGGGGGATCACTCCCATTTTGAACAGTCACACTATGTGGAGCATGCTCTCTTTGTACATGACTTTCCCGTTCATGATACAGTTTTGGAACAGGAGGAATCAGAGATATCATCTCAGCTTATCCCTCAAATGGATTTACCTATCGTATCATCGAAGGCTTATATTTCCCCTCAGCTTCAGTTGGGCATTAATCCAGGATCAGTGACTCGTCATTTTCCATTCCTATCTTCGAGAGTCCACTTACCTCGTCTACCGCAGCATTCTGAGCATGTAATTTTCCATTCATGGAGTCCAGCATCTTTTCACTTACCACAGGATACTCGTGCATCTACCTAGATTCATCACTCAGTTGGATCCTATTCTGAGCCAGCTTCTCGATTCAGAGGGGGCTTCCATGATTCTACTGACACACATAAGGGCTTTGTACACTCCATGGAGGCTTACAACATACAGATGTACTACCATGTGACTATGACTTTATGCTTCATGCTTTATGTTTCACTCTTGCAGGACCTACTTCTTGGTGATACACATAGTGTGGTGGACATTGTCAAAGCTTTGAAGTTTCCTATGTACCACATGGAGTCATCCTATCTCTCTCACATGGAGGTGATCTCGTCCAGTGAGATCTTGTTTCGTTCCTGTACCTCATTGGTGGCGTACCTCTGGAGCATCCACTTGATCTATTTGCTGGACATATTATGGAGTACTTGGCGATCCCACATGGTCGATACCACTTCGAGGCTATGGATTCCCAGACGATGACTTCCTATTTTATGCTCGTGCTGTTGCCACTGATACATTCTTGGTGGACGTTTCTCACATACCCTAGCAGCCTCCATACACTCCAAAATGGAGCTGTAGAGGGGGTGTTGACGATATGATTGCTCTTACTTCATCTACATTTGTATCCGCATGAGTGCATCTTCATTTTGTATGTAGGAGGCACTCCATTTCTAGTCTATTTCCATTTTATATCGTACTTCCTTTGTATTTGGGTACCTTGCCATGTGCTTCTACCAGTTATATTCATTCTCTTTTCAGGAGACTTATCCCACATATGATGTACTTTTGAGAGCCCCTCCCAAATCTATATAAGGAGGGCCTCTCCCCTCATTTGTACTTGGTTATAAGTTTGAGGAGCCTACTCCATGCTCTTGGCAAGCTCATTTTTAATCCACATGAGTTTTATCCATTTCATGGTCTACTCATTTTGTGTCTCACACATTCTTTGTTTTGTAAGAGTACTTTACTTTTCATTTTGCTTCCGCATGCGTACTCTCTACATAAACATCTTCATTGATGCATGATAATGTATTTGTTTATGTGCGTGTGATCCTATGCAAATGGGAGTGTCCATATGTAGAAACGTGTGTGCTTTAGTGCATGTGTGCATGTGATGTTATGCCATGTCGTTATATATGTGCATGTGTATGCTTTCATGAGTGCTAATGTGAGCGCGTTTATTGGCATTTTGTGCAACATAAGCATTCCCTCATGTGCATGCATGTGTTCTGATTGTATTTTGTGCATTAAAAAGAAAATAGTGTGAATGTGTTTTCCGCATTTTGTGAATGTGTTTGGTTTTACGTTTTTTTCTTTAGTGTGAAGGTTACATATTTAATATAGTATATATAGAATAAATGGGAAGAACTCATGGGAATTGTTTTAGACGAAAACAGCAAACAGGTTATGTGGTGAAAGGAGGGGATAAGGCGCAGCTCTGAAAAAAGAAAAGGAAGAAAAGGGGAAAACGGAGGAGTCTACCATATAGATATTTATATTTCACTTCTTTGTCTTCGGGGAGAGGAGGAAGGAAAGATGGACGTTGAAGAAGATCATCTGCCTTAAAAGGGCGGGAAGGAACATCTGGTTTGTCTTTGAGTGAAGGGACCGCCATCAGCTGAAGTGCCTTGGAATTGATATTGGAATCGTTGGAATTGATATTGGAATCGAAGGACAGGGCCGAAACCTTTTGGTCCTCGGGAAGGAATATGTTGAAGGTCTTCGGATACATGCAAATTAAAATACTCCAGATTTGCAACCTTTCATTGACAGAAAATGTTTTTTTTTTTAATAAAAGGAAGTTCGACCTTGGCCTATTCTCCCGGACTTTAATTAAAATAAAGAAGAAAAGTTACAAGTGAATGGGACTAGTGCCCAAGGGACCCCCCAAATCCCACAGAGGAGGGGAGGAGTACGGCAAGCTAGAGGGTATTACAAATGAGGCGGACACATCTATCAACTCCCTCATGTGGGACCCATTTGGGTTTCAACTTGTTATTTTCGAGGAGATAAATAGAGTGATGTCTAAATGGTGGAGATCTCTTATCTTCAGAGATTCTTTTACCTAGAAGAAACAAGGATTTCTCAATCGACCATTCCTTTGGAGTCTGGACAAAATTGACAGCACATCGCTCCCTCCAAATCTTCCAAAGAGTCTCACCCCTGATGGCATTCCACAGCCTTGAGGAGCAGCCAACCGCCTCAGCTAACAGGGCCTGTTGCCAATTGATTTGGTTCATGAGTCTCAATACCCACGTCACGTGATGCGAGATAACACGGGACTTGGGGCAATCGAAGAACAGGTGAACTAAATCTTTGATGCATCGATGGCAATGCTTGCACCATGGAGGCACAACACAAATTTTGTTAGCCCTTGCATTGGACCAGATACCCTTATGCAAGATCTGCCACATGAGAACAGACTTTTTGATCTCAATTAAGGGGTGTCAAATAGACATGAACTTTAGTTCCCATCACAATTTGGTCCAAGAAAGGCACCACTACTTGTTAAGGGTGTGATGAACAACTAAGTTCTCTTTGAAGTTGGGGATTCTGGATAGTTTCATACCATTGCTCCATTTGAGGCCCTCCAAGCAAGGAAGATCCTGTCCGAAGAGAAGGTGGGTAGTTGAGTGGTCCCACACTAAACACCTGCCTTGGAGAAGAGTCCATTCCTCGAGGGTAACTCTATGTCTCGGGTCTAAGCCTTCGAACCTGATCCACTGACCGGTCTCTTGTTTCCAGAGCTGTTTCCACTGTTTGAACCCCTTGTTCCATAGCCGCTTAGTAGTTTGGAGGTTCCAAGACTCCACCGCCCTAATGTCGATGATCGGGAACCAGATAGAGTCATTTTGTCTTATCCCAACTGCCCACTTCCACTCCTCACTGATTCTATTGAATTGTTTTGAGGGACAGGAAATGTTTTGAGGATGGGGAACGAGACTGAGATTACTGAGGCTATCGTCCAAAGCACACGCTGAATGACAAACAAGCGATTCTCAAAATAAGGAGGAAGATTGTGAGTTGATTTACAAGGTCATTCATTCTTGCACTCCATGCCCGTTGCTGTTCATCTTATTTCACAGATGTATTGCCCGTTTATTTACAAGACGTATTACCATCGCATAAATTTTGAAAGGTGAACTTCAGACTACGGTGAATATTATCTTGGAACATTGCAAAGAAAAAGCTACAGTAAACAAATATCTTGTTATGTTGGTGAAGTCTCGAACAGCAGAACTTTCAAGAAAGAAGCAAGATAACAAATATTTTGTTATGTTGGTGGAGTCTCGACCAGCAGAACTTTCAAGAAAGAAGCAAGATAACCTGAAGGGAATGGTTTTATTGGAGAAGTAAAGAAAAGATAGCATGGCCTGTAAGGACGCTGAATTCTCTGAGGGATTATTGCAATGGTTGTTGCAAGTACTGTACACAGAGTGTGCATAATAACATTCAATGATAGGTGCTGCTTTGCAAGGAGAGGAAAATCTCTATTCTTGGGAAAGGGAGTGGTGCACATATGTATATGTTGGAATCTTGCTTCGATGGTCATTCAAGATCACTACTGTTCATAGTTATTGCATAGTTATTGCTGAATAACAAGAGAAAAACATTCTTCATGGAAGGCTCTAAGTCCACAGGGCCTTTCGCGATTGACTGGAGAGGTTGGAGGTCCATCGTGCTCGCTGGCTTCTTCACAGCCGTCGTGGACTTTGTGTCCATCGTGGGCATTGGTTCCCGAAGGAGTATGGGTAAAAAGATGCTCCAAATAGCTAATGTTCAGTCGGCTGCTGTTCACAGTAAAGAAGGAACAAACTGAATTTAATCTGGTATAATAGCCAAGAGTTGGGGTTGCTTCGATCTCTCGTTTGCATGGGAGGCCTAAGGACTTTTTTTTCGTTTTACCCCTTTCCTCATCCTTTGAGATCCTTTGTAATTGATCACAAGTTTCCGTGTTCAAAGTTCCTATCATGAAGGTTGAGGAGAGAGAGAAAAAGAGAGAGGACAAGAGAGGGGATCGCGACTGCGGACCTGCGACTGTGGATCGCAACTGATGGCCTGCCCACTTTTTTCGAGACCATTCATCGCGACTGACGGCCACGACTTTCGTCACAATTGATGGCCTTTTAATGACTGATGGCTTGCATCTGGCATCCGTCACGACTGACCTGGGCTTCGCATGGGTCTTTGCATTTTTTTTTAATAAAAGGAAGTTCGGCCTTAGCCTATTCTCCCGGACTTTAATGAAAATAAGGAAGAAAAATTACAAGTGAATGGGATTAGTTCCCATGGGATCCCCCAAATCCCACAATGCAGGGGAGGAGTATGGCAAGCTAGAGGCCATTACAAATGAGGCGGATAAATCTAGCATCACCCTCATGTGGGACCCATTTGGGTTTCAACTTGTTGTTTTCGAGGAGATAAATACATTGATGTCTAAACGGTGGAGCTGTCTTATCTCGGGAGATTCTTTCACCTAGAAGAAACAAGGATTTCTCGATCGACGATTCCTTAGGAGTTTGGCCAAAACTGACAGCACATCTCTCCCTCCAAATCTTCTAAAGAGTTTCACCCCTGATGGCATTCCAGAACCTCGATGAGCAACCGACCGCCTCACCCAACAACACCTATTGCCAGTTGATTTGGTTCGTGAGTCTCAATACCCGGGTCACCTGACACCAGATAACATGGGACTTGGGGCAATCGAAGAACAGGTGAGCTAAATCTTCAATCGATGGCAACGCTTGCACCATGATGGCACACCACAGATTTTGTTAGCCCTTGCATTGGACAAGATACCTTTATGCAAAATTTGTATCATGGACACAAATGAAACCATCTAAAACCTTAGATTTCATGTTATTTTCCATATCTCATCATTGGTTCAGAATTAGGAGAAACCAATGCTTGCATTGCGTCCGGAACGTGCAAAACCCTAAGATCGTCTGCTTATTTGCTAAATTCTGACATTCTAAACTCCTGATCGATCAGTTGACATCATTGATGACATCATCACCTCGCAACCGCCCTTGGAAACCTATATAAGGAGGGGTTGGCCACATTCATTCTCAGTCTTGCCAATACCAGTCTTGGGAGCTCAAGGAGTCGTGACCGCCAAGTAAGTACTCTCCAAGTTCCAGTTCCAGTTCCTGTCTTGTTTCTTGTCCTAGTCTTGTCTAATCTAGTTTTGGGACATCTTGTCTTGTCCTCTTGTAATCTCGTAGTACAAGATCTTGTCAAGTTCTTTCTTGTATTCAGTTTATCTCCCAGAAGGGAGTTCTTGTAATCCAGACATCTTCTCTCATACTTACGATCTCGGGTTGTGGGATCTCCTGTATCATCTCTAGTCAAGTTATTCATACCTATCAGTCCCGTGTTGTGGGAAATCTTGTATCATTCACATATTCTTGTATTACTTTCCCTACGTGGGTGTTCTTGTAATCATAAGTGTATTTCCGAAATCTTGTATACTGTAGTCAGAGAGCACAATCTCAAGGGAGCACTAGATTGTGCTCTCTAACTACAGTAGACAAGATTTCGGAAATACACTTATGATTACAAAAACACCCACGAAGGGAAAACACTACAAGAATATGTGAATGATACAAGATGTCCCACAACCCGGGACTGATAGGTATGAATAACTCAACTAGAGATGATATAGGAGATCCCACAACCCGAGATCGTAAGTATGAGTCAAGATATCTGAATTACAAGAACTCCCTTCTCTGAGATGTACTAGATACAAGAAATAACTCGAGATTACAAGAGGACAAGATATGATGTCCAAGAACTAGACTAGAACAAGGAACAAGCCAAGAACTAGAACTGGAACCTGAAGAGTACTTACTTGGCTATCATGACTCCTTGAGCTCCCAAGACTGGTATTGGCAAGACTGATTATGAATGTGGCCAACCCCTCCTTATATAGGTTTTCCAAGGGCGGTTCTAGGGCGGTTACGAATTGATGATGTCATCGATTCGAAGCATAGTCTCTGGATGTCAAAATTAAGCAAGAAGACAGTCGATCTTAGGGTTTTGGTACGTTCTGGATGCAATGGAAGCATTAGTTTCCCCAAATTCTAAAGCAATCATGAGATATAGGATTCACATGGAATCTGAAATTCAAGATGGTTTCCTTTGTCCATGACATTAACTCCCCCTCAAGCGACGAGTTCCATGAGGAGCGGTCATGTTCTCTAGTCTTGGCTTCATTGGAGTTTTCTTATGAAATTCTCGAACCTTGATTGGTGCTCTTTGTAGGTTTTCTGCAGGTTCCCAAGTACGATCACTGATGTCATACCCTTTCCAATGAATAAGGTACTCTAATCTTCCTCAGGATATTCTCAAATCTAGGACATGCTTGACTTCAAATTCTTCATGATCATCAATCTCGATAGGTGGTGAAGGACTAGGTCTCTCCCCCCTCAATGGTGAAATCTGATATGGTTCCAACATGGATACATGGAAAACTGGATGTATTCTCATGGTACTTGGTAGCTGGAGCTTGAAGGTGACTGGATTAATCTTGGCCAAGATGGTAAATGGACCAAATCTTTGATGATCTAACTTGGCACAAGGCCTTGAAGTTTGCAAATTGTTTTTGAGTAACCATACTTTATCCCCAATTTGATACGATGGATTCTGGACATGATGTTGATCTGCATAATACTTATATTATTGTTGAGCTTTATGGATCTCTTCCTTGAGTTCTTTGTGAATGTCCATCAGGTACTAGGCCTTGTCTCTACCAGCTGGGTTCTTGACATGATTTGAGAGTTGTATATCCATCCTTGGATGTTGTCCATAGTTTGCAAAGAAGGGAGTCTGCTTAGTAGATGCATGAACACTATTGTTATAGGCAAACTCTGCAAAGGGTAACAACTCAAACCAATCATTTTGGTGATAGTTACTAGTGCAACGGAGATATTGCTCTAGGAATTGATTCACCTGTTCTGTATGTCCATCAGTCTGTGGATGGTTTGTTGTAGATAGTTTAACTTGAACACCAAGGAGCTTGTAAAGACTGTTCCAAAAGCTGGATATGAACTGTGGACCTCAATCACTGACAATATCGTGAGGCAATCCATGAAGCCTAAAGATGTATCTATTAAAGTCTAGCGGTGGCTGCACCTGTGATTGCCTTTGTAGTTGGAATGAAGTGTGCCATCTTTGTGAATCTGTCCACAATAACAAGAATGGCATCATACTTATCTGACTTTGGTAGACCTGTGATGAAATCCATAGATAAAGAAGCCCATGGTCTTTCTAGAATAGGTAAAGGTTGCAAGAGGCCATGAGGCTTATGTCGTGGTACCTTAGATCTATTGCAAATGTCACAGGTTCAGATATATTCTTTGACTTCCTTCCACATTTGAGGCCACCAAAAATCCCTTGATATGAGTTCTATTGTTTTATTCACTCCAAAATGTCCTGCTGCAAGGTTCTCATGACGTTGTTGAAGTACTTGGATCCTGGGCTTTCCTAGAGGGACATACAATACGTTCTTATAGAATAGTAACCCGTCCTTTTCCTGGAATTCATTTACTTCTTGGACTTTTCCTTCTTGAGTTTTTTTCTTAATATTACAAAATAATCCATCTTGTGGTAGATTCTCACGAATCAAATGATTCAAGGCTGAATCTTCAGGATGGGTTGAAGAGATAGCTGCGAACTGGAGATGCTCAGGTTTGAGTAATACACTCTCTTGTTGATCAAAGGCCTCTTCACCCTTCTTTGGTGCAAGGTAAGATCTTCTTGACAAGGCATCTCACTGACACTGTTGCCGTCCTGGACGATATGTGATGACAAAGTCGAACCTGGATAAAAAGTTACTCCATCGAGATTGCCTTCTGTTGAGGATGCGGATGGTCATAAAATACTCTAGGTTCTTGTGATCTATATACACGATAACTTTATGAGCTGCTCCTTCTATAGGTTTTCAAGGGCGGTTCCGAATGCATCATGATGTCATCGACTTGAATCAGGACCTCCGAGTGTCAGAATTCAGCAAATAGACAATCGATCTTGGGGGTTTGGCACGTTCGAGATGCAATGGAAACATTAATTTCTCCAAACTCTAAGCTAATCATGAGATATAGAAATTGACATGGAATCTAAGGTTTAGATGGTTTCCTTGTAAAGAAGAAGGAGCTCCTATTTTATTTGTAAAGAAGAAGGATGGGACTCTCCGGATGTGCGTAGACTATCATGGATTGAATAAAGTCACTCTAAAGAATAGATACCCGCTACCACTTATATCAGAGCTCTTGGAACGCCTTGGAAAAGCAAAATTCTTCACAGAGATTGATCTTTGAGGAGCTTACAACCTTGTCAAGATTAGAGAAGGAGATGAATGGAAGATAGGATTTCGAACAAGGTATGGCCATTTTGAATATGTAGTTATGCCATTCGGCCTTAGAAATGCTCCAGCTATCTTCCAACATATGCTGAATGACATATTTCGAGAATATTTAGATGATTTTGTTGTAATATACCTTGATGATATCTTGATATTCTCCCAAAATCTAGAGGATCATGAATGTCATGTAACGATAGTCCTAGAGAAACTAAGAGAAAAAGGATTATATGCGAAATTGGAGAAGTGCTCTTTCCATAAGACAGAAGTGGAATTTTTAGGGTACATTGTATCAGATAAAGGAATTTTTATAGACCCTAAGAAGATTCAGACAATCCTTGATTGGCAACCACCTTTATGTGTTCGAGATGTACAATGTTTTCTGGGGTTTGCTAACTTCTATAGGATATTCATCAAAGATTACTCCAAGATAGTGACACCTCTTACCAAGCTTACAGGGAACTCCAAATTCTCATGGACTGAAGAAGCAGAAAAATCATTTGAGACCTTGAAATCAGCATTCACTACTGCTCCAATTCTAGTTCATCCTGATTCTACTAAGCCCTTCTTCCTAGAGACAGATGCATCAGACTTTGCCCTAGGGGCCATTCTCTCACAATATGGAGATGATGGACACCTACATCTAGTTGCATATAATTCAAGGAAATTTTCTCCTCTAGAAATTAATTATGAAATTCATGATAAAGAACTTCTTGCCATAGTGGATGCATTTGATACTTGGCGTCACCATCTAGAGGTTACCTTTTTGGTGGTGTGTTGTGTAGTGTCATCCATGCCGGCAGCTGTAGATTCGACTGCTTTAAGCAGTTCTTCGAAAACCTCTTTAATTATATGTTCTCCATCCTCTTGCTTTTTGTGCTCGGATTGCTGTTGAGATGCTTCTTTTGACGAGTTTGTTTCAGATTCGGTGGTAGCATTCTGCGCTTGTTATGTTGAGATGCTTCTTTTGACGAGTTTGTTTCAGATTCGGTGGTAGCATTCTGAAGAAGACTGTGCTGATGATTCATGATGCATCGACGTTGTGGTGTCATGGAAGGTTTCTTCGTCCTGTACTTCTTCTTCCTTGTCATCTGCTTGATCATTTGCGGCAGACCCTTGTACCTGACTATCTGATGAACTAATTCTGATTCTTTTTCGGCGGAGAAGGTGGAAAATTTCTTTGTCTTCTTCTTCATCGTCCTCTAATATTTGTGCAGATTCCTCATGGCACAGAACGGGCCCACGGGGTGGTGGTTGTGCTGCTAGAATGGTCGGAAATAGAAAGGATATGATGTGCGACAGTCTGGACCTCGGCATATCTCCTTTATTAACTTGTTTGAGGATTGAAACACATTCTTTGTGAATGCGGCGGAAGAAGTAGGATGCAAAATTTACAGGCTCTCTCGCAGCCATATCTATTGCCGAATAGAAAGGCCGAGAGATGCCATAGGTTTGCTTCTGCAGGTTAAGAGTGGCTACTAAGAACTGTAGCACGGATCTCTCAGGTTCAGGGCGACAGAGGATTGCGTATTCATTCGAGGAGTATCTAGGGAATAGTTGGATCATGGTAGCTATTGGTAAATTCGGGCCATTTTCTCATCCTTGCCGAGGGAGTCGAAATGCATCAGCAAAGGCCTGGAACGTGCTTACAGTACGGGATGGTAGGGACGTGATAGGCCAACTCTGCTCAGTGGCAAGTGTGGGAGCGATGGCGGCGATTATCTGGGCATAGAATGGGTGGCAATCCACTGAATGCCAAGGCAGTTCAGCGAAATTGGCTAGCCCACGGTTGCGCAAGAACTCACCTACATCAACAGGGAGTCCGTCACGAAAAGCGGCAAAGTTTGCCAGAGCTTCCATGGCGCACACGATAAAAGCAAGCACAAGAACACAGAGTACCGGGTATACAGACAGCACAAGCACACAATTCATGCAAACACAATAGGGACTAACAGCGAAAGGAAAAAGGTTAAGTAGCTTCTTGATGTCGAGAAGCAATTAAATTCGTTAATCATCGCGCGATATTGAGATGATAACTTCATAACTTTGGTGTGCATGCATGAGCAGAATGATAATGTCGGGCGGTTGTTGAGCATAATTAGGAAGCAAAACGAGGATATTTACAGACTTATTTTATTAAGCTTAAAAAATAAAAGAAAAGAAAAGAAAAGAAAAGAAAAGAAAAGGAAAGGCAAAATATGCGGCCAACCGTGGAACGTTTCATTGTTGATCCGATGCTTGTTGATATGGCTGCAACTTTGAACCATTTATTACCTTTGGAAGAGGAATTTTGTTCAAAGTAGTCAACCGAAAAGTGATTGGGCCCACTTGTTCAGTAATCCGGTAAGGACCAAATCATCATAACTTGAATTTTCCAGCAGAGCGATTCGATTTTGCATTGTAAAAAAGTACAAGTTGCCCCACCATAAAAACTGGAGTCTTTAGATAACGATCATGTGTTCGAGCTTGTCTTAACTGTACTTCTTGAATAGTCAGAAAACTTTTCCATCGATGCTCATCTAGTTCTTTGAGTGTATCTAGCCGAAATGGTAAAGAATCTTTCGGTATCAATTTCTGAGTGATAGCCACACGTAAACTTGGCACAACGATCTCCGTTGGTGCTATGGCTTCCAATCCATAAGCTAGTTTGAAAGGGGTTAATCTTGTTGCTGCCTTATATGTAGTCCGGTATGCCCATAATACTGCAGGTAACAGTTGATCCCATCTTTCTAGTGATTCCAGAATCAGTTTTCGAAGCATATTTAATAAGGTTTTGTTTGTACTCTCAGCTAAACCATTAGCACGAGGATAATAAGGAGAACTGAATTTATGCATAATCTGAAAAGAGTGTGTGAGTACTTTCATTAAATTGTTAACAAAATGTGTGCCTTGATCTGTCACAAGCTCCAGAGGTAAGCCAAAACGCGGGAAAACATCTTTCATTAGACACTTTGCCACCGAAACAACTGTGGCCGATCGTAAGGCCCAAGCTTCAGCCCATCTAGTAGCATAATCTGTACATGTCAGAATATAACGATTATTACTGAGGATTGTCGGAGGTGTAATAGGTCCAATAAAATCAAGACCCCATTTCTGAAAAGGCTCCAATGGTAATACAGGTTGGAGAGGGAAAAAATGTCGTTGTAAAGGCTGTCCAAACCTCTAACAGTTATCACACTGTTTGAAAAACTGAGATACATCCCTGTACATAGTAGGCCACCAAAGTCCACTTTGCAGAATTTTTTGGTTTGTTAAATCTGCTGCAAAGTGTCCACCGAAAGGAATTGAGTGAGCCAGAGTAATGACTGAGTTAACTTCATGTGGAGGAATACAACGAAGTAAAATTCCAGTGTGATCCATATAGTATAATTCCCCAGCAATCAACCGAAATCGACGACTGTAAACTGCAATTTTCCTACGCATTGTAGAAGATGTTGAAGAAGGAAGACATCCATCAGTCAGAAAAGTTAATAACTGATCATAGTAATTAGTTGTCACAGGAGGATCTGTATCTTTATCATTAGTTGGTTCAGTGCTGTAAATTGCTGGTGTGGTGTCATCAACACCGATTGGAGCTTCACCGGAATCTAAGCGAGAAAGGAAATCTGCTAGTGCATGTGAACTGTCGGGCCGATGAATCACTTCGTAATCAAATTCTTGTAAAATCAGAACCCAATGCGCTAATCGACCACCTAAATGCTGTTGTCGTACCAGATAGACAAGTGCAGCATGATCTATATGAAAAGTAAATTTTCGGCCAAGTAAATAATGCCTAAATTTCTTTACAAAATATACTAAACCCAGACATTCTCTTTCAGTTACAGAGTAATTCTTTTCAGCAGGCGCAAGCCTTCGACTTGCGTAGTAAAGAGGCCAAAACCACTTATCATTTTGTTGCATTAGAACACTCCCAATTGCTATATCTGAGGCATCTACAAAAACATGAAATGGGCGATCCCAGTCAGGAGGCTGTAAAATTGGAACCTGTGTTAATAAACACTTTAGACGATCAAATGTTGTTTGACATTCCGGAGTCCAATCAAACTGTTTAGGAGTCTTCCTGATTAAACGATTGAGTGGAATGGCTAAATGAGTGAGCCACCGTAAATGACAACCATGCCAACGGACTTGACCCATAAATCTCATCAGTTCTTTCGGTGTGGTAGGCATAGGTGCTTCTAACACAGCTGTAATTTAATCTGGATCCACTTGGATACCTTGTGCAGACACAATGTGAACAAGTAATTTTCCGCAAGAGACCGCAAACAAAGATTTGTTTGGATTCAGGCAGAGTCTGTATTCTCTGCATTTCTCAAAGCAACACCATAAATGGAACAAGTGTGCTACCATCCTACCAAACAAAGAGAAATCATCAAGATATACTTGCATAAAGGAGGTAAGATAAGGGGAGAATATTTCTTGCATACATCTCTGGAAAGTACTGGGGGCATTTCTTAATCCAAACCACATAACAGTACAAGCAAAAACACCCCAATTGGTAATGAAGGCGATCTTCAGTATATCTTGTTCAGCCATTCTAACCTGGTTGTAACCACTGTAACCATCCAAAAATGAGTACATTTCGTGTCCTGCTACTCTGTCAAGCATTGTGTCAAGAAATGGAAGAGGAAACGGATCAGGCACCGTGGCCGCATTCAGTTTCCGGTAATCTACACATATGCGAAGCTACTTATTTTTCTTGGGAACAATAACAATTGGTGAGATCCATTCAGCATGCTCTATTGGTACAATGAATCCGACTTTTAGTAACCTATCAAGCTCTACCTTTACTTTTGCTGCATAGTTTGGATTCATCCGGTAGCTGGGTTGCTTGATTGGCTTTGCTTCCGGCTTCAACATGACCCTATGTTGATAAATACGAGGGTCCAAACCCTTCATGTTTTTGTAATCCCATGCAAAAACATCAGAGAACTCTCGAAGTAGCTGGATTGAATCTGCTTGAAACACTTCAGGTAAGCTTTCCTGTATCTTGACAAGACGCGGATTTTCTTCATCTCCTAAATTATAGGTGATCAACTGATCTTCTGGAACGTAGAATTGTCGGGACTTCTTTGTATCACCAGCTGGGTTTAAAAGTTGTTGTAGATCAGCGTCATCTATAGCAGCAATATCTTCTTTCTTGTCTTCTTCAGTCATAGGCATCACCGTACAAATTGTGGGATTCCAATTATCTACAACAGATTGTAGATCAACAGTCCCTAGGGAGATCAAATCAATATTATTCTTCAAAAACTCTTCTTCTTCATCATCTAACAAACCATCTAACATATGAACTGGTTCTGCAAAATAAGGTCTAACATGTAATTCACAAGGCTGTATAGCATCTAATTTTACAACATATTTACGATTATTGTCTTTGAAAGTGAGTTCCTGTGCAGACCAATCCTGTATAGCTTTAGCTTGTTTCAGCCAAGGACGGCCGAAAAGAAGATTATAATCCAGACTGGATTCTAGTAATTCTAGGACGACAAAGGTCATCTTGAATGTTGTGCCCTGCAAAGTTATTGGTACATTTCGCACAAGTCCTACTGGAGGGACTCTGGACTGGTTGGCCATTCTGACAAAAAACTGGACCGGTTCGATTTCGGTCCATCCTAACTTTTTACAAAGTGCAGCAGTAGCTATGTTTACACCAGATCCACCATCGATCAGTACCTGTGTAATTTTATGATTTTTATACCATACTGAAATTAAAGGAACCAAATGATCAATCGTAGAATGAGATTCCGATTGCACTGTCGCTGTTGCTGGAATGCAAGATACAGGACTGAACTGTTGTTGGAATTGTTGCCGAACTCCTGGTACCAATGCAAGTAATTGGCCAAGAGGAAGAGTAATGGATACTTTAGATAAAATTTCCCAGGCTTGATTTACTTGATTTGTATCTTGCACCAATTCTGAAGACGATGTGTCGGTTACTGGAATTGACTCTTGCTCCTGTGCAGTTTCCTTTGGCAGTGGAACTTGTGTCACCAGAATAGGATCTGGGAACACTAGAGGTTCTGTGGTAGTCCACTGACTAGCCTTGTCATATGTTCTTTGCTGTTCTCGGATGCCTGGCTTAAATATTTCAACTGCTGGTTGTAACGGCCTATCGGATCTGGTCTGAACTACTGCAGCTTGTGTTTCTATTGGTGTGATATGAACCATATTTGTCATTGGATTCTGACGTTCTTTTTTCCTCTGATCATATTCTGCTGCATCTTTACAAAATCTTCTAATGTGGCCAAATTCTCTGCAAAAATGGCAGTGAGGTGGTGGAAAATTAGTATTTTCATATGCTGGTCCTGCCTGCCAACAGTTTGCATTGTAGTTATTATTTCTCTGTCCTCTGTAATTTCGATATCCCTGTTGCTGGTTGTTTCTCATCTGAGGTGCTACATAATGAGTGGCTGGCTGTCCTGGTTCGTGTATAATAGCATTGACAGTTGCTGGTCCCTGTACTTTGGTGTTATATGCACAACTTTCGATGGAGTGTCCGGTAGTATTACAGATAGTGCAAAACAACTGGTTAAGGGCACAAGTGGCACTAGTATGTCCTGGATTCTTGCATGTGGTGCAGTACAATCAGTGTCTGGACGAATCTTCTGTAATATTTTTATTTGCTTTTAACCATTCTAGGTCTTCTGTAAATCCTCCAACCTTTTTTTCAAGCTGCAAAGCCATTGCAATCACCGCATCTAGTGTCATAGCTCCTACACAGCGTATGATCATAATCTGTTTAAGTTGCGGAGTCAAAGCATTGGGTGATAACGTCATCCGGCAGGTTGGCATGTGCGGGAGGTAATTGCGGCAAATGAGTTCTGAATAGGGTGGCATATTCCTGCACTGTTTGATTCATCTTCTGTCTATTGTTTTGCAGGTAATCGAAAATTTTGGCTGGATTCTTCTTTAGCCTAAATCTCTACAAAAATGCATCCCTTACCACTTCATAGGTGCCGAAATGATTAATATCATATTCTGTAACCCACCTGGCTGCTTCATTAACTAACGTGGACTCATATACAATAGCTTTATACGCCGGATCAGGTGGATGATTGAGTACTGCGTAACTTATCTCAAATGTGCGTACATGAGCATCTAGGTCATCACCTGGAAATCCACCGAATTTAGTGTACGTTACTCGTGTTGGAGTCGACCGGGGTGGAAATAGATGTTGTTGTTTTTGTTGCTGTTGTTGTTGTTGTTGTCCACTCATCGTGCTGTCGGTTGTATTGGGACTATCTTCTGTACCCCGAGGTTGAATATCTGAATCGTGGGAATCTGTATCGTCAGCCTGTGCACTCTCCAGCTTGATAATATTATTCAATATGTTTTGAATTTCAGCTTCGAATAGGCTACCTTCCTTCTTGATATCAAATATAGGAAAGCTTACTCCAAATAGCAGTGACCGGCCTGAAGATTCACCAAGAAATGGCAAACCGTCACCGGACAACTGTGAAATCTCGGCAACTGATTTCTTTGGCCCAGACGTTTCTATCCGTCAAAAAATTTGAATCTTGACCCAATGGTATTAAATTAACTTCAAGCTGCGTCCTGGTAGACTCTGGAGTTACTATATCTTCGACAGACTGTGCCGAAATTGCACCGGAATCTGCTAGAAATGTAGTACGTTCCACCGGAATACTACCGGAATACTACCGGAATCACTACTAGTGTTCTTTACTTCCTTGGCAACTAGGTTAAACCTATCTGCGCTCCTACCTCCTGGAGGCGTCCTTAGCAAATTAGGTACCCAAGGCTGTCGGTACTTCGGAGACTCACCGGATCGAGTAACCGGCATGTATCTTCTTTTGTACTACTTGCGTACTAATACTGTCGATTCACAATCTATAGTCGCGTTTCCATAATCGATTTGCAACACGCTGGTGCCACTTTCTGATAGTCAATGCCACCTTCCCACAGATTAAACGCGCAACTAACCGTCAGAGACGCGTTTAAACAAGTATTGGGTTCTTGGGAGTGGAAGGGGTCTGTAAAACAGAGGCCCTATGCTTGATTTCCCAATAATTACTTCACACAACAATATACCAACGTTTAAGAACTCTATCAAGAATCTATTTACGCTTCCACAATCTTACTATCTGTAATCAGACTCTCCAAAGCTTACTGACCACACCTTCGTTAGTGCTCCCTTAGCATACAGTGCTGGAATTACTCAGTATCGTAACACATAATTACTTTGATTAACTCAAAGAACTGACCCAACACAAACTATTGTAAACAACAGAACAATAATAGCAACTCAATCTGTACCGTACAGGTGCAGATAACCAAACAACACCGGAATACACCGAATACTAAGACGACTCCAAAACACATTCCAGAACTACACTGACTTCACAAACCAAGTAATAGTCTGATAGTCCCTCTAGTTATTTATGTAAGTCACAGATCAAATAAGCATTGATAAACACGCAAGACCGAGACGAGAACAAGATACTCAGCATTACCTAAAAGTACAATACTGAAACTGTCATTAATGGAGCACGGGATTGAATAAATAACTTACAGAACATCACAACAGAAAGACACAACAGTACTCAGAGTTAACAGAACAATCACAACAGAACGTCACAGAACAATCACCCAGACACACAGTCTGGTGATCCCACTGATCATCTCCAACCTTTCGTACATGCGGAAACTAAAAAGATTCAATCTTTACAACTGCCAATCTGGCGGCCGACTAACAAGTTGTAGACAACATAAATGTGTTAACAACCATAGCGCGCCCTGCCAAGTTGACTTGCATACCTTTCCAATGATTTAGTTTGCTATCCAGCCTAGATAGCACCCAATTCCATCGTTGGTCCATTGAGATGTCCAATCCCATCGGAATGCCAAGGAGATGGAAGACTTGACCTCTAGGGATAACTTGACATCCGTGATCTAACAACAATTGGGGTGTAGGTCTGCTGATTGCTCTAAAAGCAGTTTTAGCATGGTTGATTTTCACACCTGATGCCACACAAAAGGTCTCGAGGCACCACCAAAACACCCCAGTGCTATTTATATCGTTATGCACAAAGGCATTCATGTCATCGGCAAAAAGTTTGCAATCATTTGGCCGTGATTTAGAGGTAGGGAAAGACCCTTGAGATTGCCATTGTCCATTGGATGCTTTAGTAGGCGACTGAGTCCATTCAAGGCGATATCGAAGAGTAATGGAGCTAGAGGGAAGCCTTGCCTAATTGATCTTTTTAAACGAATGGGCTTAGAGAGCTTACCATTGATATTTACTCTAGTTGAAGCGTTCCCAAGAAGAGTGGAAACCATCTTCGTGAACTTTTGGCTACATCCAAGGTCTTTCAATGATTGCAGAATAAAGTCCCATTCCAATCTGTCATACACTTTGTCCAAGTCAATCTTAATGAAAACCAGATCTTGTGCAGTCTCCTCAGCAAACGCAATGCCTTCCCAAATATCGACAATTGCTTCAAGTATAGATCTACCTTTGATAAAACCTTTTTGGTCCTCACAAAGCCATGAATTTAAATGACAAGAGAATCTATTGGCGATAGCTTTACCAATTATCTTGTATCGTGTTTGGAGCATGGTAATCGGTCGCCAGTTTTCAATTTTGTTCTTATCTCCCCTTTTGTGGATTAACTTGATGATGCTATTATTAAGACACTCAGGGAGGGCACCGAAGGAGAGAGCTTCTTGCCACACCAGACGCAGTGGGGTAGCCACTTCATAACTGAAGGACTTGAAAAACTGATTGGTGAGACCATCAGGACCCAGACTTTTCCCATTGGGAAGATCGTCAATAACCTCGTGGACCCTAGACTGTGTGTTCAAGCATTTGTCCATCGTGGACCTTTGGCGATTGACTGGAGAGGTTGGAGGTCCATCACGCTCGCTGGCTTCTTCATGCCCGTCGTGGACTTTGTGTCCATAGTGGACTTGGTGTCCATCGTGGGCATTGGTTCCCGAAGGAGTATGGGTAAAAAGATGCTCCAAATAGCTAATGTTCAGTCGGTTGTTGTTCATAGTAAAGAAGGAACAACAGAATTTAATATGGTATAATAGTCAAGATTTGGAGTTGCTTAGATCTTTCATTTTCATGGGAGTTCAAGGAATCTTTTTTCGTTTTACCCCTTTCCTCGTCCTTTGAGATCCTTTGTAATTGATCACAAGTTTCTGTGTTCGAAGTTCCTATCATGAACCAGCTCTGTCCTTCGTGCCATGGCATCCTAAGAATTGTGGCTAGGTGTTAAGTTTTTATTTTGCAAATGATCAATCACAAGCGAAGTAATGCTTTTGTAGGCAAGCCTCAGCTCTCCTATTTCGTAAGCGTTATTGTTTGCTTTTGTTTATTCTCGCCGCAATGTCGAAGTTTTTTCCCTCATTGGTCCTAAGCAATGTGGCTCCCCCCAATCCCAGTGCCCCCTTGGGATGGATTCTGCCCCATCACACATCGCACCTTTGGTGGTCTCTTTGTGCAAGGAGTCTGTGGTGGCAAAGCAAGAAGAACTGATGAAAACTTGTCTGATTGGTCAAGGTTTTGGCCCTAGGCCCCCTCTAGAAAATGTGAGAATTTGACTTCACAAGGAGTGGTTCCCATGTGGTCTAATTGTGTGCAAGTGTCAATTCCTGCCAGCAAATCACCTACTTCTGGTGTTTGAGAATGAAGAGATGGCATTCCTTGCCGTGCAAGCCAGTTCCTGGCAAGTGGGCCGGTCCACCTTATGTCTATTCAAGTGGACCCCTAACTTTATTCCAAACAAATCAAAGCCTCTTCGTTACCCATTATGGGTGGAGCTTCCCAATCTACCATATTTCCTGTATGGATTTCTTCGAGAAATCGTTTCACCGATCGGTTGCCCGATAGCCTCAAGAGAGGATGTTGGGCGGTTAATCTACGATGGAGCTTAATACTCTTTTAACGCACGATGGCACCCTCAAATGTGCATTGAAACGAACTTGAACCAGGTCCTCCCCTCAAAGATCTTCGTTAACTGTGGAGAGGTTAAATTTTGGGTACAGGAGGTTGTAAGAAAAACAAAAAAAAAAGAATGAATGACAATTGATTGAGTGGTGGGCTAGTGGTGTAGCTCTAATGCCATGTAGAGGTTACCACAACACACATATAAGATCAAGGTTAGATAGAAAGAGAGATAAAGTTAACACAAGAGATATGGTGGTAATGGAAAGTGGACTCAAGATGAGTAGAAGATGAACTCAACTCAATTCAACTCAAACTCATAACTCTAATACAATGGAACTCAAACACTAAACAATATATAGATGGTTCTATCCACCCATGCACTCCCTATATGGAGCTTAGATGGTGATCTAGATAGAAGCTAGGTGAAGGGCTATAGGCCAACACAATGGGTACTAATATGGATACCCTAAGTTCCAAACACCACAAATGATGATCCTACATGGGATGGGGACCATCCTTATAAGGTCCTCCAAGCCTAAGTCAGCCTACGCATGTTCTAGGGTCGTGGTAGCTTGATCCATGCCCAAAATAATCTCCACCATTGATCTATGGGGTAAATCCAATGGTAGAAAGGTAGGATCAACAACCATTTGTTTGCAGCCCGTGATCTTGCTTAATCCACACTTAAGAATCAAGTCTAGATCCAATGGCCCACATCAAATAGACCCTTCCCCAAGTTAAGAAAGCTAATTTTGTTTCTAGCCCTTGATTTAGGTTGATCCTCACATTGGATCAATCCCAAATCCAATGGCTTATAAGTAACCTTCTAAACTATCCATCTATGGTCTACTCTAGACCTCATCTGACCTCAAAGTGAGGAACCTACCAATGTCCAATACTCTCACATGGCTTCTCCTCATAATGGGGGCCTTACAAATAGAGTGTTACAAACAATGGTGGTGCTACATAAGGGTGAGGCATTGAGCATATCCAACACCCCCCCTCAATGTCCACCCAAAGGTGAACCAGGTTCTTGGCATGATGCCAAGTCTTCCATGAGGGTGGAGCATTGACCATGTCTAACACCCCCCCTCAATGTCCACCCAAAGGTGAACTACCTTCTTGGCCCAATGCCAAGTCTTCGAAGATGTATTTGAAGTAGATCCTTTGTAAGCACTTTGGTGAGGGTACGTGTTGCATTATTCATGGTTGCATAGTAGCATGTTTCCACCATCCTTCTCAAGTGTACTTGCTTGCCAACTCTTGAATTTCCTTCATGAGGTCTATTCCCAAGCCTTCTCAAAATTCTGACTAGAAAACTTATATCTTGTGTGGTACTCCATAAGTAGATAAGATTACCAAAGACCTTCATGTAGCTCCCAATGTCTATTTGCTTATACAATGATCTTAGGCTTGTTTCATCACATATGATGCCTTCTTCAATTTACATAATGTGCTCTTTGAATGTGGAGCCTCAAACCCTGATGATTGAGACACATGTGCCTCCTCCTTGAGGTCAACATTCAAACATTCTGATTTGACATGTAACATGAAAACTTCCCACTTTGTCTGAGCTGCTACCATTAGTATGATGCAAATAGTGGTCATTAGAGCAAACGAGTCTTGAAGATCAAAACCCTTCACTGATGAAAGTCCTTGTGCTACCAATGTGTCGTGATAGCATTCCAAGATCCTTTGTATCATGTGCTTCACCTGCTTGACCCAATTGGTGCTAGTGACCTCCCATGCTTCATTCTTCATTAAGCTATCATAGTTGGCTTGCACAGCCTCCTTCCATGCCAGATCTACAAGTCCTTCATCTTCAGTTATTGGCTTCATTACGTCCATAATCGTAACCATCATGGTTATATTGACTATGTGAATAGAATCCCACTTGTGCTCCTCTATTCTCTGTGATTTGCTGGGTCCTTCTACCTTCTCTTTAATAGTTGTTGGCATAGGATTACTCTGACCATAGAGCTTCTTCTTCACCCATTGCAGTGACAACCAATCTGTTTGGGTGATTTTAGGTTGGTAGACTCTCTTCTCACCATCTGATGATGATGCTTCCTCCTCTTCATAGGTAGGGATGACTCTTGGGCTAGGTACATAGTGAATTACTCCTTTCATTGATGATAAAACGAAATTTCTTTGCTTGTCCTCCACTACATGTGGCTTCTCCATAGACACCACATCACGGCTCCCTTTGATCTTCTTTGCCTCATGGTCATACAATATGAAAGCCCTTTGCTTTTCTTTTCGGTTCCAACTTGTTCTTTCTTTGACCTGGGACAAGAGCATAGTACATACTCCCAAAAGTTCTAAAGTGTAAGATGGATAGATTCTTACCAATGTACACTTCATGATGAATATTTCTATTTTGATACAAAAAGATCATGCCTTCCCTCATACACATTGCTATCTTAACAATGGTGTGATTGTTGCATTCCATAATGCCATCATGATATGATGTGTGAGGTGTCACTGATTGACACTTTATCCCTTCCCACTTGCAAAAGCTTTCCAACTCCTATGAGTTGAGCTCATCACCACCTCCTATTCCAAGCTTCTTCACACTTTTCCCTGGTTCATTTTCAAGAAGTTGTGGTTGTTCTTTAATCTTACCAAAAGCTTGAGCTTTATCACGAAGAAAGTACATCAACATCTTCCTCCTATAGTTGTCGACAATCACAATGTAGGAAGATCCTCCCAAGGCCTGTATAGACATCTTACCACACAAGTTAGCATATACCAACACTAGAGGAGCCTTTGATCTACTCTTGCTTTCTTGTGGGAATGTCTCCCTGTGTGACTTGCCCATCATACAAGCTCTACAAGGTTCCTTCATTCCATTCACTGTAGGTAAGTGATGAAGAACACTACCTTGCTTTTGCATCTCCTTTTGTACTGTCCTTGTCACCATGATGGGTTCTTGCTGAGGATGCATAGAACTAGATTGACCTATATCATTGGTCATTTGACAAGATGCACCACTGTCTAGTACCCATGAATCCACAATTGATTCTTCTTGTGATGAGGAGCATGCCACCTTTGCTTTGGCTCCATGTATTGTCTCCTCCTTCACTTCATCTATCCTCTTGACATGACAATGTGCAATTTCATGTCCCTTCCTTTTGCAATGGAAGCATTGTCCTTGAATCTTCTTCTTGTTACTCCTCCTCTTTGCATTCTTACCTTTGGCTGAGGAACCTCCTTTACCTGATGCATTGGTGGAGAATATAGCATCTCCTTGACTACTTCTTACTTGGGCTTTAAGTTGCAAATCCTCTTCCATTGGTATTGAATAAAACTCTTCAAGTGTCAAAGCTTGAGGTCTCACCTGACTGTTGAGAGTAGTTACCCTTCCATCATACTTTGGTGGAGAATTTTGGAGACACCTTTGAGCTAGTCCCTTGCTAGTCTTCTCTATCCCTTCACAAGCCAGTTCATCACATGGCTTCTTGATATGAGTAATGGATGCCTTCGCCTTCTCTCCTTCTGCAAACTTCTCTGCTTCCAATTGATTTTCTAAATTTTGAATGCATGTTTGGTTTCTTACCTCATAGTGACTCCTCAATATGCTCCATGCCTCACTTGCCTTGGATGTATGCTGAACAAGAGGTAGAATCAAGTCCATAAATTGTTCACTATGTAATATAGTGCATTTGCATTCCTTATCTTCCAAGCTTGTAGAATCTTTGCATTTGGAAGAATCACCATACTCGGATCCAATGGGTCAAAGGTAGGTTGTGGCTCTTGCTCAATTCCCATCACCATCTCCAAAAGATCATAAGAATCACGGATGATTGTAATCTTGAACTTCCAAAGAAAATAATTTGTACCATCTAACTTGCCTTCACTGAAGGTTGGTGGATGAACCCATAGTGTTTGCATTTCCAAATCCATCGCACCAACTCCATTTCCACTTCCAGTCTTAGATGCTAACACCTCCATAGTGTTGAAGCCTTTGTGTCCCATGAACTTGAAGCCTTGAAGCCTTTGCCTCCCAAGAACTCTAGTGTTGAAACCTTTTCTCTTCACAATTCTAGCATTGAAGCCTTTGCCTCCCACAAGTTATAGGGTTGAAGCCTTTGCCTCCCAAGAACTTCAATGTTGAAGCCTTTGACTCCCAAGAACTTCAATATTGAAGCCTTTACCTACCACAAACTTTGGAGTTGAAGCATTTACCTCTCACAAGCTTGATTGTTGAAGCATTCTCTCCACAAATGCAGGAGTTGATTCCTTGGCCTCCACGATCTCTACAGTCTTCTATACCTTCCTGACCTCTGATACCATGTAAGAAAAACAAAAAAAAATGAATGAATGATGATTGATTGAGTGGTGGGCTAGTGGTGTAACTCTAATGCCATGTAGAGGTTACCACAACACACATATAAGATCAAGGTTAGATAGAAAGAGAGATAAAGTTAACACAAGAGATATGGTGGTAATGGAAAGTGGACTCAAGATGAGTAGAAGATGAACTCAACTCAATTCAACTCAAACTCATAACTCTAATACAATGGAACTCAAACATTAAACAATATATAGATGGTTCTATCCACCCATGCACTCCCTATATGGAGCTTAGATGGTGATCTAGATAGAAGCTAGGTGAAGGGCTATAGGCCAACACAATGGGTACTAATATGGATACCCTAATGGTTCCAAACACCACAAAAGATGATCCTACATGGGATGGGGACCATCTTTATAAGGTCCTCCAAGCCTAAGTCAGCCTACGCATGTTCTAGGGTTGTGGTAGCTTGATCCATGCCCAAAATAATCTCCACCATTGATTTATGGGGTAAATCCAATGGTAGAAAGGTAGGATCAACAACCATTTGTTTGTAACCATTGATCTTGCTTAATCCACACTTAAGAATCAAGTCTAGATCCAACGGCCCACATCAAATAGACCCTTCCCCAAGTTAAGAAAGCTAATTTTGTTTCTAGCCCTTGATTTAGGTTGATCCTCACATTGGATCAATCCCAAATCCAATGGCTTATAAGTAACCTTCTAAACTATCCATCTACGGTCTACTCTAGACCTCATCTGACCTCAAAGTCAGGAACCTACCAATGTCCAACACTCACATGGCTTCTCCTCATAATGGGGGCCTTACAAATAGAGTGTTACAGACAATGATGGTGCTACATAAGGGTGAGGCATTGAGCATAACTAACAGAGGTTACTTACAAGAATTTGCCCAATGCTCGCTTCCATTGTGGGCAACAAGTTCATAGGATCAAAGAATGCACCTTGAAGAACAATACCAATAAAAACAAGATTATACCAGATGGGGACCTAGATCCTTTCCCTCAAGTTGGCACTCGGGGTCATCCCCCTCTAACGGAGGAAGAAGAGGGCACTCGTGTTGTAGAGATGGATTCAGAAGGATTCACCGAAGTGAGATGTAGGAGGAAAGTTAGCCCTTGAAGATTAGTAGCAAGGAACATTACGACCCTTGTTCCTTCAAATAACATGACTGTAACCTACAAAATGAGATTAATGAGGTTGACCTCCCAGGGGATAATCATTAATGAAGACCCTACTGATAATACCCTTGGGTGCTCTACTAGCAAAGAAGACAACCACGAAGGTTACACCACGAGTAAAGAGGTCTTAGAACAAAGCAATACCAAATTGATGATTATGAAGAAGTTGAAGCAAGTCAAGAATCAAAATGAAGCCAAATAAGTCAGTGAAGAAAGTGAAGAGATCTCAGAAATGTAACTTGTATACATATCTACATTACAGATGGAAATTCTTGTACTATGAGTTTAGATGATCATTAGAATGATTAAGAATAATGTAATAGACACGGGATGAGTCTAGAATCATATGTGTAATTCAATGATGTAAATAAATAAGTGAGAGAGTCATTAGAAGCCAAGTGTCCATGAGATAGATGTGTAGAGATTCATCTTTAGAAGTTAGCATCGAGTTGTTCTCTAATTTCTCTCAGCCTGATCACATGGATCAGGAAATCTTTTGTACACATCTAAATCTAAAAGCTAATCAAGCTATGTTCAAAGTTTCATGATCTAATTCATTTCAGGTTGTGTGTATAATCAATAGGAACATGTATATGTAAAGTCTACAAGTAAACTGCTGAGATTCATGCACTTTTCCGTGTTAATGTTTTGCTTGGATCTCAGTGCACAGTATAAAGTTTTTGATGACTAAGGATTCAAAATCTAAGTTAGAAGGAAAGGAAGCTATGGCTAAAAGTCTTTAGCAAAATGGAACTTGTCCTGTACGGAATCAACCTTAGAAGTTGACTATGTCAAAGTCCCTTGTTGAGGAAGATAGTTTCTAACATACCTTTGATCTTAATGTTCAAATTAGAGTTTTAATAATTCTTTTGAAGGCCTAATGGTTGATATGATTGCACAAAGGTTTCATGGAGATATGTACATCATTAGATTGAAGAAATTTGAAGATATGTGCAGCTAATGAGGTTAAATTCTGAAGTAGACTGCTTGAAGAAGGAAAGTTTTCACTCAGAGAAGTGTTAGTGAATGACTTGGTAAATTAAGGTAATTTTGATCTATAACTGATATAGAGGTGCTCTTAAATCACTATAGATCAAGCCTTTGGAGACTTAGAGGTCTCCAACAATGGTATTAGAGCAAAAGGTGCAATACAAAGTGAAGTAAAGAGCATTGGAAGTTCTGATGGTTGCAGGCATTGAAGTTTCTTCAAATTGAAGGTGGACAAGATCAAAGTTTTGAAAAACTGAAGAAGTGTGAATATTAAGGCTCGAAAGAATCTAAAAGATTGAAGCCTTAAATTAAAGTTATAAAGCCTATTCATTTATCTTAAAATTTGTAGAAGACAAAGATCAAAGATGGGAGAAAGCTTGCAGATTGATACGCTAGATAGGGAGAACTATCCAGCTTGGTTCATGAGGATGGAGGCACACCTCATGAGAAAAGATTTTATGGCACTCATCACAGGAGAAGAAGAAAAGCCTGAGTTTGAAGATCCTAGTGTTCCAACTAGGGAAGAGCTTGCAGATTTGAAGAACTCGCTGAAGAAGGATGCGCAAGCTAGTAGCATCATTTACATGGCTATAAATGATTATCTTCTACCTCATATTAGAGGATTAGAAAGTGCAACAGATGTGTGGAATGCTTTGGAAGAGCATTTTCAAAATACAACCAAGTCAAGGAAGTCCTCATTATGAGCAGAGTTCACAACCTTCAAGAAAAAGAGCTCACAATCAATTTCTGATTATGTGACAAGAATGAAGAATATTGCAGATAGCTTGGGAGCAGTAGATGAAGATATTGAAGAGGATAAGTTGGTAAGACAAATACTTATAGGTATGAGAGGAGATGAGAAATGGAAGCCTTTTATATTGTCCATAGGATTGTCATTAGATCATTTTACTCCTGATCTTGATCAATTGCTAGGACACATGCTAACTTTTGAGGACATTAACGGAGATAATGATAGGAGTGCAAGTCAAGCTATGTACTCCAAGGACAAGAAAAAGAATGGCAAAGGGAAGCAGTCAACTGATGATGAAGGATCTTCAAGCCAAGTCAATTTCACAAGACGAAAGATGAATTCAAGAGGTGAAGGAAGAAGAGGTAAGAATAAAGATAATGTTAGAGCTTGTTGGATTTGTGGCAGAACAAATCATTTGGCAAATGATTTTTGGTATAACAATCAAAATGGTGGAAGCCATAATCAGAGTTTCAATCAAAGAGGTAGAGGAGGTAGAAATCAAAGAGGTAACTTCAGAGGAAGATGTGGTAGGACCTCATATGCTAGAGGAGGTGGAAGAAGCTTTCAAACTCAGTCCTACAATAACAACTATTATAATAATGTATCAGATCAGAAGGATGACATGACTCTCATCTTGAATGCAAAACATGAAGCAGTAGGAGAAGATCAAAGGGTATTCTATATTGACTCAGGATGTAGCAATCATCTGAGTGGAAATATATCATTGATGACTGATATGGAAGCAAGGGTGAGTGGACATACAGTTCAACAGGAGATAACACCAAGCATAAAGTGGAAGGCATTGGATCAGTGAAGAAAAAGAGTGGAAGCACACTCTTAAGCAAGGTACATTATGTTCCTACTATTCCTAAGAACTTGATAAGTGTAGGAAAAATTTTGGAGAAAGGATATGAAGTCAGATTCACAAATGATGGTGTTTATGTGCAAGATCCTAATCAGGGATATAGAAGCATTATTGCAGGAAAAAAGAAGGAAGACTTTTTACTCTCAAGGTCCAAGGTAATGTAGGACACACATTGTTTACTTATGGAAGTCAAAAGATGTCTGAGTTAGACCTATTGCATAAAAGGTAAAGTCATTTCAAAAGATCCATAAAAGAAATATCAAAGAATGATGTAGTGCTTGGATTGCCAAATGTTGAAGGTCAACACATGGTATACAAGTGTGAAGCTTGTCAATTAGGTAAAGCTCACAGAATTTCATACAATAAATCAGGATATAACTATTCGAATATGCTTGAGTTGCTTCATACAGATGTGTGGGGTCCTTCAAGGGAATATAGCATAAATGGATCCAAATATTATGTATTGCTTGTTAATGATGCAACAAGATGGATTATGTTGACGACATGATTGCTCCTACTTCATCTAAATTTGTATCCGCATGAGTGCATCTCCATTTTGTATCTAGGAGGCACTCCATTTCTAGTCTATTTCCATTTTATATTGTACTTCCTTTGTATTTGGGTACCTTGCCATGTGCTTCTAGCAGTTGTATTCATTCTCCTTTCAGGAGACTTATCCCACATATGATGTACTTTTGAGAGCCCCTCCCAAATCTATATAAGGAGGTCCTCTCCCCTCATTTGTACTTGGTTAGAAGCTTGCGTAGACTACTCCATGCTCTTGGCAAGCGCATTTCTGATCCACATGAGTTTACCCATTTCATGGTCTACTCATTTTGTGTCTCACACATTCTTTGTTTTGTGAGAGTACTTTACTTTTCATTTTGTTTCCGCGTGCATACTCTCTACATGGTATCAGAGCGCTAGGTGGAGGTCTTGGTGGTGCATTTGATGGTGATTTTGGTGGTGGTGTTGCATGAGTGTTGGTGTTGTGGCATTCTCCTCATTGAGAGAAGCCTCTTTATCCATCATTTTTACACTCTTTGGCATCTTAATTTGCCCTTTGCCCACCCTCCCACCCCTTCTTTTCACCCCTTTACCAAATTTTTTTATCTCCACTTTTCCCCACCCACCCTCTTTTGTTGTAACATTTGATCGTGTAGTTTATTTCTATGGTCATGCTATGCCGTTGATATTAAATCTTGAAGCTTATGAAGTGTTTATAAACACTCGTAAGGAGTTCCATGGTCGTTTCTCTCATCTCTGTGAATTTGTGGGTTCCTGAGTTCCGTTCCATTTTAACTTCAATGGTCGAATGCATTTTCTGTAACAACACTATATCATTGTATTAATCATACCTGTAGGAGGTACAGAGATCCAACGCTACACTCATCACTCGTTCTATTGCCTCTTCATTCTCGAAGAGATCCAACACTACACTCTACACTCGTCCTATTGCCTCTTCATTCTCGAAGTAGTTTAGCCTCTAGTTGAAACCTCTGGAGCAACTTCTAGAGCAACAAGATGGCGGTGATGCTAAACAGGCTCCAATCAAGGTTTGTCACTCCACTAGATGCGGGCACCATCTCCATGCAAAAAGCTACAGAAACTCTTTGCTTCTCTATTGGACGAACAGAGAATTGAGGGCCATCCTACACTCCTTGGTCTGCACAAGGACACTTGGCTTACACCTCTTGTGAAAGTGCTACGGGCTGAGCTACAGGCGCACACTCTCTATAGTCTTCTGAACATTGCAACCTCTGGGATTATGTAAGCGTAGCAGTGCCAAGATCTGCTCCGGTAGCTAGAGAGAGAGAGAGAGAGAGAGAGAGAGAGAGAGAGAGAGAGAGAGAGAGAGAGAGTAAGAGCCCTTTGAGACATTGATTGCAATAGATAGTGCTAGAGATGGTAACCATGTCGGCCGATGCAGATGCTACAAAAACCAGGAGCAAGAAGCACAGATCGGGGAGAAGCGACATCAAAAGTGCCAGATAACGTGTCTCTCGCTCCATGCTGGTGTAGTCGCAGCCAGCATCACTCAAACAAGAAGAAGAAGAAGCACTGATTAGTAGTAGCTTACTGAGGCGAGCATCTGCTTTGTGTCACACTACCATTTCTCTCTTCTGTGCATTAGTGAAAGTCAGAGAGGGAGAGAGAGAGACCTCTCTGAGCAACACTTGATAGCAGTTCTTCTTCTCCATTGGAGCATCCTCCTTTGGGCCACACCTGTAGCGCGCACTCTACGGGTGCTCAGTTGTCAATGTGACCCAGCAGAGGATAAACTCACCAATGCTTGGTTAAGCAAGGGATAAAGACAGCCAGGAAGCGATTGGCTCCCGAGTCACAATCTATCCAGAGCTGTGCCAAAGACAAACATAGAGAACTGTTAGCTCCATTTCTCGCACTAGTTTCTCTCTTCACCTCATGCCATCATCTATGAGGTCAGCTAATAGAGGTTCAATGCTCTCAGGAATCCATAGCTGCATTCACAAAATTTGCATTTTGGTGGACCATCACGACGGTCTCTGACCATCGCGATTGTGTCACACCATCGCAATTGGCTCACGCCATCGCGACAACTTGGCCGGACCATCACGACGGTCTCTGACCATCGCGATTGTGTCACGCCATCGCGATTGGCTCACGCCATCACGCCGACGATGCCACGTGGCAATTCAGACCATCGCGACGGTGCACTTCAGACCATCGTGGCGACACCCTCACACCATCGCGACACTTCAAAAAATTCAGACCATCGCGATTGGCTCACGCCATCACGCTCAGACCATCGCGACGGTTCACTTCGGACCATCGCGATTGTCCACGTTGACCGTTGACTGACGCCATCGCGATTGTGCAAATTCATGCCATCGCGATTGTGCAAATTCAGACCATCGCGATTGTGCACTTTCAGACCATCGCGATTGTCCAATTTCACGCCATCGCGATTGTGCAAATTCAGACCATCGCGATTGTGCAATTTCACGCCATCGCGACGGTGCACTTTCAGACCATCGCGATTGTGCAATTTCACGCCATCACGACGGTGCACACTCACGCCATCGCGACGGTCCCAGACCATCGCGATCATCTCAGACCATCGTGATTGTGCACCCCCATCGCAAATTTTAGGGTTTCATTTTTTGGCCAATTTTGGGGCTATTTTTGGGAAATTTTTGGGTGATTAGACTCATAGGAGACCCCTTAGCTCATATTTGGAGAAAAACCTGTTTGTCAGTTTTTACCCCCCAGGGCCTGAACGGTCATAACTTTTTCATCTGAAGTCCGTTTTTTGAGCTTAATAGCTCGTTAGAAAGCTCTTCACGAGTACTACGTGACCTCAACTGTTTTTTCTTAAAGAATACGTCTATTTTTAGATAAGCTATTTTGAGGTTGACCTAGTTTGGGACTAGAAAGCCAGGGGGTAAACATTGAAAAATTGGGCAAAAGGGAAGGGACTTAAAAGGTGTATATACTTAAGTGCTTGATCATCCAACTGTGAATTGGTCTAATATTGGATTTGTCCAGGTCTAGCAAGGGCAATCAAAGGCAACAAAGGCAAGGCAGTGAAGGGCATAAAGCTTGGGAAGCGCGGCTTCTTGGGCATCAGAGCAACCAGAAAAGCTGACTCGAGGTTGGAAGATTACTCAACCCCCTCAGTCAATTCTTAGCTTAGGCTAAACGGTAGCATTGTGGATTTAAGACGATAGGAACGCCTCAAGTTCAAGAGAATTAAAGTTATCAAGTTCAAGACTAAAGTAAAGGTGTGTGACACGAAAACCTAAAGGAAAGAACATAAGTCTGACGGAACGAGAACTCAAAATTATAACGGAACGTCGAATTCCTGACGCATACATTAAGACAAGAATCTAAAGAAATCTAAAAAGAATCAAGACAGTAATAACAAAGAATCATTGACGATCTGAGCGTGTACTAAGTGTGCAAGGAACAAAATTAATGAACCTTAGATCGGGCAAACATATAGGTAAGTTAGACCGGCGAAGCCTTAGATCATCAGAGGCAAGTGTAAGGACTACTGCACGATCGTGGGCTCAGTAATTGAATAGTAATTACCCCTACGAGAGCTCAGATACTAGTGAATCAGAAATGGCATTTAGCACAGAAAGACCAGAAGGAGGGTCTAATGTAGCTTATTTAGAAAAACCAGAAGGACCCTATAGAACACAACTAGAGTTTCTCCGAACCAACCGCTTAGGTGCTCGCATCTATGAGGATGGTTTGCAAAGGCAAGTGGTGCAAATGCACAACCCCGATCAACCCATTGGATTGGAACATCCAGTGGTGAAATTTGAGAGAGACGCGTACATAGACAAGGAAGGAACGATGTACATCTTAAGTACGCAGCCAAACAATACCAACGAGTTTGGCGTGATTCAACCAGAGACGGAAGCAACATCTCAAGGAAAAGAACCATTAGAAGAGCCTAGAACACCTAGAGGGAAATCTGTACTGACACGAGTACTAATCCCGGAATGGATCCCTCAGGACAATAGAAGCATAGAGTTGTTTGTAAATAAAGAAACTGATGAAGCCTTTTGGAGATACAAGACCGAAATACTTAGTGAGGTAGGTATCATCACTATATACGAGTTCAAGGACCCGGATACACCTGGAAAGGTTGTATACCTGGATGAGACTTCAGAAAGAGTCTTTGTGGTGCCTGACCGTGCTAAAAACACATACACATGGAGAGGTGAATTGGTATTCCCTCCATCTAGGACAAACATGAATACAAGTCAACAAGGGGCAGGAACATCATCAGCCCATGGAAATCAAAGAGAAAGAAATAAAGAGAGACCCGAAGTAAGCTTTACTCATCCCGTAGGGAGAGATAGAACAACCACAGACACTAATAGAGCGGATAGACAAAGAGATCATGGAATACTAGGTGGTAGAGATGATTTTCCTCTACCTAGACCACGCGAACACGCAAGAATATTGAGACCCACTCAATTAGTAAAATCAATGAAGAATTATTTTGATGGGACAGGAGATCCCTATGACCATGTCGCAGAATTCAAGTACTAAGAGCCGAACAAGTTGAAGACATGTTCACGCAGTACAACGCATTTGGACTAACGTTAAAGAATACCGCTTTGACTTGGTTCCAACCATTGCAACAGAGGCAATTTAGAGACATCCATCACTTTTTAGAGTCATTCATCACTGAGTTCTCTAAAAGTGGGATTAGACATGACACGTCTTCGTTGATTCATAGCTTTAAACAGACCCCTCAAGAAACAGTAAGACTGGCAGGACGTAGGTTTAGACAATATGTTGAACGATGTCCAATGCAAGAGCTACCCTCACAAGCCAAGCAAGTGTCATTGTTTTTAGATGGCTTGTTGAGCTCTAAACTACGCTCCTATGTGTACCTAAAAGAACCCAGAACGCTAGAGCAATGTGTGAGAATATGCATAGACATTGAGGACAACTTAGGAGATGAGTTGGAACTCTCCAAGGTCTATAAGGACTCAGACTGTTCATCTCTAGCATCCACAAAATTGTCTAGCTCAATAGAAGACCTAGCAGAAAAAGTGGCCCAGAAACTAGGAGTTTCTAGTAAACCTAGGGTGCTAACAAACAAGCGTTGTTACACCTGTGGTGGTGACCATATGGCAAATGTGTGTCCCAATGCACCACAACCACAAGCCAACCCTAGTGGCCAATACTGTAGAATTGAGAGAAGATACACGAATCATACGGCTCAGGACTGCCCATACAACAAACAAACTGTGAGACAGAACTACCCGCAAGCATACCCGCAGCCAGGTAGGTATCAAGGCCAATACAATGCTCAGCCCTATTACTATAGGCCTCCTCAGAACTACCCATACCAGGCTCAACAGAGACCTCAACCTGTCTTAGCTCAACAGCCACCCCCACTAGCGAATGTTATCTCAGTCAAATACGCTGCTGCAGAAGAGAATCTAAGTAGGGCTTTAGTGCCTTCTTCACCTTTGATCACAGAGAGTGACCCACACTCAAATAGTTTTGACTCTACACATGTAGATAGTCCACCCGCATATTACACAGAGTCACCAGAACATGTGGAGACATATCATTACGATAGTCCACCAGTGGAACCTAGTTGGGAGCCCGACTACGCTCATGTGATGTACACAAACCCAAATCCACGGCCCCAATTGAGACAACAAAGACCACAGGGCCCGAGAGGACCATGCTTTAGGTGCCAAGGAGATCACTTCATAAAGGATTGCCCACATCCTCCGATAGCAGGACAGTCACAGTACTATAACATCCAAGGCTTTTGTGCTGATTGTGGCAAAGAGCACATCATCAAAGATTGTCCTAAGAACCCTGTTAATGCTACAAATGTGACACCGATCAACGTGATAGGTATTGTAAATAACACAGATGGATCCAACCCTACATACGTGCCTATCCAAGTGATAACAAGAGCCCAGGTGCTCTTACAAAACCAAAAGCTTAATCAGGAGAAAGTAGCCGGAACTAGTGAAGTTGCAGAATCTAGAAGTAAAAAGACAAAATCTTGGAAAGATTCTAGAGAAAGAATTAAGAGAAAGTGGAGTAAAAAGATAACGGAGTTGGAAGGAAGTTTAAAGGAATCTAGAGCCAAAATCCAAGAATTGAGTTCACAAGAATTGAATCAAGAGAATCCAGCTCAAAAATCAGGATCAATTTTAGCAGAACCCATACCAGAGAATCTAGACATGATGTTTCGTGCATATCAGGCTAGATTAAAAAAAGGACCTCAGGTAGCTGAAATGAGCAAAAACTACCCTCGAGCTGATCTAGAAATTGAGAGAACTAAACTGTGCATGAAGATGGTAGAATTAGCACAAGCTTTGTTCGAAGCCTCTAGATATCTTAATTGGAATAACATGGCAAAACCGGAACTACACTTTCAAGGACTAATGGAGAGGCTAGAATACTTGATTGAAAGCAAAGAGAAAAAGGATCAGCCTAGGAACCCTATTGTCCCAGAGACACAGGAAAGGAATGCGCCATCCGAATGCGCCATCCCTGTCTGAAGTACCCAACTCAGAAAGTCAAGACAATTTGTCTTCCATACATAGGTACTCACATGAATTTTTGAGAGAAATCCAAGAAGAGAAATGGAGAAAGGAACAAGGAACCCATCCTCCTATTCAAGAAATAGACGACTTGCAGGAACAATTTCCCCAAGACATTCCCTCTATTTATGATGATGTAGAGGAAGAACAACTAAGTGAACACACAAGATTTGAATCTAATTCTTTACAAGAATTACCTCAGTTCACAGGACCTTGGGAAGCAAAGTCTATTAGTATGAGAGCACCCATGATAATAGTGAGGAATGAAGAATCAGTAATTCCTAGAAACACGGAAGTGATCAAGAATACCAAAGTACAGTGTAACCTTACTCTGGAGGAGTTGTTGAAGGTAAAAACCAGAATTGTGGAAACATGTAGCAAATCAATTCCCGGAGCTTGCTACTACTCCCTCACAAATAGGATCACAAAATAAGGCACCCGAGATACCCATAGAAAAGATTGGAGATGTGAGCGAAGGAGAGGAAGGTAACACTTATCTTCCGATAACCCATCAGGGCTACACCACGAAAGCCATCTTAGATTCAGGAGCCGGAGTAGCCATCGCTACCACCGCTTTATGGAAACGTTGGGGTAAGCCAGCATTGAGACCCACTAGGATGAAGCTACAAATGGCTGATGGACACATAGAAAAACCATTAGGCTTACTAGAAGGCATATCTCTCACCACTTGTGGTATAGAATTTGAGCATACTTACGCCATTTGTGACTTTGCAAAAAATCATGCATATGAGATGATATTGGGACGACCATTCATGTGTCAGTTGCAAATTGTACAAGATTGGGGAACTAATTCTTTGTACTTGCAACATTTAGGAGTGACTACCAAAGTCAATCTTAAAGACTATTCACATCGAGACGTACCCCCAATACAATGGAATACCATCCATAAGACACCAGTAGAGACGGAATCCGTGCACTCATTAGAATCAGATCCTTCTTGGTTGCATGAGGATACTCATTTATGGATGTGTAAAGTAGCAAAACAAGAGGAAGAAAGGTTAGAAGCCAGGACCTTAGGTGCAAAACAACATCCAAGAACCCTTCAAGATCCAGCTTACGCACCTGTAGTATTTCCAGACGAAGAGTTTGAACCCCATGGTTGGGCAGAAATCCTAGCAACCATGGATGTAGCCATCAATGAAGAACAATGGACACCCCATTGTGACGAGGATGGCTATGACATATCAGTTTTCACGATAGAACCAATCATGTGCGATGCAATTTTAGAAGAGTGTGAACCTAACACTGATGCATTTGAGGATGCAAGCGATTTTGATTTAGAATCAATTATCATGGACTCTCCATTTGCATCAGAGGAAGAATATTTTTTCGAAGTAGAGACTCACACTCAGAGACACGAGGAAATTACGAATGAGGTGAGGTTAGCCACTCAAGTGACTAACAAGAGTGAAGGCAAGAAAAGAAAGAAGAAAGAAACCATGTCAGAAAAAGAAGAATCTTTATTTGAAGTACCCGAGAATTTCAAGAAATATGAAATCGAAGATAGAAGAATCATGGTACGAATGCCTAATAGAAAGGCGAATGACGGTCAAGTATATGATAACCGAGAGAAAACCAAGAAAGTAATAGTTGCCATAGAAGGAGAAGAAGAAAAATGTACATACATAGGGCATGATTTGACAACTGAAGAAGAAGAAGAATTAGTTGCCCTATTGCACGAATATAGAGATGTTTTCGCTTGGAGTTATAAAGATTTGAAAGGAGTAGATCCAGATATATGCTCTCATAGAATGCCTATGACTCCAGATGCAAAACCGACGAAACAGAAACCGTACACGTACAATGATAACTACGCTGCGAAGATTAAAGAGGAGATAGATCGCTTGATAGAAGCAGGATTCATTCACGAAATTGAGCATACCGAATGGGTATCCCCCATTGTGGTTGTGCCCAAGAAGAATGGAAAATTGCGTGTGTGTATTAACCTTAAAAAAGTTAATGCCGCAACGATTAGAGATAGTTATCCTCTTCCTATCACGGAACATCTATTGGAAAGAGTTGCGGGCAAGGAAGTTTACAGCTTTCTTGATGGATTTTCAGGCTATAATCAAGTAGCCATTGCTCCAGAAGATCAACACAAGACGGCATTTGCCACTGAATGGGGCATATTTGCATTTCGTGTGATGCCATTTGGCTTAACAAATGCACCCGCCACTTTCCAGCGACTCATGTGTCATGCTTTTAAGGAATTCTTACGCAAGAGCTTGGAAGTTTATGTCGATGACTTATGTGCTCATTCAAATGTAAGACAGACACATATCCCAGAGTTAAGACAAATATTTGACAAATGTCGAGAATATCAGGTTTGTTTGAACCCAGAAAAGTGCATTTTCATGGTCAGACAAGGCAAAATTCTAGGACACATTGTGTCAAAAAATGGAATCTCTACGGATGAAGAAAAGGTGAAGGTAATTGTAGATTTACCTAGACCAACTAATGTGAAAGAGGTACAGGCATTTATGGGCCATTGCGATTATTATAGGAGATTCATACACATGTATGCAATCATAGCCAAGCCTTTGTACTCTCTTTTAACCAATTTTGAATGGACAAATGAATGTGAAAATTCATTCAATGAACTTAAACGACGCTTGTGCTCAGCACCTATATTGACTACCCCAGATTGGAGTAAGCCATTCCATGTACATGTGGATGCATCCAATTACGCCATAGGATGTGTGTTAGCACAACCCACAAATGAAGGTAACATAGATCTCCCCATAGCTTACGCGAGCAGACAATTGAACGCAGCAGAAAGAAATTACACCACGACGGAACGAGAAGGATTAGGGATGATCTACGCAGTAAAGAAGTTTAGGCACTACTTGTTGGCCAACAAATTCAAGTTCTTTACGGATCATCAAGCCCTATTGTACTTAGTCAACAAACCATGTAACACAGGACGATTGATACGTTGGTTTCTATTACTCATGCAGTATGATTTTGAAGTCGTAGTCAGGAAAGGAAAGACACATCTTAGAGCTGACCACCTTTCGAGATTAACCTCAGGAGAAGCTCCTCAAGGAGTAGCGGATGATCTACCAGATGCATACTTGTTTAACCTTGAGATAGCACCAGAATGGACTAAGTCTATAGTCCCTATTCTCACGTACGGACCCAAGAATCCTAGGATAAAGATCAAAGAAGGAGAGATTACCATGTCTCAGAGATACCAAATAATGGCAGGAAGCATATATAAACAGGATAATCAAAAGATTCTTGCTTGTTGTGTAGATGAATCAGAACATGCGAATTGGTTGCAATTAGCACACATAGGTGCCTTAAAGCAACATCATTCAAAACATCGAACATTACAGACTCTGCATAGATTAGGAGTATATTGGCCTACGATGGAAGCAGATGTCTACAAGTTGTGTAAAGAATGCCATGATTGTTGTGAAAGACCACCAGTAGAGCATGCTACATTATATCATGTGTCTCTCACACCAGACTGGAGTGAACAGTTAGTGACATATTTGAGGACGAACACATTCCCTCAAGGAATGACTTTAGCACGACAACGCAGTCTAGAGCAGGAAGCTCACGACTATTCACTTATTGGCGATAACCTATACAAAAGAGGACGAGATGGATATCTAAGACAATGTGTTCATGAGAGCGATTATCTGAGCATACTAGAGACTACACACCAAGGTGTTGCAGGAGGTCATTTTGGACCCGATAGGATAATCAAAGCCATCCTCTTTGCAGGATTATGGTGGCCCACTCTTCACATGGATGCTCATACCTATGTAAAGAGATGTGATGTGAGCCAAAGAACTCAGTTTTCTACTCGCAGAGATGAAATGCCATTGAAACCCATGATGGGCGGACGTGCATTTTCTAAGTGGGGTATAGACTTTGTAGGACCCATTAACCCCCCTGCAAAAGGTACACATGCTGAATACATTATTGTTGCCACAGATTATCTTACGAAATGGGTAGAGGCTAAAGCCACGAAAAAGAATGATGCACACACAACTGCAAAATTCTTATTTGAAAATGTCTTTACAAGATATGGATTGCCTATAGAGTTAGTGAGCGATCGAGGCACTCACTTTCTAAACCAAGTCATTGAATATTTGTTACAGGATTTTATGGTGATTCACAAGAAATCCGCACCATATCATCCTTAGGCCAATGGTCAGGCTGAAAGCACTAATAAGATCCTTTGTAACGTACTGACGAAACTCATGAACAACAAACATTCAGATTGGGACAAACAGTTACACCACACTGTTTGGGCATATCGAGTGGCCTACAAGACCATACTCAATGCAACTCCCTTTCAGATGGTTTTTGGTCAGAATGCTGTGCTTCCTTTGGACTTCTTGATACCGACCCTTAAGGTTGCACAAGAACATCAGTGGACCGGCCATGAATTATCAGCGAGAATAATGGACTTGGAACGATTAGGAGAAACCAGGCTAAAGGCAGCAGTAGGAATATATGCAGCGAAGAAGCGACAGAAAGCATATTTTGATGCACATGTGAAAGATAAAGGCCTAAAAGAAGGAGATTTAGTTCTAGTATATACGCTGAAACAACACGCACGTAAGTTAGAAAAGCGAGGTTATGGACCTATGATCATTAACAGACTCTCAACAAGTGGAGCAGTACAGTTAGCCACTTTAGAAGGAGATATAATGCCTAATTACATTAGTGGCTGTAGAGTCAAGTTATATCAAGAACCTCTTACTGAGGATATGCTTAGACGACTCACGTTGGCAAAGAAGCGTAAGGAGGAAGAAAATAGAATACGAGCGGAAGCTCAGGCAGAAGCAATAGAACGCATTAAATGCATGAAGTTAAGAAGACAAGGACTAGGGAGAGAACATTATAACCATCTGGAAACTACACCCAGATATCCCATGGCTATGTGTGAGGTCAAGTCACGAACTCATCCTAGCATAGTGGACAGGAGACCATTCATTACAGTCAGGCTAGAGCACGACAACCCTTGCCAAGAGCTCAGGGCTTTAATTGACTCAGGTGCTGCGACTAGTGCGATTAGATGGTCCCACTATAAGGATTCAAGAATAGAAATGCGGCCAATTGAGGCATACCTCATAGGCCTAGGAGGCATGGAAACCCCTTGCATGGGTGAGGTGGACCTTCCTATCCTCATTAAGGAGGTGACCATGACAGCGAAGCTACTAGTGTGCCATGATGACGACCTGATAGAACCCCTAATCCTTGGCCAAGATTGGCTATACGATCACTCAGTGGACCTAAATCTTAGACAAGGCTCCTTACAGATTGGAACCTTAGAACAGAAGCGAGTGATACCGCTTGACTTCCCTAACGGCATTCCGATTGAGGTTTGTAACCCTAGACCCTATGAAATGCATGCGACGGAAGACCGGAAGATCTTGGGTCAGACCAGTCACGTTACGTCTACTCCAACCCACTCGGGCTTGGCTAGGGACAATTGTCAATCAGAAGAACGACAGGAGATCTTCCCTGGGGCTTCCTGCAAACTAGAAGGGGCAGCTACCCAACCGCTAGGGCAGTTGAACACAATCAGCGGTCAGGTCGGTTGCATCAGCGGCCAAATGAGCACAACACCCTGCGATGCTCATCCTTCCAAACTTGCTGCGGACTAGCCTAGATTAAAGATAAATAACGAATCACTTCCTAATGGGCAGGTCACGCAAGTGTTGGATCTCCCTTCTTTTCCAAAGCAGAGCGTCCAATGGACCTCTCAAACCCAACCACGAAGGAGTCAACCACAACAGAGGAACCCAGACCGACGACAACACAGGACAAGGCAAGGAAAACAGCAGTATCAACATCACAGAACAAGTGGCACAAAACAAATATGGGTGCCAAAAGGACAGCAACCACAGGCTATTGGCAACACTGCAGACAAGAACAGGACAAAGTTGCAACAGAAGCAGAGTCAGCATCCAAAGTCCCCTCGATCTTCTTTCCCAAGTACAAATACTCGACAGATTTGGATCGCCAAGAAATACCTTATCCATAGACCCACACCCATGCAGATTTGGGTACCCAAACAATGTATTATAGCCCAACCCTCAAGCCATGTAATATGTACCCCTCAGAAATCTTTTCATCCTTCAAGACCACCAAACCCGATACCAATTTTTGTCCCTCAGCAGAAACATACCACACACTCCAAGACTCTTAGGAAATGGATACGGAAACATATCCAAACGTCTTCTTGTACCCCCTTATCTAACAATTCTCCCACCCCGTTTAAACTCCACCCTTGTACTAATTCACCTTCAACCAAACCTTGTATAAATTCATACACCCAAACCCCACATCATGCATAATAAAAGCTCATCAAGAATTGCAGGCATAATATGAACCATGTAGGTGTCTAGAGACCTACAATAGTTTTGCAAATAATCATTGCATCAATCACTTCACGACACTTGGCTACACGGGTTACACATCGGTTATGGAAAGGGATTGCGGTCTCATCTTAATGGGATCATAATTAATTTCCATACTAATGTGTTAATCTTTTGTAGCAGATCTTTTCTATTAGCTCATCAGTCATCATGCAAACCGAAGCAGGACCATCAGAAGCTGGCCCAAGCACACCAATGGCCAATATTGGAGAATTACTAGCAGAATCTTATCCTACGGTGCAACCACCAGAGTTTCAAGGTTTCCCAGGACCCATGCCAATCGATGATCCTCCTAGAGGATATACCAAGAAGATTCATCGTAATTCTCATTGGTTTCAAGGCCTAGCAGGACCTTTAGCAGACGCTGATTTCATATTTGAGGCCAATTTGGCATTTGATCTTCGCACATGGACCAAGTACCAGTTCTTGTCACGAGAATTTGAAGGACTACAAAATACACAAGATCTAACGCACGTTTGGGCACGAGCGGGATTTACAGAGTATTTTAGCGACCCTCTGCCTAAACCCGATTTTTACAGATGCTTTTACTTGGTAACCACCTTAACGGCTTCAGAGAACAAGGATCTACCCGGCACATTCATGTTACCATCCTTGGTAAATGATCCTCCAATTAGAAGGTTCTATTTGTCTAAAGATTTGATTCGCGCAGCTCTAAAAATACATGGAACACACACTCCAACGGAGAAAGAACGGCTAGTCCCAGAACAGATGAAGCGTGGTGACGTAACTAAGTGGGAGGATATTTCTGCTATAACACCTGAGCTCTCTAAGCCATTACGGATATGCATGCATCACTTTGCTTTCCCAACTTAGGATCGTTTTACCATGCCCCACAAGAGAATCTGGTTTGGATTATACTTAGCATGTACTGGACCTCAAACGGTTGATCTAGCCAGTTGGATCATTGATCAGCTCTATTTGGCACAACATAGGTGGGAGCGAAAGAAGGTAATCAATGGGTGCTGCGCCCTCACCAGGATCATATATATGTGCTTGGCGTATGACTTACCAATTGAGCGTGCCATGACCAGTGAGGAACTGAAAGATTTAAAGGCACCACTAGGAAGGCTAGAAATTCTAGCAAAGGCAAAGCCGAAAAGCGGATGAGAGGTACTATCCCGTGCCTACAAGTCCCATAATCACCCTCGCCACAACCATCTCTAGAGCAGTCACCAACAGCAGCCACTCCCACAGTACCACCAATTCGTATACGGTTATCAAGACCAGTTATGCCGGAGGGCACCACCAGTACTGTTGCACCCCAAGCAGCCACAACCATAGAACCTATCACCACAGCAGCTGAACTTCCCACCACTATTGGTGCGGAAGCTTTCTCTTTTCCAATACCGCATTTAGAACCAGGACAAGCAGAGCCACTGGACCAAACTTTTGATTTTGAGATGCCCGATGCATTCTCCAACGAGTTCCAGTTTTCAGAAGGACAAATGTTTTCTCAAGAATTTGAAAGGCCTAGCTACCCTACAACACCCAGGGATCAGCCACAAGGACAGGTCGTGTCCAGCTCTGATGACGAAAGAATAGCAACCGATGACGACGAAGGAGACGACGAAGCTAGCCAGGGAACACATGAATCCCAAGAGCATGAACAGACAGATGGCCAAGGCCAACAAACAGACACACATGGCGATACAAGTACCCATGAAGATGAAACTTACGAAGTAGCAGCTTACACACTGGCTATCAAGAAGTTGTATAGAACTATGGAAAAAGTTTGGGCACGCAAAAAGCTGACAGAGGAAGAGAGTCAAACAATAATAGAACAAGAACTTGTCACAGGCGGATTCGAAGACGCATACATCAAAGGATTCAAAGAGTTAGTCAAATCAGTAGGCTCCAACGAAGCCCTCAGGTACTTGCAACGAAAGCCACTACCACAGTTTGACCCCCGCAGAGTACGACTACTTTCAAAGCCCGGCGAATACATTCGTGTACCAACCGGAGCACAATCTTCAGAACAAGCCAGGGAGGCACGCCTCGTCCCCGAAAGTTCAGTGGCCGTAGAAACCATCTTTGTAGATTCCCCACCCCACGCTATAGCTGTACAAACCTCAGTAGTCACTGAAGTACCGACCACCCCAACCGCTCCTCTCTCACCACCCGTCCATCCAGCCTCCCCTCTTCACCCTCCTTCCCCCAGACCAACAGCTTCATTCGCCGGTGGCGTTGCAGATATTGTCTTTACCACCACTCATCCCACAATTCCTGCACCCATTAGCCCTAGTCTACCCCCTCCCACACCCACCTTTCTATCCAACCCTTTCCTCCATCCATCTTTTCCATCTTTCCCCACAACTCCAAGACCCCTTTTCCCATTCCCCCCGCCGTTAACCTTCTCCCCCGTCTCGCCTCCCCGACCCACTGTAACCCCTCTTTCCCCTTTCCACCAAGCTGCTCCAGCCAGCCCCCCTGTAAATTACCCCTCAACATTTGTAAATCCCGTATTTACACCAGCACGAGCACCCACGATCACACCCATATTCACGGTCACCGCACTAGACAGGTCCACTGACATGGACATCTCACCACCCGCTGCACCATCACTCACTTCACTCCCGGCACAAACATTTTTAGGCACATCACAATTTTCAACAATCACTACATCATCCACCTTCCCATCCCCATTCCCCGTTCCCGTTGCATCTACACCAACTGCATCTTCATTTAGCACCCCTTTAATACTATCACCCACTGTAGATAATGCATTCCAACAGATGTTCATGTGTATGACGCAAGTAAGAGATGAGTTCACATCTCTTGGTGATAATTATCAGCAGCTGCAGAGGACAACCAATGACTTACAGTCGCAGCTTAATTTATTGTCTATTGAGAATGCCTCTCTGAACACCCGATACCAGGAATTACGCGAGGCATATCACAAATTGGAACTAGAAGGCGAAGAGAAGACCAAGGAAGCCACTGCTGACCTGGATAATTTATTAAGAGCCCAGACAGTCCCCAATGCAATGCTAACACGAAACATGGGCTTACTACGAAGACACCTAGCAGCCGCGAAGGAAGAAAACCAGCGCTTACAGGATCAGAACCGAGAAAACTTAGAAGCAGCGCTCGATCACCCAGACCAACCACTCAGTCCTAGCAGGTTCAAAGCCATTCCTTCAGACTCGATGAGGATGCTGCTAGACGATCATGTAAGATTACTAGATGAATATGACCGCATGAACAAGGAGTTACAGAAACTCAAAGAAGATCACAAATTACTCCAGTTACGAGAACCGGCACACCAAGACATACCAGCACCTGTGGACCCCTCTCCTGACCTCCTAGAGGAACTCAACTCATTACGGGCCCAGGTATCGACCCTTGAATCAAGGATTGCAATATATGAAGCGCCACCAAGGCCAGATTCCCCACCTGAGCTTCCAGCTGAGGAAGAAACGGTCACCATTCCGGTGGAGGAAACGTTTGAAGAAGCGTACGAGCCACAACCCATCCCAAGCGGACGCATCACGGCTGAAGGCCAGATGACGTACGAACTTCCGACCCCCGCGTGGATGAAGACAATTGAGGAACTTGGAACAACGCACTCAGCTAGAGTAGAGGCACAATTACATGCCATGGCGATGATAGAAGAAAGGATTTTACAGTCTCCTTTCTTTGCTCATTTGGCCCCGCGACGATACATATCTGGGCATGAGCTACAGTATAAACCGTATTTCATGTTAATGGCCGAATACCAGTTAGCCATTGAGAAAGAGACAGGTAAAAAACCATCGCATGCAACTCAATTCGAGGCGGATGATTTGCCACGAGATGCACAGCAAGGAAGGATCTATCAACCAGAGTGGCGAAAAAATTTACTACAGCAGTATCCAGAGATGATGAGTACATGGGTAAAGGCACCTTTGCATTTGAAGTACAATCCGTGTTGGGGACCAGTGCCACGACGCCGCTCCTGGACTGCCTTTGCTATTAAGGTACAAAACAATAAGTGTTGGAGGATAAACACTCCTATGTGCACAACAAAAGCAAATGAACCCTCCTAGGATCCTGAAATTTTTCAGACATAGGCTCTGTATTTTCTGAGTTTCTCTGAGTATATGCAGAGATTGAAAATGCAATTTTGCAGGCATAAACTAGACTTTGAGAGCTTTCAAATGAGAGTAAAATCACTCCATTTGGATACTGGATGATGCCTCAACCAGCTGTAACAAAACAGATAACTTGATCTCTTCACAGAGTATGAGCTAACTGGACAGACACTGTTCTGGCCATTTCTCTGCACATGTGCAGGCACTGAACCTGAGACTTATACCAGACAAAGTAGAACTTATAAGCTTTCCAACAAGACAAAAATCATTGCAAATGGATTCCGGATGAAGGAGAAACAACAATTACAAGACCGGGGGGTCTGCCAAAAACATCTAGATAGATAGAGTGTGTAAAAGTGAAATTTCTACAAAATATGCAGAGAACAGCTAGTAGGGGGTGTGCTTAAGCAAGGGGGCAGCTTGGGCACGTATTTCCACGACTCTAAGTCATAATACAACTCATTAGAGGTTTTAAAGACCTCATACTAACCTCTTTAACCAATCAAAAGCATATACATGTCAAAAGTGAGGTCCAATCACATCAAGAGGTGAGCTAAATCTTCTCTAATCAACTTCTTTCCATTATGGGCATAATTGGATGCCTCAAACTCGTGGAAATCAGCCTCCTTTGATTGTGGATGATGTGGAAGGTTCAATTTGGGGCATGTTCCCACACTCTTGAGCTTGAAAAACTTTCAACACTCCCCCTCAAGCTCAAGTCTTTTCATATGTTGCTTCAGCCTATGTCTCTTATGTTGATAGCTTCCTTGAATCCTCCAAGCTTTGTACCTTCAAGAAACTTTGTCATCATGTCTGCAACCTGCATTTTAGTGTTCACATACCTTATATCTAGCTCTTTTGCCATCACCTTTTCTCTAACGAAGTGGTAATGAACCTCTATGTGCTTGCTCCTTGCATGAAACATGGGATTGTTAGCTAGATAGATGCTTGAAATGTTGTCTCCATAAAGAGGAAACTCCTGCACTTCCACTTCCAAGTCCTTAAGTAGCTTCTTAAGCCATAATAGCTCACATGTAGCCAATGCTAAACCTCTGTACTCAGCCTCTGTGGATGAAAGAGCAACAGTGGGTTGCTTCTTAGAGCTCCAAGAGATCACTTTTGTACCTATCATGAAAACATAACCCGATGTACTCCTTCGATCATCCTTGCTACCTGCCCAATCAGCATCACTATATCCTTTGACACTTAGATCAGCATCATATGAGTAAAATAGACCTTGGTTGATGGTGTGCTTGATGTAACGAAGCACCTTTCTTGCCGCCATAAGATGATCATGAGTAGGTGCATGCAAAAATTGAGAGAGAACACCTACTACATATGCAAGATCAGGTCTAGTGAATGTAGCATAAATTAATGAACCAATTATGCTTCTATATAGTGTAATATCTTGTATAGCCTCTCCTTGACCTGCAACCAACTTTGTATTGGGCTCCATGGGCTGAGAAAGTGGCTTACAACCACTCATACCAAACCTGTATAGCACATCCAACAAGTATTTTCTTTGAATCAAGAAGATGCCATTGTGTGCATAGATTACCTCTATTCCCAAGAAGTACTTTAGTGTTCCAAGATCAGATATCTTGAACTCCTTCCCTAGCTTTGATTTGATATCTTTAATACCTGCAATATCACTTCCTGTGATGATCAAATCGTCCACATAGATGCATATGTATACCATCTTGTCTCCTTGCTTCTTCATGTAAAGTGATGGATCTGCAACACTTTCTTTGTATCCACAACTTGATAAATAATCCACTAACCTCTGATTCCAGGCCCTTGGGGCTTGCTTTAGTCCATATAATGCTTTCCTTAGCTTGCAAACATGATTTGGGTACCTCATACTAGCAAATCCTTGAGGTTGGCTCATGTAGACTACTTCTTCAAGCTCTCCATTGAGGAAGGCATTCTTCACATCCAACTGATATAAGCTCCATTTCCTTGATGTGGCCACTGCAATCAAAGTCCTAATTGTTGGCATTTTGGCTACGGGGCTGAAAGTTTCATCATAATCTATCCCGTAGCTTTGGGAGAAGCCTTTCGCCACCAACCTTGCTTTGTACCTAGCAATGGAACCATCTGAATTTCTTTTAATTTTGTAAACCCACTTATTACCTATCACCTTCATGCCTTCTTGAGCTGGTACCAAGCTCCAAGTATGGTTCTCATCAAGTGCTTTGAGCTCTTCCTTCATTGCCTCTTGCCATTCCTTGCAATCCTTAGCTTCTTCATAACTAGTTGGTTCCTTGTCCTTGATTACCTGAGTCATGTATGCATAATGCTTTGCAATGAAATTATCATATGTTAACCTTTGTACTGGATATCTTACTCTTGAAGACCTTCTTTCACTTCCTTTGGGTGTGGTTGCCATCTTCTTTCTTTGTTTTGCCACTCCTGGAGTTTGAATTTCTTCTATCTCTTCATCTTCCAACATGCTCTCGTCCACATAGCTTCCTTCTTCAATTGAAATCTTCTCTTTGCCTTTGAATTTGCTTTCTTCAGAGTTGGTCTCTCTTTCCCTAAGCCTTCCACTCCATGGTGAGGGTGTCCTTGTGTTGCATGAGTTGCTTGGACCACTCAAATCCATGCTTTCTTGAACTCTATCATCATTCTTCAAATCTGTCTCACCTATGTCTTCAACCTGCAATGGACTTGTGCATGCATACCAAGGCTTCAACTCATCAAAGACAACATCCCTACTTACCTTCAGCTCCTTGGTGATGGGATTATAGCATTTATACCCCTTTTGTTCCATAGAATATCCCAAAAAAATACACCTTTCAGATTTGGCATCTAACTTTGACCTCAACTCTTGAGGTACATGTACATAGCATATACAACCAAAGATTCTAAGATGTGAAATGCAAGGTTTTCTTCCACTCCATGCTTCCTCAGGGGTTAGATGATGTATACCTGATGTAGGACATCTATTCATGATGTATGTGGCTGTATATGTAGCCTCTCCCCAATAACAATGCGGCATATTCATTTCATTGAGCATACACCTTGCTACCTCTGCTATGTGTCTGTTCTTTCTCTCTGCTACCCCATTTTGTTGAGGTGTATACCTGCATGTAAATTGTCTTTTGATGCCATTGACCTGCAAAAATTCAGAAAATTCATGGGAGAAGTACTCTCCCCCTCCATCGGATCTCAAAGTTTTGATAAACTTGCCAGATTCCTTCTCCACATGTGCTTTGAATTTCTTGAAGTAGTGGAACACATCTGATTTGTTTCTAATGCAATACAACCACACTTTCCTTGAAAAGTCATCAATGAAGGTTACAAAATACCTATTTCCAGCAAGGGATGCTTCTCTTGTTGGACCCCAAACATCCGTGTGAATGAGGTCTAAAACATTTGCACTTACATAGGTACTCTTCTTGAAGGGCAGCCTTGATTGTTTTCCTTGTTGGCAAGCTACACAAATTTCATGCAAGATTTTAGATGTAAAATTTGGTAGGCCTCTTACCAAGCTCCTCCTTTGCATGTCCTTGAGCTTTTGTAGGTTGATGTGACCTATTCGTTTATGCCATAGATCCAAATCTGCTATCCTCTTGTCTCCATATGTGACATACATTGAATGGTGTGGCTGATTTATGTCCATTGTGAACATTCTCCCTTGCTTTTTTCCTTTTGCTATGAGCTTGAAACCTGCCCTTGGATCCTCAACAAAACATCCTCTTTCATTGAACCTAACTTGATAGCCTTTTTCTACCATTTGGCCTACCGAAATCAAGTTTTTGGTAATAGTAGGGACATGTAATACCTCTGATAAGCACTTTGCTCTTTGATTTCCTTCCAAACTGATATCTCCCACATGTTGAATGGTATGCTCTGAGTTATCACCTGTTTCCACATGCCCTTGATGCTTTGGGACCTGCAAATTACTAAAAAGATCCTTTCGACATGACATATGATTGCTACATCCACTGTCTACATACCATACATCTTCACTAGCTTGAGTTGTATCTTCACCATACCTCATGGCAAGTAAATAATCATTCCCTTGGCTGGATGATGTGTTTGCATAATTACCTTGCCCTCTATAATTGTTGTTGTTGCTTTGATTCCCTTGTCTTTGAGCTCTATGATAGCATTCATTTGCAAAATGACCGGGCTTACCGCATACAAAGCATCCATTTGAAGTGGCTTGTCCTCTTCCACCAAATCTTGCACCTCTTCCTCTATTTGTGGCTCTTCCACCTCTTTGACCTGCATTTTCTTGTTGTCCTTGACCTCCTTGGTTGCTTTGATATCTTCCTCTTCCTCTTGTAGCACCTCGGTTGTGTCTTCCTCTTCCTCTACCTGCATACAACAATTGCCCTTGGCTATCCTTGGCATTATGACCACCAAGGTTCATCTCCTCTGTCACCATGAGAGTGATTAGTTGATCAAAATCAGGAAGAGAGTCCCTTACATACACTGAAGTTGTGAAAGCCCTCCATTTTTCATCATCCCTAAGTCCATTTAGGGTGTGGGCGACAAGATCGTCATCATCTAGGGCACAACCGATTGACCCTAGTGCATCTGCAAGCTCTTTAACCTTTAATATGTAATCATTAGCACCTTGAGAGGGGCTTTTCCTAAGATTATTTAGCTCATTCTTGAGCTGAATTTTTCTAGCTTTTGTGGAGGTTGAATACAATCTCTCCAAGCACTCCCACACCTTCTTCGATGTATCCAAATCTTGAATATGCCCTACCATAGAATTGCTAATATGCTGAGATAAAATGAAAATGACCCTTTTGTCCCTTTCATCCCACTCTCTTACTGCTCTTCTCTGGTCATTGGTTGGATTTACCTCATCTATGTAGGGTTTTGGCTCTCCACCACTCACAAGTCCCCACAAACCTTTCCCCATCAAAAAATTGCTTATTCTAAATCGCCACGGTTGGTAGTTTCCTTTTTCGAGCTTTTCAATCTGAGCATTGAGATCAGCCATGGTGCCTCCTAACTCTTTTGAACCTCCCCCTTGATGCAATGAAGTTGAAAAGGATGGCTTTTACCTCAAAAAATAGAGCTACTCCTCTTGATGAAGCTTCGTCTTTGATTTGATGATGTATTTGCTTCCCCTTGTTGTTGACGTGCCCGTTCTTTGCTTCCTTCCTTCAAAATTTGATGAAGTCTTCACTTCACTTCAGTAGCTCCTTCTTCTCTCTTTGATACTCCACTTATAGCTCTGATACCACTGTTGGAGGATAAACACTCCTATGTGCACAACAAAAGCAAATGAACCCTCCTAGGATCCTGAAATTTTTCAGACATAGGCTCTGTATTTTCTGAGTTTCTCTGAGTATATGCAGAGATTGAAAATGCAATTTTGCAGGCATAAACTAGACTTTGAGAGCTTTCAAATGAGAGTAAAATCACTCCATTTGGATACTGGATGATGCCTCAACCAGCTGTAACAAAACAGATAACTTGATCTCTTCACAGAGTATGAGCTAACTGGACAGACACTGTTCTGGCCATTTCTCTGCACATGTGCAGGCACTGAACCTGAGACTTATACCAGACAAAGTAGAACTTATAAGCTTTCCAACAAGACAAAAATCATTGCAAATGGATTCCGGATGAAGGAGAAACAACAATTACAAGACCGGGGGGTCTGCCAAAAACATCTAGATAGATAGAGTGTGTAAAAGTGAAATTTCTACAAAATATGCAGAGAACAGCTAGTAGGGGGTGTGCTTAAGCAAGGGGGCAGCTTGGGCACGTATTTCCACGACTCTAAGTCATAATACAACTCATTAGAGGTTTTAAAGACCTCATACTAACCTCTTTAACCAATCAAAAGCATATACATGTCAAAAGTGAGGTCCAATCACATCAAGAGGTGAGCTAAATCTTCTCTAATCAACTTCTTTCCATTATGGGCATAATTGGATGCCTCAAACTCGTGGAAATCAGCCTCCTTTGATTGTGGATGATGTGGAAGGTTCAATTTGGGGCATGTTCCCACACTCTTGAGCTTGAAAAACTTTCAACAATAAGCAGTGCCAAGACTGGTTGAATTACCCCTATTTTAAGCCACCCATTGAGTTACCAACTGTTGGCTATATGATGGCTACAATTCGCCACTGGCTCCCTAGATTAAAGCATATGGACGATATAGCGGCGCATATGACTGTCAAAATCTTTGACATGATGCAAATGATTTTTAAAGTCTTCCGACGCGTCAAGGCACCACATGTCAACACCCCGGGCTTTGAGCATGGCAATTTTGACCTGGTATATGATATGAGTACAACGCCATCGCTACGGGTGTGTTATGCCTGGCACTGCAGAATAAAGTACCTACCGGCGTGCTACAAGCAAACATTCGAAGAGATGTTCACAACCGGCTTCTGGGAATACCATTCAGAGGTATTCATAAGCAGGCCTACACATTTATTACAATTATTTGCCTGTGAACGAATGGTATATTCCACACACTATCAGCTCCCGCCACCGGAAGAACCGCAACCAATCGACTGGGAGAAACTCGAGGCAGACCTGGCCCGAGGCATTCGTATCTCCGAGCACACCCTCGCTCAAGACCTCCTACAGAACTATATCCGGCAGACCTCACAGCAAGGTTCTGTCAAGGACGACAGAAGCGAGAGGGAGGGGGGTGTTGGAAGCAGCCAGAGGCACAGACGACACGGAAGCATGTAACGACAAAGCAGGGAGCCAGTCGAATCGTTTTTCAAAGAATTATGTTTTCAAATACTTTCCAAAAACCTCCAACAGTGATTTTTATCACTATTGTAACATATGTAACATAGAAAACCCCATTTTGTAATCCATAGCTCCATTTTGTGCAAGCCGAGGAGTCCTCGAGCTTGAGGAGCTTAGGTAGAATGCGCGTACCAATTTTTGTTATTTTTAGATACCGTTTACCCTTCCAAATAGCATCTAGGACCTAATTTTTAACTATGCCGGTCACTAGATGTGAAATCGGTCAAAACTAGTCTAGAAACTATAAAAAGAGCTAGAGAGCTCATTTTTGAGGTTGGTTAGTGTTGGTTAGTGTGAGCTTGTTTGAGGTTAGAGTTCTTTTGAGCTTGTAATAGTGTTCTTGAGTAATAGAGCTAATTTCCCACCTTCCATTGTGTCTTGCTTGTCTCTTCGTAGTGTGTGTGCATGTGTGTGTGCATTTCTATGCTTCTCACCTTCACTCTCACTTCATCTCACATTCACGATCTTCATATCACTCCTATCTCTTCCACGGATTGACATTAAGGAGGTGAAGCTTCTTAACGTGGTACTTACCATTGTGCTAGAGCAACAAGGTATGTCCTCTATCTCCCCCGATCTATAATTCTCCAATAAAAGAGTAGATTGCGGAACCATGTGATGATCATCCAATGCCATGTACTACAGAAATAGGTCAGAAGGAACGGACACTATTGGTGTCCCGATTGATAGAAAATTTTGAAAACAAAGTGAACAAAGTAATGAAAGGAGCCAAAATAAAGGGCAAAGACTTGGATACAATAATGAAGCCTTTCAACATTCCGTATGGACTATTGAAAGAGAAAACAAGGCAATACATAAAGAAGATCACATAGAAGTATCCAGATGAGCAGTTGTACTTTACAAATGATACATTCCATTACACTCAGGAGGAATTTGTGGCGGCATAACCTGTATGGAGAAGAAAATTTTTGGAGAAAAATCCTACTTTGTGGGTGCACTAGCAAGCAGCACCGTATCTATTACAGGTAAATTCTTCATTTTGTCCAACACCATGTCGCAGAGCAGCAAGAAAATTTTTGGACATGCAAAAGAGTGGTGTGATCAATAAACAGTGGCTGAATTATCCACTACATCCAAGTCCACCTCATAATTATTTACCAATGGAGGATTATATGATAAAAACCATTGAATTTTGGCTGCATTGTTATGCAACAGTCCCTGATTTAACCATCAAGATGACAAATAGAATCCTAAGCATGATACTTACAGTTTTGAAGTTGTTCAAGCATGCGGCTTATACGTTTTTAAACTTCATTGGTATTAATCAAGGCACAGATATCCTCATTTTTTATCGGTTTGTTATGCCTAGCCGACCCACAATAATGGCATATTATTCTAGGCTTATGTTTTTACCACGTACATATATGCAAACCTTCGAGGAAGAAATCTTCACATGATTTCTTGAAATTGATTCAGAAATTTTCTTAAAGATGTCGTCCAACTTGAATGCCAGATTAGTGGCATATGAATTAAGCTTCTTCGTTGATCACACACAGCCACCACATGACAGTGTGAAAGCAGAATAGTGGAAGCAACTTATGATACATGAAGCTAATCTACTTAATGAGATAGAGCAAAAAGTTTACAGAACATACTCCCGCCAACTTCCAAAGCCTGTCGGGGACGACAGAGTTTAGGAGGGGGGTCATGTTGAGGGAGAGTCCAGCAAAAAGAAGAAAATAAGAAGACAAAGAAAGAAGCTTCACTGAAAGATTATATATGAAGATATATCTCTGCAAGAAGCCCCGCAGGGGCACACAACACCCATCTCTGCATAGAGCCCCGCAGGGGCACACACCAAAGAAAAGCACGTAGGAGGGAAGGACGGATCAGGGTCAGGAAATATCCATGAAGAAGTGCAAGAAGATATCCGGTGGTTCCAGAACCCCAAGAAGATGCTTCAACCTCTTGATCTTCGGAAGGTCCAGATCGAAGGCTGAAGAACCACACCTTCATACCTTCCACTAGTGGCGTGCGTGGTAGCCCGACTTAACACAACAACCCAGATTTGAAGAGGTTATTGGTGAGCTAGACTACAAATCTCAGGTAGTCCATCTCCACGGGTTGCGACCAATGAAAAGAAATGAATAGGCAAATCGAATGCATCAGGCCCAGAGCATGTAAAAGAAGAATCACGAACAAGGCCATTAAAACGTAATGCCAGTCTGACAAGTAGGCAGAACTGACCAAGAGATGCATGCGGAAAACAAGTGACAAACAAGAAGTAAAGCCTGTCAAGGGATGACAGAGACAAAGAGGGGCAGAGTGTTGCAGAGCTAAGAAGAGCAAAAGGTAGAGAAAAAAATGGGCCCCAAAATTTTTCCGATTCGGACACTTTATTTTTGTATCATAGCCATTTTGTAACATATTTTCCGTTGTAAATGAACTAGAGGAGTCCTCTAGATGCACACCCATGGAGATTAGTAGCTTACCCATGTAAATTACTAGGAAATTAACCTTTTAGTGAATAAAGTTCCGGTCTCTTGTGTGAAAGGACCATTTTGAGGGCACATGTATATAATTCAATTTGTGACTCTTTGTAAAGACTTTTTGCCATTGTGAGAATCAAGAGCACAAAATTTCGAACTTGTGTCTTCTCCTCTCTGTATCTTCTTCTTTGTAAGCTTGTGTGCATGTGTAATGCTTGAGAAGTGTGTTAGGAAGTGTTATCTATCCATGAAAGTGCTTGTTTGTTGCTGCTAAGGTGTGTGTGAAGTGTAGAAAGTGCTGAAGTGTAGGAAGGTCATTCCCACAACTTAATATTTTGCTCATGACTTGAAGTAGGAGCGTCAAAATTGAGTGAAAAGACCACCATTGGATGTGTCTTCTCATGAGCTTCGAAAGAACCTACTATTAGGTATATTCGGAGTTCGGAGCTGAGAGAAAAGCTCAATTTATGCTTGGCTGCTGCTCCAAGTATTGTGGCATCTCCACAGATTCTTCACACTTGTTTGGAAGAAACTTGAGCTTAATTGCACTCTTTGGGAAGCTCATTTGCATTTATCATCATTTGAATGCATGTCTTCATACACTCGGCTAGGTTTTGATACTCCTCGGATTGATAAATAAAGCGTGAATCCCCACTATATGCACTTGAGGGGGATCGAGGTATAGTCTCTTTCTCCACAAGTCCCTAGGTTGGTACTTAGGTACACACTTCCTTTGCAACTTCAACCATACCTTTATACTTTGCCTCTCTAGATGATAAAGCAACTATATGTTGCTTCTTAGAACACCAAGAGATTAGCTTATCTCCCACATAACACAAGTATCCATATGTTGATCTCCTATCATCAGGATTACCTGCCCAATCTGTATCACTATATATCTTGATGTTTGTATCTGATGTAAAACCATACTACAAACCTTCCTTGAGTGTACCCTTAATGTATCTCAACACTCTTTGTCTTGCAACCCAATGTTCATTCCTAGGACAATGCATGAATTGAGACAACACTCCAACTGCATATGACAAATCAGGCCTAGTTAATGTAGCATAGATTAGACTACCAACCATGTTGGTGCTAGACAAGCCTACACACATTGGCTTGGAACCTTGGACTCATTGAAGATTAGCATGGATAAAGGATTATCAAGGCTTCACTTAAAACAAGGCTCACATAAACATATGCTTATATGTTCTTACCTCTTTACCCCTTGTAAAAGTCTAAGTGACTTGTCATTTGTTTGTAACCACTTAAAGTCATCCACCTACCTCATTAGTCGTGGAAATTTGAATGTTGAGATAGAGAGAATATCTCCTTACTTTTAGAGGAGAGATTCAAGGGAGCCTAAGTTTGAAATTCAAATTCAAATGATCTCAAAACTTCTATAAAAGATGAAGAAAAAAGTCGCGGGATAGATAGACACTATAACTCACTCCCCGAGGCATATCTTTATTGTAACTCATTGTGTGTGAAGGTTACTCCATAGCCAACACCACAATACCTCATTTAGCTATGCTTGTCAAGCTAATGAGATTGTACAAACACATATATCAATAGAAGTATACATTCATCATCTCTGTTTTGTCTGAGTGCTCTACTCCAAGTCTGTCAACTTCAAAGAAGCATATCTCTGGATCTACTGAACCAAATCAAGTGATCTATAGCTCATTGGAACCAGCGCAAAGTCTACTACAAGCATACAAAATCTCAAAGCATTTCATTCAGCCATTTGGGAGAAATCCACTTCAAAGTGCACACTGGTCTGTGTCTGCAGAGTTCCTAAAAAGTCGGGGGTGATTATAAGTTTGCTAAACTTATTTCTCAGTGCATAGTTTATCAATTGAAGTGATTCCACTTGTGATTGGTAGCTTACTAAGGTATATTGATACTCCCAAAAGGAATTGTTCCAATTTTAAGTGTGCTGGACACACTGAGTAAAAGTCTGAGCAGGTATCACTACAGGAATAGAAAGTTTTTTCTTGATTTTGAAGTACCAAGTTATTTGTTTTTGGTTTGATCTTTACTCAAACCATTTCCAAAGTACATATATGGTTTCTTTGTGTCATTTGGAAGCTAAGCAAGTGTACTAAGCATATCTGAAAAAAAAAAAAGGGCAGGTGTGAAGCAGGTTTTGCAGCACCAACTGATTTCCTGAGTGCATCCATCCATCACTCTCAACAGTGGTATCAGAGCAAAGAAGGTAAATATGGGTGATGGTTTCCCTTCCTTCATTGACAAATTGGACAGAAACAATTATCAAGCTTGGTCATTAAGAATGAAGACCTATCTACAAGGGAGAAGTCTATTTGGATACATATCAGGAGATGAGGAGTTGCCCTCATTCAAGACTAGAGGACTACCTACAAAGGATGAACATGAAAGACTCAACCAATGGTGTGCAAAGGATGCTTTGGCAAGGTCTTATCTCTTAAACTCTATATCTGACTTTCTTTTACCTCATGTAAGGAACTGTAAGACTTCCCAAGAGACTTGGAAAACCTTGTCAAATTACTTTTCTTCCAACACAAGGGCTAGGAAGAACCAATTATGGATTGAGTTCACAACCCTTAGGAAGCAGCCCAAGCAATCAGTCTCAGAGTATGTGACAAAGATCAAAGATGTGGCAGACCAACTAGCAAGCATTGGAGAGGAAATTGAAGAAGAGCAAATAGTCAGGCAAGTGACAAATGGACTCAAGGCAGATGATAAGTGGGAAAGTTTCACCACTGCAAAGGACCTCTACATGGACATGCATACCCCTGATCTCACAACACTCATGGGCCAACTATTTACACATGAAGCAAAGTTCACCAAAGCCGGAGATCAATCAAAAGGTAATAACCCCTCTGCTCTCTATACTGATAAGAAAGTTAAAGATAAAGGCAAGAAGAAACAGGATGAAGAGGGCTCTACCTCTCAAGCTAATTATGCAGGGAGAGGTAGGTCATCTAGAGGAAGAGGCAGAGGAGGTAAGTCAGGTAGGGGGAGACCCTACAACTCATCACCTTGCAACATCTGTGGATTGTCCAATCATACCACAGATGAATGCTACAAGAACTACAAAAATCAGAGAGGAAGAGGCTACTCAAGAGGTGGATACTCTCAAGGAAGAGGCAGATTCAACCAACATCAAAGCTACAATGGGTACAACAACCAATACAACAACAACTACAACAACAACCACAATGGAAGCTACCAAGGTGGATTCAGAAATAGAAGAGACTACAACAACTACACAGAGGAGCAGGATGACTCCTTATTGATCATGAACATGACCTCCAAGATAGGTACAAATGATGATCATTTATTTTACATTGACTCAGGATGTTCTAACCATGTAGCTGGCAATGTGGCACTACTTTCTGATTTGGAAGAGCCCAAGGGCAAACATCAGGTACAAACAGGTGATGACACTAAACACTCTGTTGTCAAAATTGGAAATGTGAAGACATGTGATGGTAATCAGAACCTACTAAGCAGAGTACTCTATGTACCAACAATAACTAAGAATTTAATGAGTGTTGGTCAGATTGTGGAGAAAGGTTTGCAGGTCAGATTCACACAACATGGAGCATATGTGGAGGACCCAAAACAAGGATTCAGAAGGATAGCCAAAGGGGAGAAATCAGGTAGATTATTTACATTTGATCTAGAAGATACAAAAAACATTGCTTTGTATAATTACAAAGATCAGACACTTTCAGAGTTAGAGATATGGCATAAGAGATTAGGGCACATAGGAGAAAGAACTCTTAAGCAAATGTGCAGGGATCAATGTGTGCTTGGGATACCTAATGTATCCAAGCAACACATGATTTACAAATGTGGATCATGTCAATTTGGTAAGTCTCACAGATTACCCTACTCAAGGAAAGGTTTCATGCATGAAGACTACCTAGACTTGGTACACACAGATGTTTGGGGACCTAGCAAGGACCCTTCCATTTCTGGTTCAAGATATTATGTGTCCTTTATTGATGACTATAGCAGGTGGACAATTTTATACTTTATGAAGCATAAAGATGAAGTGTTTAATTGTTTCAAGAGGTATCTTGCACTTGTGGAGAATCAAACAGGTAGAAGCTTGAAGAGGCTAAGATCAGATGGTGGAGGAGAGTACTTCTCCAATGAGTTTGAAGATTTCTTGCAGGAAAGAGGCATCAAAAGGGAGATCACTACAAGGTACTCACCAGAACAAAATGGGGTAGCAGAAAGAAGGAATAGACTTATAGTGGAAACAGCTAGGTCTATGCTTAATGAGAAAAAGTTGCCAAATTACCTATGGGCAGAGAGTGTATCCACAGCCACTTATCTCATCAATAGGTTGCCATCCAAATCACTTGATGGCATGACACCATATGAAGCATGGCATGGTAAGAGACCCTCTCTGGATCATTGCAAAATCTTTGGTTGTGTTGCATATGTGCATATTCCCTCACAGGTAAGAGGAAAGCTAGATCCAAAGGCTGAAAAATGTATCTTCATTGGTTATGATTTGAACCAAGAGGGATACAGATTCTACAACCCCACAAACAAAGGGTTCAAGGTAAGCAGAGATGTCATATTTGATGAGAATGATTCTTGGTATGAGAATGAATGCAGGAAAGTGAGTCTACCCTATGACATGGAGGAAGATTTTCCAAAGCTTACCAAGGAAGAGCCAACTCAGCAAGAAGATTCAAGCTCAGATGATGATACAATAAACCTTGAAGAGTTCAAGGCTTGGAAATCCAAAGGAAAAATGAAGATGAAGCAATTAGAAGATAAGCCAGAAACTTCTACTCAAGCAATGAGGAGATCTCAGAGAGAGAAGAAGAAGCCTATCAGATTTGGGTATGACACATCACTTGTAACTAAACATTCTGTATATCTTGCAAAAGACTTGTTGAATGAAGAACCAGGTACCTATGAAGAAGCAATTACAAAGACAGAATGGAGAGAAGCCATGGATGAGGAGATAGAAGCTCTCAAAGAGAGTGATACTTGGGACTTGATACCCAAGAAGGATTCTATGAAGGTAATAGGATCCAGATGGATCTACAAGTTGAAGAAGAATTCAGATGGAACAATTAACAGGTACAAAGCTAGATTAGTAGCCAAGGGTTTTGCACAAACCCAAGGCATTGATTATGAGGAGACATTTTCTCCTGTGGCCAAGATGCCAACTATCAGAGTTTTGGTGAGTGTAGCTGCATCCAAGAATTGGAACATGTACCAATTGGATGTGAAGAATGCATTCTTGAATGGATGGATATCTGAAGAAGTCTACATGTCACAACCACCTGGCTATGAAGATCCAAAAAAGGTACATTATGTTTGTAAATTGAAGAAGGCTCTGTATGGTTTGAAGCAGGCACCTAGAGCATGGAACTACAGATTGACCACCTACCTTCTAGACCAAGGATTTGTGATGAGCAAAGTAGACACTTCTCTATTCATAAAGAGAAGTAGTACAGAGGTAATCTACTTATGTGTTTATGTTGATGACATCATCATTACAGGTAATGATGTCAATGGGATTAGACACATCAAAGGACAGATGATGAAAGAATTCAAGATTAGTGATCTTGGATTACTAAAATATTTCCTAGGTCTTGAATTGATCTACACAAACTCAGGTATCTACATCACTCAAAAGAAGTATGTACAGGATATGGTCAAGAAGTTTGGTTTGCAGGATGCCAAGGTATCAACTACTCCAATGGAGGTTAACCAAAAGCTAAGTGCTCATGAAGGAGAAGAAATCAAAGACATTACAGGATACCAAAGTATGGTGGGTAGCTTAAACTATGCTACCTTGACAAGAATTGACATAGCATATGGAGTAAGTGTGCTTAGTCAATTCATGCACAAACCAAGGGTACCTCACCTAGAGGCAGCAAAGAAAATCTTGAAGTATTTGAAGGGAACACAAAGTCATGGTTTGTATTTTCCTTATACATCAGATATTGACATTAAAGTTTACTCAGATGCAGATTGGGCAGGATGCAAGGATGATAGGAGAAGCACCTCAGGTTATATTTGCTTTGCAGGAGATAAGCCTATCTCTTGGTCAGCTAAGAAGCAACCTACAGTGGCATTGTCATCCACTGAAGCAGAGTATAGAGGGCTTGCCAATGCCACTCAAGAAGCTATCTGGTTGAAGCTTCTATATACAGAGTTAGGTCTATTCACAAGACCACCTATTATCTTTGGAGACAACACTAGCTCTCTTCACCTTGCAGCAAATCCAATTTATCATGCCAGAACAAAACACATAGAGGTTCATTACCACTATGTGAGAGAGAAATTGCTAAGTAAAGATATACAATTGACATATGTATCTACTAATATGCAATGTGCAGATTTACTTACAAAGGCATTGGATGGAAACAAGTTATGCAGGAAGTAATTGAAGAATGAAGAAGAAGACTTAAGCCAAAGTGTTTGGCTTGAGGGGGAGTTGTTGGTGCTAGACAAGCCTACACACATTGGCTTGGAACCTTGGACTCATTGAAGATTAGCATGGATAAAGGATTATCAAGGCTTCACTTAAAACAAGGCTCACATAAACATATGCTTATATGTTCTTACCTCTTTACCCCTTGTAAAAGTCTAAGTGACTTGTCATTTGTTTGTAACCACTTAAAGTCATCCACCTACCTCATTAGTCGTGGAAATTTGAATGTTGAGATAGAGAGAATATCTCCTTACTTTTAGAGGAGAGATTCAAGGGAGCCTAAGTTTGAAATTCAAATTCAAATGATCTCAAAACTTCTATAAAAGATGAAGAAAAAAGTCGCGGGATAGATAGACACTATAACTCACTCCCCGAGGCATATCTTTATTGTAACTCATTGTGTGTGAAGGTTACTCCATAGCCAACACCACAATACCTCATTTAGCTATGCTTGTCAAGCTAATGAGATTGTACAAACACATATATCAATAGAAGTATACATTCATCATCTCTGTTTTGTCTGAGTGCTCTACTCCAAGTCTGTCAACTTCAAAGAAGCATATCTCTGGATCTACTGAACCAAATCAAGTGATCTATATCTCATTGGAACCAGCTCAAAGTCTACAACAAGCATACAAAATCTCAAAGCATTTCATTCAGCCATTTGGGATAAATCCACTTCAAAGTGCACACTGGTCTGTGTCTGCAGAGTTCCTAAAAAGTCGGGGGTGATTATAAGTTTGCTAAACTTATTTCTCAGTGCATAGTTTATCAATTGAAGTGATTCCACTTGTGATTGGTAGCTTACTAAGGTATATTGATACTCCCAAAAGGAATTGTTCCAATTTTAAGTGTGCTAGACACACTGAGTAAAAGTCTGAGCAGGTATATCTACAGGAATAGAAAGTTTTTTCTTGATTTTGAAGTACCAAGTTATCTGTTTTTGGTTTGATCTTTACTCAAACCATTTCCAAAGTACATATATGGTTTCTTTGTGTCATTTGGAAGCTAAGCAAGTGTACTAAGCATATCTGAAAAAAAAAAGGGCAGGTGTGAAGCAGGTTTTGCAGCACCAACTGATTTCCTGAGTGCATCCATCCATCACTCTCAACAAACCAAACTTTGATATAGCTTCATATCCTTGAATTCTTCTCCATATCTTCTCAACTTATGATTCACCTCCATTGGAGTAGGTGCTACCCTACAATCTTCCTTTAAATTTGATTAACAAGTTCTTCAAATATCTTTCTTGAGTCACATACACTCCATGTTGAGTATGTGAGATCTCCATGCCCAAGAAATATGACAAGTCTCCCAAGTCACTAATCTTGAACTCTTTCTCCATTTGCTTCTTGAGGCTTTGTATGCCCTTCTCATCTGTACTTGTAAGAATTATGTCATCAACATATATGCACATGTAAATGAACCCATCATCACTTGCTTTAACAAGCAAGCTACTATCAGCTTTAGATGCTTGGAAACCAAGTTCCTTCAAGAAGTTCACAAGTCTATAATTCCATTACCTTGGGACTTGCTTCAAACCATACAAATCTCTCTTGATCTTACATACATATTATGAGTACCTTTTATCTTTGAACCCTTGTGGTTGTTCAATGAAAACATCATCTGAAATATAACCATTAAGAAAAGCATTCTTCACATCTAATTGACATAATCTCCAACCTTTACATGCAGCAATGGCTATGTGTGTCCTTATGGTTGTCATCTTTGCCACATGACTATAAGTATCATCATAATCTAAACAATAAGTCTGAGCATACCCTTTCACAAATAGTCTAGCTTTATACCTAGACACAATTCCATCTGCATACCTCTTTGTCTTGTAGACGCATTTGCATCCAATGATCTTCTGACTGTTTGGTTTAGGAACCAAATCCATGTCTCATTCTCCATTAATGCATCATACTCTTCCTACATAGCTTTCTCCCAATTTTCTTTACCTTTTGCCTCTTCATATGTAGAAGGGTCTTCATCTGCTTTCACCATGTAAGCATAATCTTTAGTAGTAAAAAAAACAAGTATCATAGCTATACCTTGTAGGTTGCCATTTATGTCTTGATGACCTTCTGTGTTCTCCACTTCTTGAAGTTTCTGGTTCATCACATTCTAGATCAAACCTTGGCACTTCTTCAACTTTAACTTGTACTTCATTGTTCGCTTCTTCATCAAATATCTGAACCTTTGATTTACCTTTCTTCAGATTCAAAAATTCTTCATCATCTGCATGATTATTGATTGTACCTGCATACCAAGTACCTTGCTCATCAAATGAAATATCCTTTGATACAAGGAATTGCTTTGTGAATGGACTACACAACCTATAACCCATCTATTTATCATCATATCTAATGAACACATACTTTTCAGCTTTAGGTTCCAATTTATGCCTCAACTAAGATGGCACATATGCAAAAGCCAAACATCCAAAAACTTTGCAATGATCTAAGGTAGGTCTCTTACCCCACCAAGCTGCATATGGTGTCATACCCTGCAAAGCTTCACATGGTAACCTATTAACCAAGTATGTAGCTGTATTTATAGCCTCAACCCACAAATAATTTGGACAATTTTTCTCCTTCATCATTGATCTTGCAAACTCAACAAGAGTTCTAGTTCTCTTTTTTGCTACACCATCTTGTTGAGGAGAGTACCTGCAAGTGACTTACCTTTTAATACCTGCATTCCATAAGTAAGCGCTGAACTCATTAGAGAAATACTCTCCCCCTCCATCTGACCTTAGTCTCTTCAACTTTTGACCTGTGATTCTTTCTGCATACAAATGATAATGTTTAAATGTATTGAATACCTTTGATTTATCTTTGATCACATATATAGTGATCCACATGGTAGCATAATCAACATAAATCACATAATATCTTGAACCATTAATACTGAAACCCTTTGATAGTCCCCACACATCTGTGTGTACCAACTCAAGCCTTACCTAATTGACATGCCTCACATCTCAATGTCATGTGTTGACATACAACATTAACCCAAGCACTGAACCATTGTTAACCATATCCTTAATACCTCTTTCATTGAAATGTCCAAGCCTTTTATGCCAAAGATCTAACTCAGATATCTTATGTCCTCCATAAGTGAACAAGGCATGACCAACATTACCTTGAATCTTCAATGTGAAGAGTCTTCCTTCTTTCTTCCCTAAAACAATTTGTTTATACCCATTGCTAGGGTCTTCCACAAAAACTCCATCATTAGTGAACCTTACTTCATAACTTTTTTCAACAATTTTCCCTACACTTATCAGTTTCTTTGGAATTGTAGGAACATACAAAACCTTACTCAGAAGAGTACTTCCATCCTTGGCCTTCACTTATCCAATGGACTTCACATTGTGCTTTGTATTATCACATGTTTGAACTACATGATTAGTTACCTTATTCTCCAAATAAGTCATCAAGGCTATATTACCACTCAGGTGATTGCTACACCCTGAGTCAATGTAGAAGATTCTTTGATCTTCACTTTGTCTTTCACAAGTTGCATTCATAATCAAAGTTGAATCCTCCTTTTGAATTGAACCATAATTGTAGTAGGTATTGTTGTAGGATTGACTTTGGAAACCTCTACGTGCATTTCTTCCAAAGTAACCTCTACTACCTCTACCTCTAAAATTACCTCTTTGGTTTCTACCACCTCTTCCTCTTAAATTAAAGTTCTGACTATATCCTCCATGATTCTGATTATTATGCCAACAATCATGAGCTAAATGATTTTTCTTACCACAAATCCAGCAAGCTTTGGCTCCATCTTTATTGCTTCTGCCTTTTCCTCTTCCTTTGCATGTACTCTTATCAACATCACCTTTAACATCCTGCTCAAACGTTAGCATATGTCCTAGCAACTGATTTAAATCAAGAGTGAAATGATCTAGTGACAATTCAGTAGACAAAATGAATGGCTTCCATTTCTCATCTCCTCTCAAACCTGTGAGGATTTGCCTTACCAATTTATCTTCATCAATTGCTCCTAATGCATCTGCAATGTCCTTCATCCTTGTCACATAATTAGAAATGGATTGAGAAGCTTTCTTTTTAAATGTAGTGAACTCTACTCATAAGGATGCCTTCCTTGACTTTGTAGTATTTTGGAAATGCTCCTCCAAAGCATTCCATATGTCACTTGCACTTTCAAGTCCTATCATATGAGGTAGCAAGTAGTCATTGACTCCCAATGATGTAGATAATGCTCCTTGCTTGAGCATCCTTCTTCATCCATGTCTTCAAATCTGTGAGTTCATCCCTAGTTGGAACACTAGGATCTCTAAATTCTGGTTTTTCTTCTTCATCTATGACATAACCTATTAGGTCTTTGCTCATGAGATGAGCTTCCATCCTCATTGAGCAAGCTAGATAGTTTTCTCTATCCAATTTCTCAATCTGAAGAGAATCTCCCATCCTTTCTTTACCTATGTATTAAATTCTTCAACGTTTATAAGGAATAAGTGTACCTTTACTTCGAATGAATTTCCTTTTGATCTCCTTGATAGCTTCAGGCCTCCTTCTCAAACTTTCCCCTTAAGCTTTCACCTTTAGAATGTTCAAATGTTGATCTCTGTATGACTGGAGTAGTCGAGGTCCTCCTTTTTTATATTTTGATGATTCTTGCTCTAATACCACTGATGGAGAGTGTTAACCTCCAAAAGAATAAGCTATCCTTGATGTTATAACACTTCTATATCAAGAATAACTCAAAACCTTGATCAATTTTGGAACATCAATGCCAAACTATCAAAATTTGCACTAACTGTGAAAAGAGTTACTACTAAGAAAAGTCTACTACACTTAATGTATTAATTGACTGATCAAATGTGTAAAGTTTCTTATGAAACTTTGAATAAGGTTTCATCTAGGAATTTTGCACCTTCTCATCGGTATAAAATCTCAAACGATTCAGTAGATCTTGAGAAATGCTCCAAACAATCTACCTATGTTTGAAACTGTCCTCTTGTATAGTCGACTTTGACACCTACAACTTCTAATGCATCGTTCTCCCAACATACAAACCGTTTAATCGAATGCGTTTAGAGATAGATGGCTTACCTTCGAACTTAGATTTTGACTCCTCATTTGTGTAAAAATTTACACTATGCACTGAGATCTAATCAATTCTTTGACCATCGGGATTGCACCTGTTTCAGAAGACACTCATTACTTCTTCACATACAAATGCTCCTACACATAATTCTCTCAGCTTGTTTACAATTAGGCTCTCAAATCATAACCATAGAAGTGTTAACTATGGAATTAGACATCTATAAAAGGATTCTTGAAATGATCAAACACAGATAGAGAACACATTGAAACATCGGGTGCACCGTTTCTTTCTTATTCACAAAACTTTACATCTAAATGATGAGAGAGATCTTCTTCAGTTCTAAAGTGTCTAATGACTCTTACAACTTCTAATTCTTCTCATCTCATGCTCTCTCATATTTGCCCCGACTTTCTACTTGTATATATAGGGATATATGTACAAGCTCATAACCATAATAAAAGTATAAGTGAGCTAACTACAATTTTAATGTACATATGTATACAAGTCTTCATTTCCTGAATGTGCACTATCTTCAAGCTTCATTTGTTAGTCTTTTCTTCATCTTTTGATTTCAACCCTTTTTCCAAGACATCAATTGATGGTTGGCTTGCACCAACACTGCATGGGCCTTGTAAGAATCCCTAAGTTTTAGGGATTAAAATAACAAAAGAGGGATTAAGGCCATGAAAAAACCACTAGTGGTTTTGCAATTAAATATTTGCTCTAAGAAATGTTCTCATTTTGAATGAAATCATGTGCAATAATATCCCTTAGATAATCACACACGAACGGCTACAATTTGTTATAGTGTGTCTGTCAAAAGAAAACAAAATGTCTCCTTAGGAGTGAAGAGTAATGGGTATTATTGTTCATCAGGTAAAATGCTCATGGATAGCTTAGATTGAGAAGAGTGTGCCTATGACAAAAAGACAAAATTTTAATCATTAAATGAAGTGAGAGAGTGTGTGGACTGGCAAAAGACAAAATTGGAGGCACAATTCTATCGTGGGGCCGAATCTCTTCCGTCGGATGGACCAACCATTGAAGGGCTATGAATTCATCTTGAGATCCTCTCACCCATAACGATTCATATCCATTATATCATGAATTGATCCAATGGATGCAATTCAAAGCGACCCCAACTTCAAGCTCAATGAATCCCAACCATTCTCTTTTAATTTCATCCAATGATGGAGACAAAAAGGTGCAATTTCTCAATATTTTCAAGCTAGACCATTAGATCTCTACCACATCTAAGGCACCAAATTGTATGCCGAGTTTTTTCTTGAGTAGACTAAGGCCGCCACCCTCTTCTCATTGGACCATCACTAATCAGCTCTTAATCTAAAAGGCCCATGCAGGGTTCATTTTTGCCCCTAATGCTTGGAGAGTTCTTCTACTAATGTTCATTTATTGTATTTTTTAAAAAGATTTTTTTATGGATCATTTACCATTGTAAAAGCCTAGAGATTTGCACATGTAAAAGTAGAAAAAGAGAGTTAAGCTTCTACGAATTTGAGGTGGTTGAGTTGCAATAAATAAATAAATCAACTGCCTAAAAGTAGATCAAACTAGATCTACACTTTTCCTAGATTGTAGGAAAGTGAATTGATTCCCTTCAACAAACTTTACTGCCTTCATTTGAATTCAAAATCCACTTGCAAAAATCATGGAGCACTTCAAGAGTCTATATAAAGACTTCAAATCACTTGTACATTACATGGAAGTAATATATGTACACTTGTGGCCATCATTGTCTTGCTCATTCATTTTTTTGCATCATCTTCTCCAACAACAGTAAGCTTACAGAGGTTGTTGCTCTCTCTATAGAGCTCCAAATTGGCTGCACATTAGAAAGATATTAGTCTCTAGTTTAGTTATATAAATTTTCAAAGCATTGGATTCAATATATTGGGAGAAATCTTAGTTTTTCTGTCTCACAGTCTATCTTTGCACATTCTTGAGAAATAGGAGGTACCATTGTTGAGTGTCAAGCTCATTCCAAAAGCATATTTTGCTTATTTCCTGTAATCTTGTGCATTCTATCCACTAAACCCTATGTGTATCACTCCTCCAAAAGGATTTTTTCGGATTGTAATCAGGTTGTCTGCTATGAGTCTCATCCAAAGATAGTAGTTTTTTGAGCTAGTCAATGTGCAAACTTATTTGTTTTGTATGAACTCTTTCTCCGTGATGCATACAACTCTTTCTCCTTGATGCTCCAAAGTACATAGTGCATTTTATTACACTTATTGCATGCTGATAAGGTCTCCATAAGCTCAAGGGTTGGTCTTGTGTTAGTTGGTTGGAACGAACTTCATTGTTTTGCAACTCACTTTTCTACCTCCTACAAGCTTCTCCAAGTTCTTTCAAGATAGGCACATGCAAAACATACAAGGAGAAGTGAACCAAGACCAAGAAAACCTGGTAGTATGTGGAAATCAGTGCAACAATTGATGTATGATAGTTACATGGCTCGTCATTGTGCCTACATGACCAACGTCATACACGATTATGAGCCTTCTTGTTTTGAAGATGCAATTGGAAATGTAGATTGGGAGAAAGCTATGGATGAGGACATGGTTTCAATTATGGAAATGAAACACGAAAGTTGTTTCCATTACTGCAAGGAAAGAAACCCATAGGCTGCAAGTGGGTTTACAAGGTAAAGCATAATATTGATGGTAGCATAAGCAGGTATAAAGCATGATTAGTAGCAAAAGGATATGCACAAATATATGGCATTGATTATGAGGAAACGTAAAGAATTGTAGATAAAATTTCTACTATCATAGCACTTGTTGCATTAGCTATAGTTATAGGATGGATTTTGCATCAGATGGATGTGAAGAATGCTTTCCTACATGGTGAGTTAGATGAAGGATGGATTTTGCACCCAATATGTTTGTAGGTTGCAAAGAATTTATATGGGCTTAAACAAGCCCCTCCTGCTTGGCATTCAAGGATTGTTGACTACTTAGCGACCATTGGATTCTCTATGTGTGATGCAGATCATTCATTATATGCAAGGAAGGGTGATGATGGCATCACGATTGTGGCTATTTATGTTGATGAGTTGATTGTAGGAGGTGATAATGAAGCAAGAATTAAAGTGTTAAAGCAAATCCTCATGCAAGAATTTGACATGAAATATCTTGGTGTGTAGCGCTGTTTCTTGGGCATTGATTTTATACATACAGAAAAAGGTATATGGATGTCACAAAGGCAATATGGCTTGACTATGCAAAAGTATGGTATGGCTGATTGCAAGACAATTTCTATGTCATTAGATCAGAATTTGAAGTTGGATACCACATCAAGTGAAGCATTGGAAAATGCTACTATGTAGAGAAAAATTGTGGGGAGCTTGATATATCTCATAATTACAAGGCATGATCTAAGCTACACTATTGGACTAAAAAGTCAATTTATGCAGGTTCCTAGGAAACCACACTTAGATGCCTTGAGGTGCACTCTACAATATGTGAGTGCTACTTTGGATTATAAATTCCTTTATGAAGTTGGTATAGATATGCAGGTTCATGGATACACTAATGCGAACTGGGCAAGTAGTATTCTAGATAGAAGATCTACTAGTGGCTTTCTATTCTCACTTGGTAGTGTAGCTATTACATGGAGCAGTAAGAAGCAACCCATTGTTGCTTTGTCGAGTACACAGGCTAAGTATAGAGGTGGTGCAATTGGAGCATGTGAAGCACCATGGTTAGAGATGATACTTGCAAATTTAGGTGTGGAAATGAAAAAGCCGATCATCATCTATTGTGGTAATCTTAATAATTAGCATAAAATCCCTTTTTCATACCAGAGCAAAGCATATGAAGGTAAATTATCACTTTGTCAGAGAGAAGGTATTAGCAAGTGATATTGATTTTGTTTATGTGAGGATAGATGAGGAGGTTGCTGATATTTTTACTAAAGCACTTGGAGCAGAGAAGTTGAAGAAGTTTTTGAAAGATGCTTCAATTATAGGACATGATGTTGAGCTTGAGGGGTAGTGTTTAGATATCAAGATCATGTGATGATCCAAGATGACACGTATCACTTTTTGATTTCTCTGACATGTATAGTGGTCACGCCAATATATGTTAGGGATACTTCATTTTGCTTTACTAGATTTATCTATCAAGAGTGATGGCACATTTGTTTTCTTGCCAACTCACTCATTCATCGACATTAGCATTTTCCTTATGTCATGGTCTTTATATATTGCACTTGTTGTATTGTGTTTTTAGGTCATTCTTGTAAATTCCTTGTATGTAATACAAGAAGAAGAAGAAGATCACTCTTCATTGCCAAAAATCTATGTGTGTGCTCCTCTTTAAGTGTGAGAGTGCGTGAGAGTGCTCTCTTTCTTATCTCCTCCTTTGGGAGTATTGGGAACCAGATTGAGTCTTTTTGTCTAATCTCGATGCCCATTTCCGATCTTCATTGATTTAAGGAATTGTTTAGTCTTATTCCAAGTCTTCCATAGAGAGCAAACCAATCTCGGGCCTCTAGGAGTCATTGGAAAGGGTGAGAACAAAAGGGTGAGAGGTTTGAGACCCTTCCACCTGAGCAAGCCCACAAGCTTGAGAGCACTCTTGTTTCTAAAGATAAGCTTGGCCCAAGAGGCAACCATGTTGCTTCAAGCTTTAACTAACCATTTTGCCTCCAATTTATTAGCCATTCCTCAAAGTTTAGAATGTCCAAACTACCTTGATCTTTTTGGCTAATGCAAGTAGAACATTTAAGTTTGGGGATATCTCTTCTATTAGGGTTACTTTCCAAAGAGAGTTCTTGCAAATTCTTTCCAATTTGATAATCTCTTCGTCCTTTGGTTTCCAACATGAGAGAAAGTAAATCATTAAAGAGAGGAGGAATGTGTTAACCATCATAGCACGACCTGTCAGGTTGATCAGCATACGTTTCCAATATGTCAACTTATTCTTGAGCTTAGAGAGAGTCGTGTTCCATTTTTGTCCCATCAAAACATTGAATACCATAGCAATACCTAAGGGGCAGAAGATTTGTCTGCTAGGGATCAATTTGCATCCTTGGACTAGTAATAGTTGAGGGGGATGCCCAATAATAGCCCTGACGTTTAAGCATGGTTTATTTTGGATCTCGATGCCTCAAAAAATTTATTAAGACAAGCCCAAAAGGTTTCAATGCTTATAATACCGTTATGCACAAAAGCATTAGTGTCATCAGCAAAGATTCTCATGACCATCTTGCTTTGATTGAGAGGAAGACCAAGGCCTTGAATAAGAACTAGGTGTTCTTGATGTTTAACAAGGTAGCTGAGACCATCGACCATGATAGCAAAGAGAACTAGGGCCAACGAGCACCCTTGTCTGATAGAAAATTTTAATATAATCACTTGAGAAAGCTAGTCGTTGATGTTATTTTGAGCAGACAAATTTCTAGAGATGATCTTAATGAAATCTTGACCAAATCCTAGGTCTTTCAATGCTTGGAGAATGAACTCCCACTCGTGTATTGTTACCGTTAGTGTCCATGTGAAAGGCCAAATGGCCACTGAACACTTCTTTGTATATGTTCTTTAATAAAACATATAGTGGCCTGGTCAGTCACAGACTGTAAGTTTGACCGCATTTGTAAGAACTAAGAAGTCTGCCTTCGTGCTCCCTGTGTACTGTGTTTTCTGCGTATTCTACAGCCTCTGTGCGGAGTACTGTGTGCGGCCTCAGGAGCTCGGTTTTCTACTCCGAGCATATCGTCGTGGAGGTCTCGAGAAGGAGAGAGCATTGTGGTGCATCGCCATCGAAATACTTCACTGGTATCAGAGCAGTTCGAGGCAAAAGCTTTGTTCCTTTTGTGCGAGCGAAACGAGCACCCCCCCAGGCTTTCTCCAAGGCTTACGACTAAGGCGGCAACCAAGGCATAGACCTTGTCATCCGAGTCACCGAAGTCACCATTGGCGCCATTGAATGCGTGAAGGGAGGACCTCAATGATCAAGGAATATAGAGGTTCCTGATACTTCTCGAGAGGTCACCCATCCCAGTACTGTTCCCCCCAGAGCTCGCTTAACCGTGGCAATGTCTTGCCACTAAGCTACACTCTTGTGGTGTTTGAAGAAGGGGAAAGACTAAGTTTGACATTACCTTGAACAAGTTTTGGTCCCTCAAAGCTTCATTTTTGCTTTCAAAGCCTATTTCTAAAGCAATTTTGGGGTGTTTTTGGAGCCATTTCGGAGTACTTTCGCACATAGTTCTCTTCCAACAGGTCCAAGAACATCAAGAAGAGTGTTCCTTGTACTTCGTAGACAATACCTTTGAGTCTGTATTTTCAGCCACACTCGTAAAACTACAGGTTTCTCGAGGGCCTTTTCAGTTTTGGTGGGAGTAGTCGCTACAAATTTATGCAGGTTTTTAAAGCCTAAAACATCAGAGTTGACAGACACTTGCAGGTGTTATTGACTAGTTTTTGGGCTTTGTATTCAGCCTTTTAGTGTCATTTTACTGCATACACACCATGTACGCTTCTGTGGATGCCGCTTATGTACGTCCATGTGGTCATTGATATAGCGGTTACGTTCTTTGCATAAAGCCTTTTATGTTTGATAAAGAGGGTCGTGGTGAGGTTTTCTTAACTGGGAGACACCCAGATGTCGGGGTCTTTTCGGTGATGCAGGTGGAAGACTTACCCAGCCTCGCCATAGGAGATGTATGATAGTTGTTCATAGGTGCTCGATAAGCCTAGTTGGCTTCTATTGGGTAACTGATTATATGCAGTGGAGTCAGCAATTCACTATGCAGGTAGACATGCCAGTACTTGTAGTTTTATGATACTTTGACACTAATCATATGCTAATTTTGCAGAGGATACTCTAGCAAAATTTTTCCAGATTTCTGGTTTAGTCAACTATACAGTGGTCGATTTACTCCTTGATACACTTATTTTTTGGTGTTTGGACTCTTCTAGCTCCATTATCATTCTATTCAGTTCTCTATGATCATGGAATCAAAGGTCTCAGGCACATCCGGTGGATCAGGGTCTAGTGCTAGTGTTCCGAGGAGGAAATATAACTTACAAGGCAAAGACCATTTTGAGATCCGAAAATTTGATGGCACAAACTTTGCTCTATGGAAGAATCAGATTAAAGATGTGCTGATTCAAAGGAGGCAATGGAAGCCAGTAAATGGGATTTCAAAGAAGCCTGCTGACATGGATGAAGATGATTGGGATGAGTTACATGAAATGGCTAGGTCTACCATTCGCTTGCACCTGGCAGATAATGTTTACTTTACAGTATTAGACTATGAAAGTGCAGAGGATCTTTGGAAGAAGTTATGCAATACATATGAAAAAGAGACGGCATCAAATAAAGTGTAACTAATGAGAAAATTATATGACCTTCGTATGAAGGACACAGATAGTGTTGCTGCTCATCTAAATGAGTTTGCTGCTATATTCTCCCAGTTACAGGCTCAGAAAATGGATATGGATAATGAAATGAAAGCAGTATTGTTGTTATGCACCCTGCCATCATCATGGGATACGTTTTGCACAGCTATTAGCAATAGTGCACCTGGTGGTAAACTCGTCTATGATGACATATGTGGAGCACTCTTGAGTGAGGAGATTTGTAGAAAATCTATGGTTGGCACTCAGAGTGGAGATGCATATAATGTTTGTGATTCTTACCAAGGAAAGAATCAACAACGTGGCAGGAGCAAGCACAAGGAAAAGAATGGTCAACGAAATAAGAGTAGAAGTAGTCAAGGCAGAGGGATATCGAATGCCATTATTATCATAAGAAAGGACACATGAAGAAAGATTGTTATGCATTAAAGAATGCTAAAGGTAAAGGACAGAATCTTGATGGGCATGTTAAACAGTTACCTGCACCATCTACTTTGACTGTGAAGATTGAAGAAATTAATGTTATTTATGATGATGTTGATGTGTTGACACTTGATAGTATTGTGCCATCTGAGGCACTTATGGCTGATTCTCTTTCCCACACCTGGCTGCTAGATTCTGGTGCTTCTTTCCATGTGACACCACATAGAGAATGGTTCTCTAATTATGCAGCAAAGTCTCTTGGTGCCGTGAGACTTGGTGACTCTTACTAGTGTGATGTTGTGGGGATTCGAGATGTGGTTGTGCATTTCATTGATGGTTCAAAATTTACTATGCATAATGTACGCCATGTACCTCAGTTATTACGCAGTTTGATGTCAATTGGTCAACTTGATGACTTTGGTTACAAGGTGGTCTTCTATGCTCAGTCCTTTCGTATATCAAAGGGCAATATGGTTATTGCAAAAGGAAGCAAAGTTGGCTCACTTTATCCTTTATTTGTATCACAGAAAGAACACTTGTTAGCTGTTACTGAACAGCCTATGGCTTGTATTTGGCATGGTCGTTTGGGCCATATATCTCATAGTGGAATGGAAAATCTTTCTCGTTGTAGCTACTTACGTGTGTTATCTTTCTCTGATTTTTCATTTTGTGAGCATTGTCAATATGGAAAGCAAACCAAAAATGTGCATAGAACACACATTGACTCTTCAATTCAGCCTTTAGATCTCGTTCATACAGATGTGTGTGGTCCTATGCCCACTAGGTCCTTAGGTGGTTCTCTTTACTTTGTCACTTTCATAGATGATGCTACTAGAAAAGTCTGGCTATATCCTATAAAATCAAAGGATGATGTATTCCCTACTTTCAGAAAATGGCTTGCTTCAGTTGAGACTGAAAAAGGAACTAAGCTTAAGGCTTTACGTTCAAATAATGGGGGTGAGTATACCTCACATGAATTCAGCCTTTTCTGTCAGTCTAGAGGGATTCGTAGAGATTTTACAGCTCCTTATACCCCAGTACAGAATGGTGTAGCTGAGAGGATGAATAGAACTATTCAAGATAGAGTAATCTCTATCTTGCATCATGCAAACCTCTCACAAGGTTTTTGGGCAGAAGCAGTATTGACTGCAGTTCATGTGATTAACCTTTCACCTAGTACTGCCAAAGATCTGAAAGTGGCACAAGAGTTATGGACAGGGAAGCCACCATATTATGATCATCTTCGAGTTTTCGGGTGTGAAGCATATGTTCATATACCCAAGAATCTTAGACAAAAGTTGGACCATAAGTCAAAGAAATGCATTTTTCTTGGATATGGTCGAGAAGGAGAATTTGGATATCGCTTATGGGATCCTGAAACACGGTCAGTGATCAGAAGTAGTGATGTCATTTTTAATGAGTCTAAGATACATAAACAACCCATTAAGGAGGTTGAAGTGAGAAGAGTCGTGTTTGAGGATACTAGTCCTCTGGTTAGCATGCATAAAAATGTTGCACATAGGGATGTTCAAGAGAATGTCCATTCAGATCAGTCTGCACATGTTCCTGTTCAGCAACCATTGAGACGTTCTGCACGTGTCTCATATCCATGTGATAGATATGTTCCAGGTTTAGATTTTGTTATGCTAACAGATGTCGATGAGCCTTCTTGCTACAAAGAGGCTATGCAGACAGAGGATCATGTCAAGTGGGAGCGTGCCATGAAGAGTGAGTTGGATTCTATTCACAAGAATGGTACTTGGGACTTAGTACCTTTGCCAAAGGGCAGGAAAGCTTTACCATGTAAATGGGTATATAAGCTGAAATTCACATCAGATAGTGCTTCTCCAAAATATAAAGCACGACTTGTTGCAAAGGGTTTTAAGCAACAACATGGTGTTGATTTTGAGGAAATCTTCTCTCCAGTGGTCAAGATGACTACTTTGCGCATGTTGCTTGGATTCGTTGCAATGGAGGACTTAGAGCTAGTCCAAATGGATGTGAAAACAGCTTCCTTGCATGGAGATCTTACAGATGAGATCTATATGGAACAACCAGAGGGTTACGTAGTTTCTGGCAAGGAAAGTCTAGTTTGTAAGCTCAAGAAGAGATTGTATGGACTTAAACAGTCTCCTAGACAATGGTACCAAAAGTTTGATGCTTTTATGAAGTCCCAAGGCTATTCTCGGAGCAATGAGGATCATTGTCTCTACACAAAGAGATGTTCTGATGGCAGCTTGATATGCTTGATACTTTACGTCGATGATATGTTGATTGTTGGGAAGTCCTCTTATGATTTGTCAATTCTCAAAAAGAAGTTGAGTCAGACATTTGATATGAAGGATTTGGGGGATGCCAAACATATTCTTGGCATGCGCATTACAGGAGTAAAAGATGCATATACTTGTCTCAAAGTGAGTATATATCCAAAGTACTTCACCGATTCAATATGCAGGGTGGAAAGGCATTGAGTACACCTTTACCCACATATGTGAAATTGAGCAAGGACGACTGCCCCAAATCAGATGAGGAAAAGGAATTCATGACCAAAATTCCCTATCAGTCTACTGTTGGTAGTCTCATGTATGCTATGGTAGCTACGAGACCAGACATTGCATTTGCAGTGGGAGTTCTGAGCAGATACATGTCTAATCCTGGCAAGAAACATTGGGAAGCGGTCAAAATGATTTTGAGATATCTGAGTGGCACTAAGGACAAGTGTCTATGCTTAGGTAGAGGGAAAGCATCCATTATTGGTTACACAGATTCTGACTATGTTGGTTGTGTAGACAATCATAAGTCTACATCAGGGTCCATTTTTCATTTTGTTGGAGGTGCTATGTCTTGGAGATCTCGTCTTCAAGAATGTACAGCTGTTTCCACCACGGAAGCAGAGTATGTTGCAGCAAGTGAGGCATGTAAGGAAGCATTGTGGCTTTCTCGTCTTGCTTGTGATGTGGGTTTACCTCAGCATGTACCTCACTTGCTCAGTGATAGTCACAGTGCCATTGCTTTGGCTAAGAATCCAGTCTATCATGCAAAGACCAAGCACATTGAGGTGAGGTATCACTTCATTTGAGATTGCTTAGCCACTGAGAGCATTATTCTTGAGAAGGTTCACACTCGAGATAATGCTGCAGATGCTTTGACTAAAGCTCTACCACAAGATAGCTTTCGACACTGTTGTCACTTGATGGGGGTTACTTGATTCTTGATCTTACGCAGTCACTTGTAGACTGTGTAACATGCCCATCAGGTGAGAGGTATAGTTTGTATACTTACACTCAGGTATTCTTTATCATTCTTTATTTTTTCTCCCATAGTTACTCTGGCCATATTGGCCTTTAGTGGGAGATTGTTACCGTTAGTGTCCATTTGAAAGGCCATATGGCCACCGGACACTTCTTTGTATATGTTCTTTAATAAAACATATAGTGGCCTGGTCAGTCACAGACTGTAAGTTCGACCGCATTTGTAAGACCTAAGAAGTCTACCTTCGTGCTCCCTGTGTACTGTGTTTTCTGCGTATTCTACAGCCTCTGTGCGGAGTACTGTGTGCGGCCTTAGGAGCTCGGTTTTCTACTCCGAGCATATCTTCGTGGAGATCTCGAGAAGGAGAGCGCACTGTGGTGCATCGCCATCAAAATACTTCATGTATGTCATATCCAGTCTTGTAGGTGACCTGTAATAGAGTTTGTAATCACCTTTGCCATGATCTTGTAACGAGTTTGTAACATCATAACTGGATGCGAATTTTCAATCGTACTTTTTCTTCCTTTCTTATGAATGATCTTGATAACTCCCTCATTGAGGCATTCTAGAAGTGCTCCAAAAGATATAACTCCTTGGCACACCATTTGTAATGGAGTAGACACCACATGCTTGAAGGTCTTGAAAAACTCATTAGTAAGGCCATACAACCTTGGGCTATTTCCATTAGGAGGGGAATTTATAACTTCAAGAATCTCAGCATCCGAGATGGGAGTTTCAAAAAGAACTTTGAGATTCTTAGGGATTCTCTTGGTTTTGACTCTAGAGATGGAAGCCATGCAATCAAGCCTCTGAGGAGAAAGTGGTGTAGGAACCCCAAAAATTTAGGTAAAGTGATCAACAATCAATGTACTATTTTCTTCACCTGTCTTGCATTCTACCCCATCGATATCCATCATGAAGGGGATCACTTCCTTGGATTGCTTCTTTTTGAGGAGGTTGCACACCTCTTTAGTAGGTTTGTCTACCCTACCTTGCCACCAATCTTTAAAGTATATTTGTAAATTCTTTCTTTGAATTTCTTCTTTGTATCTTAATGTGCTTCTAATTTTTTGGAGTGTCATTTTGTACTGTGACTGGCCTTTGTTGAATTCTGCCTCTAAACACCTCAATCTTCGATAAAGATTTTCCCTTCTAATGTGACAAATGATTTGAAGATTCTTCTAATCCCTTATATGACCAGTGTGCATGATTGCATTCATCCAACACTTGGCTGGCAAGGATCAAGAAGCAATGGTGTTGACCCACTCAGCGGTGATCTCTTGCTCAACTGAGGGGAAAGAGAACATTGTTCGGTTGGCATGAAACCAAGGAGCTTTCTTGAGATTGATGGTGGGGTTGAAGGAAAACACAATCCGGTAGTGATTAGAGACAAAAAGGTCCATACTTTTGGAGAGGGAAGAGGGACCCCACTTATTGATGAATATTTTGTGTGATATAGCTCCTGTCAAGTCTAGCTTTCCACAAGTCCACACCATCTTGGAGGTTTGACCAAGAAAGCCAACATCATCTTTGACCTCCACAAGATCCAGGGGAGCTTGACTTGATCCCAAACTTCCTTCTATTGACCATCAATCACCCACCCCTTCCTCCTTGTCTATCAAAAAGAACTTCCACAATATTAAAGTCCCCACAAAGCACCACATTGAGGAGCAAAGATATCAATGACTTCCAAGTGCAAATCTAGGTTGCATCATTCAATATTCGATAATTCTTTTATTTGTGAATAATTATAGAATTTTGTTGTAAGCCCTTATTATTCAAGAAATTATTCAACACCACCTCAGCTTATTTGAACACGCCCGAATAGTTTTTGCATGGATATTCAACACTTTTCGATTGAAAGCGCTTTCGATCGAAACAATGTTCAATAAAAAATCTAGATTATTTTAATAAAAGAATAATATTTTATAAAAGAATAGAACTATACTCATTTTTTATAAAAGCTACGTTTTTCTTTACGAACTTAAAGTGTTGTAGAGAGAACAAGGTATAAATCTTTGTTATAAATATTAAATAATTTAAACTATTGTGTTTGTCTGACTAAACATTGGTTCTTACTTCACAATAGTATATGTATGTGAATTTAGTATCTAATATGATTGATTCTTACTCATTTTTCATAAAATCTACTTTGTTCTTTACGAACTTAAAGTGTCATAGAGAGAACAAGGTATAAATGTTTGCTATAAATATTAAATAATTTAAACTATTGTTATTGTTTGACTCAATATTGATTCTTACTTCACAATAATATGTGTAAATGTATGTGCATATAATTGGAAATTTAGAATCTATTGTGATTGTCTGATACAACATTGATTCTTACTTCACAATAGTATGTGTAAGTGTATGTGCATATGAGTAGGAATTTAAAATCTATTGTGATATATTAAATTTATTATTGAAAGATATAGGTACATTATGTTTGACACAACATTGATTCTTACTTTATAATAGTATATGTATGTGTGTACGAGTATGTGTATGCATATGAGTGTATAATTGTGAATGAAAAATCTATTGTCATTGTCTAACTCAATATTGATCCTTACTTCACAATAGTATGTGTAAATGTATGTGCATATGATTAAGAATTTAGAATCTATTGTGATTGTCTGATACAACATTGATTCTTACTTCACAATAGTATGTGTAAGTGTATGTGCATATGATTAGGAATTTAAACTCTATTGTGATACATTAAATTTATTATTGAAAGATGTAGGTAGATTAAGTTATGACTCAACATTGATTCTTACTTCATAATAGTATATGTATGTGTGTATATGAGTATGTGTATGCATATGAGGGTATAATTGTGAATGAAAAATCTATTGTGATTGTCTGACTCAATATTGATTCTTACTTCACATAGTATGTGTAAGTGTATGTGCATATGATTAGGAATTTAAACTATATTGTGATTGTTTGACTCAACATTGATTCATATTTCACAATAGTATGTGTAAGTATATGTATGTGTAAACGCATGTGTGTATGATTGAGAATTAAAATCTATTATGATTGTTTGATTCAACAATGATTTTTACTTCACAATAGTATGTGTAATTGAATATGGGTGTGTGATTGAGAATTAAAGTCTATCTTAATTGTTTGACTCAACATTGATCAAAATATCTTATTCGATATTGATTTATGTTGTTTTTTTGTAGATATAGTCTTCATAAAGCTATTTGCAATAACTATGGGAAAGGGAAAAGAATGGTTAGATGATTGTTCATCAAGAGGTTAAAATAGTGTCCACAATACAATTTAAATGTTTTGGACATTGTTATGTAGAAAATGCAACTCAAATAATAGAGCATCTTTTTAGTGTGGGTAATAATGTGGCAAGATGCTCTAATCCAGATAGTGATATATGGGTACATTTTGCAATTTATGCAAAAAAATGTAAATCTCAAGGTATCACATCAAAAAGATTCAAAAGCATGAGTAGTTCACAACACATTCGAAGTAGCCTGAGTGTAGAGCAAGAATAAGTATTTGCATCGATGACAGTAGAGAATCATCAAAATATTTGTACTCAAGTCTCTCAAATTGTTTTTGAGAATAACCAAGATACATGTACTCCATTTTTTCCAACAACATAAAAAAAGAGTGGACTTGGTGAATGTAGTAAAAATGGTGGATCTAGTACTCTCTCACCATGCTATGTCCATAATAAATCACAAAATACTATACCTGTAGCTTTTGAAAAGAAAGATTATCTCAAACTTCATCTTAAATGGACTCAAGCATTCTTAACATGTGGGATTCCTTTCAATGTTATTCGTAATCCCATTTTCAAAGATTCTTTGATGTCAACTACACGAAAAGGATTCACCATGCTAGATTATAATAAAATGAAAATAGAGTATGTAGATGAAGTGAAAAAAAGGTATTGAAGCTATTTTAAAGCAAACATTACTTGATTATGTACATGTATGGATGTACAATAGCATTGGATGGATGGACAAGTTATCAAAGGAAGCCATTGATTAATGTCATGGTTATATGTCCTTAAGGAAACATGTTTATAAAAGTTCTTGATACTTCTCTTAAAGAGAAAAGTTCAGCTTTTCTTGCAAAGGTATATGAACATGATATATCGTGTGTGGTTGTTCTCAAGAATATGACGACAATAATGATGGATAATGCCTCTAATTTTCGAAGTGCTAGAATTACCATTCAAAACAAGTATGAAGGCATTACTTGGGTTCCATGTGTAGCTCATACATTAAATCTCTTATTGAAAGATATAGGTAGATTATCTTTCATTAAAAAAAGCTTATTAGATGCAAATCATGTGGTCAAATTTATCAAAGAGCATCAATTTTCATATTCGCTCTTTCTATCAAAAACTCCCAATAAAGCACTTTAGATTTTTTGTGCCACACAATTTGCAACTGCCTATATTGTGCTCAATGGATTATTGGAAGTTAAGCTAGCTCTTGCAGAAATACTTGTTGATCAAAGATGGGAGGCATCGCTATAGAAGTATCCTTCTTATCCAGTTGTAGCATCCAAGTGTACGGCTCTAATGCAATCACAAAAGTTTTGGTGTAATCTTGAAAACAATGTTGGTATCACTAAACCTTTTGTCAAAATTTTATGAATGGTTGATATTGATACATTTGTAATTGGAAACGTTTATTGGATTATGTCAGAGGCTATTCAAAAAGTAAAACACTTTAATCAATTTTCATGATGAGGAAAAACACAAACTGTATCATTAGCAGAGAAGAGATGGATGCAAAAACATACTCATTTGCATGAAACAACATTCTTTTTGGATCCAACATTTCAACTCAATGGTCAAGTGTCAAACAAACAAGTCATGGAAAACTTCAAAACCACATGTCAGTTATTACTTCCAAGTACAGATGGTTGAGATGCATTCCACCAAAGAGTAGCGTATGTAAATCGAGAAGGATCTGTTGGAGACCTATGGCACATTTAAGTGATTCAAAAGCATCCACCTCCTATTTAGTGGAAAGAGTATGGAGGTGAAGCAGTGGAGTTGCAAGATATAGCTATGAGAGTGCTTTCAGTAGCAGCTTCAAGTGGTAGTTGTGAATGTACTTGGAGTGCCTATGATTTTCTTCATTCAAAATGAAGAAATCGCTTAAGTGTATCACATGCTAATGATTTGGTGTATGTGTTTTGTAATATGTGTTTGTTACATGCTCCAACCAAGATAGCTTCTACAGCAGCACAACAAACTTTTGGAGGATTTCAAACTCATGAAAGTTTAACAAATGATTCATGGAGTGATCATGATTTAGATGGAGATCACAATGATGGTTCAAACATGGAAGAAATAGATGACATGGTACCTATCATAGATAATGATATTCAAAATGAAGAAAATGATGTACTATGTATACTATGATTATATTCAATTGCAAAATCGATGGTTTTACAATATTCAAGTGTTTGATTACAAAAAAAGCTTGTCTATTTAGTGTTTTCTTGATTCAATAACTCAGCGACAGTAAACCGATCAAAAGATGATGATGCCTCTAGGAGTCTTCCATATTTGCGCTCACATGCATCCACAAAAAATTGTATATTTTTCACTTGACTTTATAGATCATCAATCCTTTTTTGTGATGACAGATCATGTATAATATTATGTTCTTCATGTAGCAAAACATAGGGTCACTCTCGAGGAAGAGGGCCTTTGTTTCCTTGATTATGAAATTCTACTCCATTTTGAGGATGACCCAAACCGATACCTGCATTCTTCCGATGATCATCCCAATCTACACGTCAATGAAGAATATCTTGTACAAAAATTGTTTGAATGAAATATAATGCTATTTGATTATTATTTGGTAACAATCTCTCAACTTGCACAAAGCATCGAAGTAGAGTTTCTGCTAATCATTTATGTGGTAATTTTTGAAAGATTTTAAGGTGTTGTTTCTTTTTCCCTTCCTGTAACCTAAAAGAGAACCTCATGAAGGAAATGATTTGGACATAGCTTTTTTACTTCTTTCATTGAAAATGCTTCTCCTTCTAATCCCTCTGGCTCTAAATTTTGATGGAATAAAAATGATAATCTTGACTGTGAAAATTGAGCATTCTTCTCAGATAATATCCTTTGAGATTGAGTATGATCAAGATCATCATTTGTTGGAAAACAATGTCACATCAGTCCAAAATCCATTTAGGGCAAAAAACCTAATTTTGGTACTTAGTCATTTTTGGCACAAAAATGGATAAACTTTTTATGAACCTATCTTGTAGAGCTTGAAGAGAGCTTTCCAATGGTATATGACATTCAGTCATCAGAGATCAGATTTGGAAGAAAACCCTAACCCTAATTTTCTATGGATTTAGGGTTTTGACCTCATATAATAGCTCTTGGCATGAGGATCATAAATATGTTGTCAGATCATTCATCATGTAGTCAGAAGTGTGAAAAAGTAGGTCAAGAAGTTATTTTTAAAGTTAGCTAAAAGAAACTTTAAAAATAAAGCAAACTCACTTAAAATAAAGCAAAAGCAATTTGAAAAGCAATGTGATTAAAATAAAGCACTTTTTTGTGATTTTTTCACATGGATCTTTAAAACCTATATAAGAGAGCCTTGGGTCACTTTGTTAGACATCCTACACCAATTCAATGCCAAGTTTTTGGTACCTCATTAGAGGTAGTGCTCTAGCACACATGGGGTAGCCATGGTGCACTCTAGGAGCATGTTGAGGAGCAGCTATGGAGTTCTTCTTGGAGAAGAGTATGCTCACACTCTTGCTTATGGAGAGGATTTTCCCATCAGCATCTTGGTGGTGTGGATCAGCCATCTACATAATGTATTTGAATATTGTCTCCTACAGGAAGATTTCGGTGTACTTCAAAGACATTGGATGGAGGTAAATATAAGATTTGCATCTTATGTTAAGAATTCAGGTACATATTCTCTTTATGCACACAAGTACTACTTGGAGTTTATGGAGGCAGTGGCATCCATATCAGGAGGAGTCCTATTTAGCATATCTAAAGAAGAATTAGTACATGCATGCTACATGCATTTGGATGAGGTGTTAGAGAAGGTAGTTCATATGAGTTTGAGGATTTCTCGCAACAAACCTGTTAGCATTCTTTGCTACTTTTGTAATTATGTGATCTTTTCACACACATATCTAATTTAGGGTCCTCCATAGCCTAAAATTAGATTAGGGTTTGCTGATTATTAGTTTCCAACTGATCTTTCCTCTTTCTGTCACTCATATACACCCATCTACAACTTATCAGGTCATACATCTCATACATATTCAGATTTGCGTCCCTACATCTGAATATTCTTGTAATTTTGTACATTCACTCATCCATCTATTTTTGTTCACATAGAGTGGTTGAGATTTTTACTCCCACATTGTAAATTGACATTTGTGAGTAAGCAGTGGCTTACGTAACACTTTACACATGTTGTCTAATCTCTCTCTATCTTTGTCTCATCATTTGTATGATTAAATGTGGTATGTTCATGTTTTTTCAATATTGGAAGATTGTTGGAATTTATGTTGTAGATCCTAGATCTATGGAACTATGGACCTGTGGTATTAGTTATGGGCCTACTAAATTTCCAACATTTGCTATTCGAGCATTCAGGCTCTCAGATTCCAACGTTCCCAAACGTCCAGGTTTACAACATATGATTTAAGAGCATCTTCTAACATTTGACATACACACTTAATCTAGATGAGTAGAGATTTGAGATTTAGACAATTCAATCACATGTTTATTTATTAGTGTGAAGTATGAAGTTGATGATCTGTTAGCAGCCGAATACTTTTGGAAGAGTATGCAAATACTTTACAGAAGTATTATTTGAAGACCAAGACTTGGTGAAGAGAAGGCTACTTCAAATTCAAGGAAAAACAATGGTTTGGAGAATATGAAGGAACTAGATCAACATCAAATCATAGGTATTAGTTTCTAGCAGATTATCATTTGGAGGTCATATCTTAGAAGAGCAGTTATGAAGAGATTTGAAGGATTCAAGGAGTTCTTTTATACACTTTCATTATTTGAAAGTTAAAGGCTACATCAAAACAGATATTTAGAGTTTTTTCTAGAGAGTCTTGAGAGATCTCTTTCATGGCAACAAAACTCTCTAAGAAGACAAATGTGGAGAGCATTAGTTTTGTTTTCAGCCAATCTTGTAAGTTGGTTGGAAGGCTTTTATCTAGATACATAATGTGATCTAGGTATCTAGAGAGGTAAGTCTAGAAAGGTAATTCATCATTCAGACAAAAGGTTGGTGAATTTAGTCATATCAATCATTTGAAGCAGAATTTTGATTCAAGGGTACGAGGAGATGGTAAAACATGATTCTATATTCACTTCCATTTGTATATCATGTTTGTTTTTCCTCTTACCCTTAGCACTAGAGGAAGAGAAAAAAATTCATTTGAAGAAGTCAAGTGTGCTTTCTACTTCAAGATGAAGAGAACAAAAGGAATGGAAGAGAAGTTTGAAGATGTTGACATCATCATCAGGTGGAAGAAAGATGCAGAAGAAGAACGTCCAATATTTCCAAAGGGAAAGTAAGACTTCCTTTTCTCTTATATTTTCCATATAACTTTCCTACTTTATCCTCTACATCCAAAGTCAAGTCGACGAGAACATCTTGTGTGAAGAAGAAGCAGTTTCTTGTTTTGCTTTATACTTGGTCATATTTTAATAGGTTTTGACAAAGAATTACATTGAGAGAATGAAAAGCAGCAGATATATGTTTTGACTCATATGTGTATGAGTTTTGTTTTAGTTGAAGACTTTTTAAGCAGGCAGCTTATATGTTCCCTCAATGAATTCTTGGAGTGTCAATACAAAGCTACTTGGTATATGACAAGTTGTAGAGAAGGATATTTCTTCTTTATCTAACTCTTGAGGTGAAAGAGTATTTGTAGAAGATGTTGGAGGCTTGAAGAGAGGCTTTATGTTTGGAAAAGTTACCTCATATTCAGAATCTTCAGAAAACTTCAGAAAAATCAGATTTTTTGATATACCAGTCAGTTGAAAAATCTACTTTCTATGTTTGTCTTGATTTTTGGATACATGCTTTTATTCAAAAAGGTGTTCCATCAGATCCTACCACTTGATTGAGAAGTGGAGTTAGTCAAAAGAAAGTCAAGCAGATACTATCACATCTCACCCGGGTAAAATATGAAGATATGAAGTATCAACTTGCAGGTTTTGGAGTTCTCAAGGTGAGAGTTTGTCCACTTACGTTTCAAGTAGGAGTTGAAGATTCTTGGAAAGGATTTGGTTAAAGAAAATTTTTACAACTTTATGTGAGAAGCATGGACACTTAGAGACATTCAGGTAACAATCAAAGATTTAGTCATGAAGGTTTGATGAGAGCAGATTCTACACATCTATTTTGTTGGAGAGATCATTGATCTTGGATGATCTCATATGATCTTGATAAGATATAGATATATCTTGAAGATCTTGAGTATTTATGAATCAGTTATCTATTCTTTGTTTGTAAGGTTCTTAGCATTGGAAGAAGTAAGTCAAAGATTTAGGTTTTATCAGATTTGTGTTGCAGAGAGATAGAAGAAGATACTTGTTATGTTGTAGAAGGTTATGAATCATAAAATGCTTTCAACAAAGTTTTTAGGATAGATAAGCTAACCTTATTCTAGATTTTTGGGAAGCTGAAGAATGATAGGGAAAGCTATTGGCATGTGCACAATGCTAATAAAAAGGTTTCAGAAGTTTTGTTTTAGACACAGGTATTAATGTTATGAAAAATCAGATTTATGAAGGAAGATGTTCCAGATTTCATAAAGTCCGATATAATTGAAAAATTCTGGATATTAGTGTTAAATCATCCAAGGGGTGATGAAACATGAAAACTTATTTTCAACGATATGTGGAAGAATGCAAAGTCATATCTACAGGTATTCCTATTTCAGGTATTCCTATATTTCCTTTGTCAGTTTCTATTTATGTTCCAACTGTGAAAGAAGACGGAAGAAGGAGAATGTCTGGAGAAAGTTCATGTTAGGTGTTCCTGTTCAAGAGAAGTTTTCATAATTCTATTGAAGAGAAATTTGATATTTCAGATAGGTATGTTTTCATAAGTGCGCACATATATGTTTATATCAGGTTTTGAAGGAAAGAGGTATGAAGGACTAAAAGGTATGAGTAAAGATGAAGACATGATGAGATCATAGATATGATATTTTGATGAGACTCATAGGATGAGTTGAGTTGAGTTGATTTGAGTACAGTTAGAGGTGAACCAGCTAGTGTTCATAATACACTAAGTTGTGAGTTTTCAGTCACAAGTCCCAAGATTCAGTTCTTGATTTTGTTTAGTGTATTTACATGACACAGCAGAAGTACGTTGAGAAACCTTTCCTAACGTAAATGCAAATATGTGGATCCAAGTGTATATTTATAGGTTTGAGAAGACAGGAGATAGCAGGTTCAGAGTCAGTACTTGCTACATTTGTTGTCAAGCAAATGATTGCTTGATGAATACACTATTGAATATCTAGTTTGCATATTTTCTCAGGTATTATGGTTCATATTCAGCAAATTCCAATTTTTTGGAGTTTGAAGAAAGTCAAATTCAGTTTTGAAGAAGACTTTTGAAGAAAAGGTTTGGAAGATCAATTCGGGGAGTACAAGTTTGAAGCTTATGACAGTTTGCAGATGAATGAAGTTACATATCGAGTTCTATTTGTACCAATATGACATTGCAGGGGGGGGGGGGGGGGCTTGTTGGAAAACAATGTCACATTAGTCCAAAATCCATTTAGGGTAGAAACCCTAATTTTGGTACTTAGCCATTTTTGGCACAAAAATGGGTAGAATTTTTATGAACCTATCTTGTAGATCTTGAAGAGAGCTTTCCAATGGTATATGACATTCAGTCACTAGAGATCAAATTTGGAAGAAAACCCTAGCCCTAATTTTCTACTCATTTAGGGTTTTGACCTCATATGATAGCTCTCATATCATAGATCATTCATCAGGTAGTCAGAAGTGTGAAAAAGCATGTCAATAAGTTATTTTTAAAGTTAGCTAAAAGCAACTGTAAAAATAAAGCAAACTCACTTAAAATAAAGCAAAACCAATTTGAAAAGCGATGTGATTGAAATAAAGCACTTTTTTGTGCATTTTTCACATGGAGCTTTAAAACCTATATAAGAGAGTCTTGGGTCACTTTGGTAGACATCCTACACCAATTCAACACCAGGTTTTTGGTACCTCAGTAGAGGTAGTGCTCTAGCACACATGGGGCAGCCATGGTGCACTCTAGGAGCATGTTGAGGAGTAGCTATGGAGTTCTTCTTGGAGAAGAGTGTGCTCACACTCTTGCTTATGGAGAGGATTTTCCCATCAGCAGCTTGGTGGTGTGGATCAGCCATCTACATAATGTATTTGAAGATTGTCTTCTACAGGAAGATTTCGATGTACTTCAAAGACATTAGATGGAGGTTAACATAAGATTTGCATCTTATGTTAAGAATTTAGGTACATATTCTCTTTATGCACATAGGTACTACTTGGAATTTATGGAGGCAGTGTGTAACATAATCCTAGTAGGAGATGGTTGAACCACGCCTTAAAAGAGAGGATTAGTAAGTAATCCTTAACCATGGCTTTTAGGGCTAGTGGTTAGCCCATCACATTCCTAACTAAGAGGTTGTGAGTTCAATTCCTTACATTGGTATCAGAGCCTAGGAAGTAGGGTTGGGCAAGGTGGAATGACCCAATGGCCTCTAAAAAAGGCGTTTGGGCACTCTATCACGTGAAAGGGTAGGAATTGGGGAGGCGGCGCTTTGAAAATTGGACCCAACAAAGATTGGGGTGTATCTCTCAATCCGTAGGTCGGATTGAGGCGTGTAAGATACCATTGGAGAGCTCTCAGAATGAAATTTCCAATAAGCTAGGTTGCAAGTGTGAAATCCTTGGGAATCCTTGGGTGCCACTTGATTGAGTGTTCAAGATACGGAACATGGGTGAGAACAAGGTTCAAGATACTAAGGTTGAGAACAATGTTCAAGACACCAAGGTTGCGAACAAGGTTCAAGAAACTATGTGAGGTAAAGAGGAAATCAAGGTTGAGAACAGTGTTCAAGACACCAAGGTTGTGAAAAAGGTTCAAGAATATTCAAATGTAGGGATAGAAATCTGAATATATGACCTGATAGGTTGTAGAAGAGTGTATATAAGTGATAGAAAGAGGAAAGATCTGTTGGAAACACATAATCAGCAAACCCTAATCTGATGTTAGGCTATGGAAGACCCTAAATCAGATATGTGTGTGAAACGATCACATACCTACAAAAGTAACACAGGATGCTAACAAGTTTGCTGCTAGAAATCCTCAAAATCATATGAACTACCTTCTCTAACACCTCATCCAAATGCATGTAGCATGCATGTACTAATTCTTTTTTCGATATGCTGAATAGGACTCCTCTTGATATGGATGCCAGTGTGTAATAAAGTGATAGGTATGAGAGGATTGAACTCATAACCTCTTGGTTAGGAATGTGATGGGCTAACCACTTGCCCCAAAAGCCATGGTTGAGGATTACTTCCTAATCCTCTCTCTTAGGGTGTACTTCAACCATCTCCTATCTTTGAAGGTTGTGGTTCAACCCTCTCCTACCTATCACTTATACCAATTGTGGGATTCAAACCCAAGACCTACTGGCTAGGAGTATGATGGGCTAACCACTTGCCCCAAAAGTCATGGTTGAGGATTACTTCCTAATCCTCCCTCTTAGGGTGTAGTTCAACCATCTCCTACCTATCAAGTGTGTGGTTCAACCATCTCCAACCTATCACTTTATTACATTCTTCCCCCCTTAGTTGATCATTGTCCTCAATGATCTACTCATTATCCCTCTAGCCTCAGTGATCCATTCTTGAACTCCCTTGGTCATCCATCTATTTCTGTTCACATAGAATGGTTGAGATTTTGACTCCCACATTGTAAATTGATATTAGTATATATGATAGTGTGAGTAAGCAGTGGCTTACATAACACTTTACACATGTTGTCTAATCTCTCTCTATCTTTGTCTCATCCTTTGTATGATTAAATGTGGTATGTTCATGTTTTTTCACTATTGGAAGATTGTTGGAATTTATGTTGTAGATCGTGGATCCATAGAACTATGGACCTGTGGTATTAGTTATGGGCACTTAGCCTAGTGGTTAAGTCCCATGGATGTGAAGGAGGAGGTCTTGGGTTCAATCCCCATGGGAGACATGGGGAGAGTATTTTGCCCAAAGAGATCTAGAGCCTTCTAGAAGCACCCACTTGAGTTAACTTGAGTTAACTGGGACACTTGGCGCACATGTAGTTACATGGCTGACACTTGGATGGTTAGTATCCACCTGCCCAAGAAGGCAGTCCCCTAGAGAGAGCTATATATAGAGGCATTTGGTTGGGAGGAGAGTCATCTCTCAAGCACATGGTGGTCGTAATCCTTGTTCTCTTGCATTGGTATCAGAGCCATCTCCATAGCTCTCTCCATCATCTTGCTCATCAAGCACGTGGAGAGAGCTATATATAGAGGCATTTGGTTGGGAGGAGAGCTATATATAGAGGCATTTGGTTGGGAGGAGAGCTATATATAGAGGCATTTGGTTGGGAGGAGAGTTATCTCTCAAGCACGTGGTGGTCGTAATCCTTGTTCTCTTGCATTGGTATCAAAGCCATCTCGATAGCTCTCTCCATCAATCTTGTGTGCACTTCTTGCCGAATTCCTACTCGCGGCCATCTTGAGAAGTGTGCCGAGTTCCTCACCTGGTTTAGCTTATGATTAGCAAAAGGTGAGCAACCATCTCTGCCATCAGGCGCGGGAGACTCGAACTCAGAACTTCGGCAAGATCTAGCCTATCCACGAGCCCACAGGCGTTCGCGGTGCTCATAATCCGAGAGCAGTTTTTATTATTCGCAGAGAGCGCTGAAGAAGTGGTCAAAAAAGTGCAATCGGCGCTGAAGAAGCATTCATCCTAGAGTAAAAGATAAGTAAAATATCTACTGTGAGCACGCGAAGATTTGAACCCGAAACCTTCCGTCTGAGAACGTACTGGTCTATCCACAAGTCCACGGGCGTTCGCAGGTCTGTTATTCAAAGCAGATAATTACATTCGCTGATTGGACTGAGAAGCCTTCAGTTAGGGGCCAAAAGGACTGCAGATCCTTCGTGAGGGCCCCGGGATTCGATCCCATCACTACTGCCAAGCATCTCGCATATCCAAGTTGGCAACGGTGTTCTGTGTCTCAAGTTCTCAGAAATTTGCTTTTCTTGTAGAATCCAAGGAAGAGCAACACAATCAAACCCGGAGGTTGTCACTACTACATTTAATTGATGGACATATGCAGATGTTAGCAGAGCCGAGGCTTGAACCCACATCGTCAATAGAAGAGACTTCTTCTCTATCAATGAGATCAAGCCAAGCCCAAGAATATATCTCTGGTGGTCAAAGCCAAAGAAAGTTAAAATTTTTTAGCAAAGTTTGAAGGAAGTGGAGCTATGGAGTGAAGATCCGGAGGCCTTTGGTGATCAAAGTCAAACCAACTTTGAATTCGGACCAAAGTCTTTAGAGAATAGCTCTTCCAAAGGATCAAGGGAAGGACATAGCTCTATGTGGAGCTAAGTATTTTCCAAATTATGTTTTCATTTTGATATTTGTTTGCTCGAATGCTTTCATTTAGGATGCATTAATTAGGACTAAAAGCATAGTCCAATTATGATTATCTCAACATGAAAGCTAATTAGAGAACTAAACGGTATTGAAATGACACAAAAGTATACAAAGTACTTTTCAGTTTTAGGTATGCAATTAAAATTTCTATTTTTATTCATGCACAAAAATAAAAAGATTATTTGAGCATAAAAGAATGTTTTATGCACATCAAGTTCGCAATTGCTTGGGAAAGATAGTTAATTCTCCAGTTCATGCACTTGAATAGTTACCTTTTGCCAGAATAGCAAGCAAGTTGTTTTTGCATGGATGCTTGTTTGCATACCTAATAAGCTTGAGATTTGCTTAAGTTCATTACACTTGTATGTACTTACATGCATTTGCACCCAAGAATGGGCATTTGCATACATGCATTTGTGTGCAAGTAGATGCATATGCATATGCATGATCTTTTGGTAAGTAGCTGAACACGTTTTCTAACTTGACTTAGCTAGGTGGAAAAAATAGAAAATTACCTAGTTGCAAAGATCTTGACCATCACGCAACTAAGTATCTAGTCTATTTTTTCCCAAAAAGTGATACATAGGTACCACTTAGTAGGAGTCTTTTTGAGAAAAAGAAAGCATGTTGAAAATAAGTATTCATTTTTTGTTGTCATTAAGATGCCAAGAAAATAGAGCTACTTTTCAATGTGCATGCTTAGTCTAAGTTTGAGAAGAAACCTAGACATTCTTAGCAACTAACGTGGATTTAGTTGTTTTTGGATGTTCATGTTCATCCACCCAATTAAGGAAGTTTCTGTTGAAACTTGTAAGTTCAACAAATTTTGGAAGGTTTAATACTTTAATATTCATCAAACATTGATGAAAATAAGTAGAAGTATTGAACTTCTAGAATCCCTAGAACTCTAGTATTCATAGATGTTTACAGAATCTCGAGGCATGATGCAAGGTCTTTAATCGACGCGAAAACTTTTGAAGGAAACTTGCTTGATTCTATTTAAGCTAACTCAAGGCTTAAAAAAGAAACCAAGATAAATAATTGATCTTTTGGAATCAAGTAATTTCTAAAAGTCATGACAATTAATGAAATAATTCAAATTATTTTCATATCTTAGGAAATCATGATATTTCCTAAAGGCAATTTAGGAAACAAGTTATTTCCTAAAAGATTAGCTTCAAGTGGTAAAGCCTTGAAGAGACCCAAGCAAAGTAATCTTTGGAAATTAAGCTATTTCCTAAAGCTAAGCAATCTTTAGGAACTAAGATAAGTTCCTAATGACTTGAAGTAAGTGTGAACTTTTCATTTAGGAATAGAAAGTTCCAAGAAATGGATCTCCAATCCATGAACTTTTCCTAAATTAAGCTATAAAGTTCAAAGTGGCATTACTATTGGATCAATCATCAATAGATGCTTGGACTTTAAACATAATTTTGATTAGTGAAATATGTTTAAAGGACTCTAGTAACATCTCAAGATTGACCAATAATAATGAATCTTGTATCAAACTCAAGAATAGGAGTCAATATCACATAAATCAAAGTTCAAGCGTAAACTTTCAGTGGTATGGGAAACCATATCCAAAAGGTAATACTTAGTCTTTAGTTTGATACTCAAGAAATGAATACAATTGAATCTGTAAACCTTCTGGATATTCTTTCAAATATCCTTCCAAAAGGTGACACTTAGTCTCTAGTTTGATACTCAAGAAATGAATACAATTGAATCAGTAAACCTTCTGGATATTCTTTCAAATATCCTTCCAACATTGTAAAAGATTCCAAGATGAATCATTTGCTCAAGATATTTGATTCCCTAAAAGGAATCTCAAGTCTTTGAAGAATAACATTCTTCCAAGTATTAAGAATGAAGTTCTTCATAGTCTTTAGTTAGTAAGTAGTTCCCAAGAAACTCCAAACCTCAAGTATTGGTACTTAAGTCCAAATAGCGATAGCTTTTGAATCTGAGAGGCTTGGACTTAAGTTAGGAAAAGATCTTTAAAAATCCTGCACGTAAGCCAAAAAAGCTTAGAAAAGCTCAAGAAATCTTAATGATAAAGATAAAGTTTTTATTATTATCGCATGATCAAAAACACTTGATCAATCTTGGCCATGGTTGTCCAAGATAACTGCGATTGGAACTATTGTGAAGTTTGCCAAAGAATTGGCAATCAAATTATTAAGTTGTTCCAAGTTTGAACAGAGTAAATATTCCAAGTATGTAGTCTGCAACCGTGTCGACGGTCATTAAGTCTGTGAAAGGTAAAACATAATTTTTACCTATCCTTAAAGGGATTTTGGTACAAATCCAGAGAGCATGAGCAGATGCGTCAGACTTAGGTGGTAGAGAGATTCCTATATAAAGTCCCCAGGGTAGGTACCTATAGCATTTGCAAGAAAGGAATCTAAAGACAAGAAGTCTAAAGCTCTTGTCACTACAAAATTGGTCAAGAATAAACCAATTGAATTTGAATTTAAGAAAATTCAAGTACTTGGAATTATTGGTTTTTAGATGAAAACCCAGTAAAGAAGAATTGTTTAGACTTTAGGATAAATGTCATGCACACATTAATGTGAATATAAAATAGGGTGGTATGAGACACCAGATTTTATACTCAGATTGGTGTAGGAAAGATGGTATGGGTCATCGGACCGTGGATGATAATTATCTTCTAGTCTGAGAATGGATTTTGAAGTTAGATTTGACCTTCAAGGGAATTAAAAATAAGTTTTAATTCGAGAAGGATAAAAAATAGTATCCTAAGATACTTCAAGATCAAGGAACTTGAAGATATGAAGTGAGTAACTTCCAAGATCTTCTTAGAACACTTCAAGCTTAAGTGTTATCGATCAAAAATATTCGATAAATTTCTGAAAAAAGTTGGACTTTGATTTTCAGTTGATCTTTTCAACCAAGGATTTGATTGACTAAGTCAAGTATCAAGTTCCTAGTATAACTTGGTAAATTCACTCTTTTGATTCAAAGAAATGCACAAGAATTGCATTCACGATAAGAAGTCAGAAAGACTGAATGTGACTTGAACTTAGTCTCAAGTGAAGCATTGTTTTAGTAAAAACTCATCAACAGAACCTCAGTGGATCGACACACTGATGGTAATTGCCACACTAGTATTGTGTGGTTGGATGATGTTTTTGATATTCTTTCGATCTTTTTGAGGATCCAACTTATTTCTCTGAAAGATAAAGAAAATGCTTCAGATCTCTGTTGAAATAGATCGTTCAGAAGTTAAAGTCATGATTCATCAAGTACTTGGCTCACAACAAGTTTAGATCTTAGAAGTTTGAATTAGTTATACAGAGTTTTAGTTGTTTCCTTTCGCTTTCCAAATCTTTTGGAATTGACTCAGATAAAGTATCTGATTCCTCTCACAAAAGTCTTGGGTCAGCTGATTGGAACTAGATAACGAAATTAAACATCCTAGATAGATGTTCTGTATAATAACACCCCTCAAAAGATAACAAGTCTCAGATTTACTTATTCATGTGAGTTTGCTTCCAGTTATTAGTATACCAACATTGAAGTTAGGAATTGCTCATCAGATTGACAATTCCCAATAACTTTCAATTGAAGTCTTTGAGAAAATAGACAATTTTTCATTTTGAATTTGTATTTTTCAAGTTGGTATGGTTGACTCCACTGAAATGGTAAACTTTCTCCTACAATTTACATAGGATTTTTAAACCCATTAGGACAAAGTTATCCTCTAGTCGGGTAGAAAATTCGAGTAACTGTTGGATCAAAGTAAACCATTGTACAAACATCTAAGTTAGATGTTTGAGACAACCAAAGTTTAAGTGCTCCAAATCCAATTCAAATGAATCAAGAGTTCTCAAAGTCTTGCAAGGGATAAGAATCCTACCTTAGTTATTAAGTCTATGCACCCGTTATGCCTAGAAATAGACTAGTAATTTGAATCCACCTAGCTCACATGTTTGTGCCTAGATCGCACATCTAGAAACTGTGAATTAGCGAGGGATGTGTTTAGCTCCACCCTTATTATTCTTCACTAGTTTGTACTTTGTCCCCTTCATCAAAGTGCAAAAGGAGATAGTGTTTTGAATCATTTGGGCAGGGATGCCACCACAGAGATGAGACATGTTCTTCCAGTTTTAGAGCATGACAATGTTCTTCCAGTTCTAGAACATGAGGCTCGGGGGTTTCCTACAGTATGTATATAGCTCTATTTTCGAGGACGAAAGTATTTTCCAAGGGGGGAAGAATCTAATAAAGTAAGTCTATGATCCAAGGGTCTGGCCAGTTCAGACAGATCTGAAATCGGACACCGTTTGGTCATCCGTGTGTATGACCAAAGATCTCGAGTTTAGACTTACTAGGAGGTCTTGTGCTCTTGTGAACAAGTGACCCACTTAGCCTAGTGGTTAAGTCTCATGGATGTGAAGGAGGAGGTCTTGGGTTCAATCCCCATGGAAGACATGGGGAGAGTATTTTTCCCAAAGAGATCTAGAGCCTTCTAGAAGCATCCCCTTGAGTTAACTTGAGTTAACTGGGACACTTGGTGCACATGTAGTTACATGGCTGACACTTGGATGGTTAGTATCCACCTGCCCAAGAAGGGAGTCCCCTGGAGAGAGCTATATATAGAGGCATTTGGTTGGGAGGAGAGTCAAGCACATGGTGGTCGTAATCCTTGTTCTCTTGCAATACCACTTCATTTAATCCACATAACTCAAATGATACCACTTCATTTAATCCATATAATTCAAATGAATCCATAACATTTAATCAATATAACACAAATGATAGCACTTCATTTAATCCACATAATTCAAATGATATCACTTAATTTAATCCATATAATTCGAATGAATCCATAACATTTAATCCATATAACTCAAATGATACCACTTAATTTAATCCACATAATTCAAGTGGTACCACTTCATTTAATCCACATAATTCAAATAAATCCACATCATTTTATCCACATATTACAATTGAATCCACTTCATTTAATCCACTTAACTCAAATGATACCACTTCATTTACTCCACATAATTCAAATGAATCCACAATATTTAATTCACACATGTTAAATGAATCCACAACATTTAATCCACATAACTCAAATAATACCACTTCATTTAGTCCAGATAGTTGAAATAAATCCACATCATTTAATCCATTTATTACAAATGATTACACTTCATTTCATTCACGTACTTCAAATGATACCACAACATTTAATCCACATAATTCAAATGAATCCATAACATTTACTCCACTTAATGCAAATGAATCTATATCATTTAATCTAGATAGTTCCAATGAATACATATCCTTTTCAATATGGTCTTAATCCATCCATCTTGGATATCTTCAAAACATACCAAGTTAGATGTGAGAAAACTCTAGGAAATTCATGTGCATCCCCTCTTTTTGATACATCTTTGTCAGAAGCTAATTCTAAAGCATATTGAACTTACAAATCCCATTCTTATGAATGGGATAACTATTGAAATCCATATATTTCAAGAGTGATAACAGGAGTATCGAAACTGTAAATATCTTCTGAATCTTATTAAAAGGTGGAGGACTAATGGATATCCATTCAGGTGCAATCCACCAATACTTTTTGGAAAACTTTTTTTATTGGCAAATATGTTGCCCTATCAAAATCAAATAATCCAATATAAGCATGTTGATCTTCAAAATGCAACAAGATGTTGCCTGGATGGAGATCATTGTGGGATATATTACAAGTGTGTAAAATGATATTATTTGTAATAAGCCATTCATTAGCTTCCAAATCTTTATTTTCACGGTTGCTATGTCTCCTTCTATGTCCTTCATAGCTTTGCTTTGTGGTACGTTTAGGTACTCCTTCATTCTTTCTAGCCACATGTCCAATGTACCAACATTCCAAAATTTGAAAATAAGGCATGGAATTTTGCTATGGCATCTAGCTAATCCAAGTGGACTAATAATTCCACTGTGCATAACAAATAACACTATGGCTTCATTCATGGCTTGATTCTCTCGTGTTTGTATATCAGCACCATTTAATTTGAATACCTTGGCAACAAATACTTCATTGATGAATCTTGTTGGAACAAGTCTATGACAAGCCTAAGTATTGGCTTGAGTCTCACAAAGTCTTAGAAGAAGCTTTAAAAAGAAGACTATGTAAAGTTCACTTGTGAACTACCTCTTGTAACTTTTGAAGAGTTTACTTAATGTAAAAGTAAGAGAATCTTAAGTGGTTGAGTCCACTTGATCAAGAATGGAAAGAGGAGCCACGAATTCGTGATTTGTGGTAGGTAGAGAATCAAATCAATCATTGATTGATTGGAGAGTGATTGAGGGAAGTTAGCCTCTCAAACTCAACTATAAATAGATGGCAGTTTTAATCGTGGTTAGAGAGACCTATGTGAAGACCTCCAAGAGCTGATCTTTATGCCATATCAAGGTGTGATTACAAGGCACACATATGTATCAGTAAGTCATTGTATTGTACAAGCAATATACTTTCATTTTCATTATCATTTGGGTTCATATTTCCATGTTCTTGTGAAGTGTACTACTCACTGCCATATCTCTCAGTTTTCTCAGTTAGCTTGCAGAGATGTTTTCTCTGAGCTTGGTGCATCATTTTTAGTGCTTTAACTTGGTAAACTTAGCTCTATAAGTCTACTATATGCTCACACATTTTCATGTCATTTGGATGTTGCAATCTTCAGTTATGGTCATTTGAAGTCAACAGGGTCTGTGCATCTTCACTTCTCTGTCAGGTACCCGACTTTTTCACTCATCTTGTCAGAGCCCTTTCTCAGTGGTTAATTATCCAAATTCCGTGATTTAAAGCTTCTTGGATTCAGCTTACTGTCTAGTATAACCATACAAATATTCATAATCATTGGATTCCTACATTTTGAGTTATAATGATTTTTTTGCTCACTGGTCTATTTCTGTAGCAGCCCGTGAAAATCGGGTTGATGTCATCACTTGTTAAAAATCATTCTCAGTGTGTGGTTCATTATTTTTGATGAGATTACTCTTGAAAGTTAGCTCTTTAAGTTACCTAGACTTCCACAAGAGGAATTGAGCTAATTGCTACTGTGCTCAGAGAATTATGTAAAACACTGGACAGGTGTATGAACCAAGAATAGCAAGTTTTCACCTCTGAGCTAACTCCAACTTATCTGTTTTGATCTATCTTTTTGAGAGTGATCTTCCAAGGTACATAGGGTGTCTAATACATCCATTGGCAAGCTAAAAGGGCCCACCATATACTCCTGGAGTTCATTTGGCTGGTGTAGAGCAAGGATTTTGCAACACCTCTTTATCTTCAAGCACATACCTATCCATCTCTTCACAGTGGTATCAGAGCAAGGTTGGACAACATGGCAGATGGATTTCCTTCATCAATTGACAAATTGGATAGAGGTAATTACTCAGCTTGGTCATTAAGAATGGAAGCTTATCTCCAAGGTAGAAGTTTATATGGTTATGTGGCTGGAGATGAAGTTATGCCAAGTTTCAGGAACAAAAGTCAACCAACACAAGAAGAGCAAGAAAGATTGAGCACATGGTGCTCCAAGGATGCACTTGCAAGGTCTTATCTCCTCAACTCTATCTCAGATTTTTTGTTGCCTCACATTAGAAGTTGTAAGACATCTCAGGAAGTGTGGGATGCACTTGAAGCTTTCTTTTCGTCAAGTACCAAAGCTAGGAAGCATCAACTATGGCTGGATTTCACAACTCTCAAGAAGGCTCCCAAACAAAATGTGACTGATTTTTTCACAAAGCTCAAGGACATAGCCGATCAGTTGGGAAGCATTGGAGAGGTAATAGATGAAGAGCAAATTGTAAGTCAGGTCATCAATGGCTTGAAGGCAGATGATAAGTGGGAAGCATTCACCACAGCTATGGATTTGTACATGGACATGCATGTACCTGATTTCAACACACTCATTGGACAACTACTTACTCAAGAGGCAAAGCTTATCAAAAATGGAGAAAGCTCTAAAGGTAATCAATCTTTAGCGTTATACACGGATAAAAGCAAGTCTAAAGATAACAAAGGAAAGGCAAAGAAAGTGGATGATGAAGTAGGTACATATCAAGCTAACTATGCAGGTAGAGGAAGACATGGCAGAGGTAGAGGAAGAGGAGGTAGACAAGGCAAGGGGAGATCCCAAGACTCCAACTCATGTTCTAATTGTGGATTAACTAATCATACAACTGAAAATTGCTTTAGGAATTCCAGGAATCAAAGAGGCAGAGGATACAATAGAGGAAGTTATGGCTACTCAAGAGGAAGGTTCAACAACTACCATGGCAACTACAACAACTACAATCATTCAAACTATCAAGGAGGCTACAAAGGAAGGAGAGACTACAATAACTACACAGAAGACTCAAACAAAGAGGATTCATTATTGATCATGAACATGGCTATGCCACAAGGTAAATCTGATGAGCATGTTTTCTACATAGATTCAGGTTGTTCAAATCATGTGGCAGGAAATGTGGCACTCCTATCAGATTTAGAAGATCCAAGGAATAAGCATGAGGTACAAATAGGAGATGATACAAAACATCCTGTGGAGAAAATAGGCAATGTCAAAGCACCTGATGGAAACATCAACCTACTCAGTAAGGTACTCTATGTCCCTACCATTACAAAGGATTTGATAAGTGTTGGGCAGATAGTAGAGAAAGGGTTGCAAGTCAGGTTCACAAAAGTAGGAGCATTTGTTGAAGATCCAAGTCAAGGATTCAGAAGAATTGCAAAAGGTGAAAAGACAGGTAGATTGTTCACATTTGAATTACAGGACACTAGAAACATTGCTCTCTTTAATTATGGTAGTCAGACACTCACAGAATTGGAAGTATGGCACAAACGGTTAGCACATATTGGTGAAAGGTCATTAAAGCAAATATGCAGGGACCAAAGTGTACTTGGACTTCCTAATTTGTCAAAACAACATATGATTTATAAGTGTAGTGCATGTCAATTTGGAAAGTCTCACAGGTTACCATTCATGAAGAAAGGTTATATGCATGGAGATCTCTTGGACTTGGTTCATACAGATGTATGGGGACCTAGCAAGGAAGCTTCAATATCTGGATCAAGGTATTATGTTTCCTTTATTGATGATTGCAACAGATGGACTATCCTATTCTTTATGAAACACAAAGATGAAGTTTTTTCATGTTTCAAAAGATATTTGGTTCTTGTGGAGAATCAAACAGGTAAATCACTAAAAAGGCTAAGGTCAGATGGAGGGGGAGAATACTTCTCCCATGAGTTTGATTCTTTTCTTCAAGAAAGAGGAATCAAAAGAGAGGTAACTACAAGGTACACTCCTGAGCAAAATGGAGTGGCAGAAAGGAGGAATAGGACAATTGTTGAAGCTGCAAGGTCTATGTTAAATGAAAAGCATTTACCTAATTACTTATGGGCTGAGGCTGTATCTACAGCCACTTACTTGATTAACAGGTTGCCTTCAAAATCCCTTGATGGGATGACTCCATATGAGGCTTGGAATGGAAGAAGACCAAGCTTAGATCATTGTAAAATTTTTGGATGTATTGCTTTTGCTCATGTTCCTTCACAGGTTAGAGGCAAGATGGATCCAAAGGCAGAAAGGTGTGTATTTATTGGATATGACAACAATCAAAAGGGCTACAGGTTATACAACCCTACCAACAAAGGATTCTTGGTAAGCAGAGATGTAGTTTTTGATGAGAACAATTCATGGTATGAAGATTCATGCAGGAAGATCAATTTACCATATGATCTTGAAGAAGATTTTCCAAAGCTTGGTAGAGAACAATCAAAGATTGAAGAACAAGACACCTCAGAGGATGATGAAGAATCTCACATGGAAAAGATCAAAGCATGGAAGTCTAAAGGTAAAGCAAAATTGCAGGAACTTGGACATGAGGCAGAATCATCACATCATGGCCTAAGAAGATCTATGAGGGAAAAGAAAAACCAGAAAGGTATGGGTTTGACACCTCATTAGTAACTAAACACTCTCTCTACATAGCACAAGACATAAACCAAGAGGAGCCATCATCATTCAAAGAGGCCAAAGCAAAAACAGAATGGAAGCATGCAATGAAGGAAGAGATTGAAGCACTTGAGGAAAACAACACTTGGGATTTGGTGCCCAAGACTTCATCCATGAAGGTAATAGGCTCAAGATGGGTCTATAAACTCAAGAAGAATTCTGATGGTTCCATTAACAGGTATAAGGCAAGGCTTGTAGCAAAAGGCTTTGCACAAACTCAGGGAATTGATTATGAGGAGACTTTCTCTCCTATGGCAAAGATGCCTACTATTAGGGTTTTGCTTAGTATTGCCTCTTCCAAGAATTGGAAGATACTTCAACTAGATGTAAAGAATGCATTTTTGAATGGTTGGATAACAGAAGAGGTATATATGGCACAACCACCTGGTTTTGAGAATCAAGTTTATCTTGATTATGTGTGTAAACTTAACAAAGCATTGTATGGTCTCAAGCAAGCTCCAAGAGCTTGGAATTTCAGGCTTGTTTCATTCTTGCAGGACAAAGGCTTTCAACCAAGCAAGGCAGATCCTTCACTCTTTATTAAAAAGAGTAATTCCGAGGTCATCTACCTATGTGTATATGTAGATGATATTATATTGACAGGAAATGATGCAGATGGTATGAAGAAGATCAAAGATCAGATGAGAGAAGAGTTCAAGATAAGTGATTTGGGTTCACTTACCTAGTTCCTAGGTTTGGAAGTTGTCTACAAAGATCATGGTTTGTTTCTCACTCAAAGAAAGTACATTAAGGACATGTTGGCAAAATTCAAGATGCAAGATTGTAAGATTGCAGGTACTCCAATGGAGGTCAATCACAAATTGAGCTCACATGAAGGTGAACTCATAGAGGACATCACATCATATCAAAGTCTAGTGGGTAGTCTCAATTATGCCACATTGAGAAGAGTAGTATATGTTACAGTGTGAGTGTGCTAAGTCAATTTATGCACACACCAAGGAAACCACATATGGATGCTGCCAAAAGGATTCTCAAGTATCTCAAAGGAACCATAAATGAAGGACTTTATTATCCTTATGTATCTGATTTAGGTTTGAAGCTATTTTCTTATGCAGATTGGGCTGGCTCCAAGGAAGATAAAAGGAGCACTTCACGTTATCTTACCTTTGCAGGTTCAAAGCTTATTTCATGGTCATCCAAGAAGCAACCCACAGTTGCTCTCTCTTCTACTGAAGCTGAATATAGAGGTCTTGCCATAGCTACACAAAAAGCTATGTGGATGAAGACATTATTCAAAGATCTTGGATTGGAGTTCGGAACTCCAACTATTTTTGGTGACAATATGAGTTCTATTCATTTGGTTGCTAATCCTATTTTTCATGCAAGGACTAAACATATTGAAGTTCATTATCACTATGTACGAGAAAAGGTTATAAGCAAAGAGATTCAAATATCATATGTGTCCACTCATCAACAATGTGCAGATATTCTAACAAAAGCATTGGATGGTACAAAGCTTTGCAAATTCAAGGCTATGATTGGTTTGCAGGTAATCTTGGAAGATTGAAGACCTCAAGCATACTTGACTTGAGGGGGAGCTGTTGGAGCAAGTCTATGACAAGCCTAAGTATTGGCTTGAGTCTCACAAAGTCTTAGAAGAAGCTTTAAAAAGAAGACTATGTAAAGTTCACTTGTGAACTACCTCTTGTAACTTTTGAAGAGTTTACTTAATGTAAAAGTAAGAGAATCTTAAGTGGTTGAGTCCACTTGATCAAGAATGGAAAGAGGAGCCACGAATTCGTGATTTGGGGTAGGTAGAGAATCAAATCAATCATTGATTGATTGGAGAGTGATTGAGGGAAGTTAGCCTCCCAAACTCAACTATAAATAGATGGCAGTTTTAGTCGTGGTTAGAGAGACCTATGTGAAGACCTCCAAGAGCTGAGCTTTATGCCATATCAAGGTGTGATTACAAGGCACACATATGTATCAGTAAAACATTGTATTGTACAAGCAATATACTTTCATTTTCATTATCATTTGGGTTCATATTTCCATGTTCTTGTGAAGTGTACTACTCACTGCCATATCTCTCAGTTTTCTCAGTTAGCTTGCAGAGATGTTTTCTCTGAGCTTGGTGCATCATTTTTAGTGATTTAACTTGGTAAAGTTATCTCTATAAGTCTACTATATGCTCACACATTTTCATATCATTTGGATGTTGAAATCTTCAGTTATGTTCATTTGAAGTCAACAGGGTCTGTTCATCTTCACTTCTCTGTCAGGTACCCGACTTTTTCACGCATCTTGTCAGAGCCATTTCTCAGTGGTTACTTATCCAAATTCAGTGATTTAAAGCTTCATGGATTCAGCTTACTGTCTAGTATAACCGTACAAATTTTCATAATCATTGGATTTCTATATTTTGAGTTATGTTGATTTTTTCTGCTCACTAGTCTATTTCTGTAGCAGCCCGTGAAAATCGGGATGATGTCATCACTTGTTAAAACTCATTCTCAGTGTGTGGTTCATTATTTTTTATGAGATTACTCTCGAAAGTTAGCTCTTTAAGTTGCCTAGACTTCCCCAAGAGGAATTGAGCTAATTGCTGCTGTGCTCAGAGAATTATGTAAAACACTGGATAGGTGTATGAACCAAGAATAGCAAGTTTTCACCTCTGAGCTAACTCCAACTTATCTGTTTTGATCTATCTTTTTGAGAGTGATCTTCCAAGGTACATAGGGTGTCTAATACATCCATTGGCAAGCTAAAAGGGCCCACCATATACTCCTGGAGTTCATTTGGTTGGTGTAGATCAAGGATTTTGCAACACCTCTTCATCTTCAAGCACATACCTATCCATCTCTTCACAAATCTCGGGTGGGATATTTTGACTTTATGAATCATTCCATATTGTCCTTCCCCCATGAGAGTTGCATCTTCAAAAGGAATAGAGGAATATGGGAGCAAACAAAGATTGTTCATGTTATGAATTATGAAATATGTTGAACAAAGAATTGTAGGAGTGTTAATTTATTAATTTATTAATATGTTTTGGTGTTTTTGATATAGTAATTGAAGGTTCGTGAGGAGCGTGAAAGGTGCGAAAGAGCGACATCAATAATACGATTTATAATTTATTTAGTTTGTAAATAAACCTGTGTAGAGGATTCTATTGTAGAAACAGTTCGAAAAAATGTGGTTAGAATAAGGGTCATTGTAGACCACAATTTCTCATATTGAAAGCAAAGGCTTTCTAGAAAAGTTACCGACTTTTCTTTTCACGCTTGCTTTTTGAAGCTGCTCTCATGTAACCACTCTTTACGACATAATCAAAAATTCCTATAAATACATGCACTTTGTGGACTGTCAAAAGAGAGTGCATGGCATCGATTAAGGCATAGAACTTAAGCATAACATAAGGCATAACTAACTTTTGTATCTTTGGCACCCAAGGCTCGCTTGGTGACCATTGGCTATGCACGAACCAATTTTATTTTATGAGTGGCAATAAGGAGTTCTATATTCACCAAGGTGCGAGGATTTGAATCCACAACCTCACTCACATAAGGGAATTGTTTTATCGCTACACTATCTCTTTGTGTTGTCACTATAGTTCTCTTTTCTTGTATTTAGTACAACTTTCATCTTTTTCTTACTTTTTGAAGATGTCTTAGGCAAGATGGCACGGCGCAACACGGTGCATCTAAGGGTACATCCTATCAGGTTACATTTCATCAACGTACATCTAGATAGGGTACATCCTGTTAGGGTACATCATGCTAGGGTACATCCTTCTAGGATACATCTTACTAGGGTACATTTCCCCAGGGTACATCCGGAGAGGGAAGCACTAGATTGAGGATCTAAGATACTTGCATGGGTGAGAATTAGGTTCAAGAGACCAAGGTGGAGAGCAAGGAAAGTTCGTAGCATGAGGGTTTTGTTCTCTTCATACTCGTGGACCCTATGAATACCATGGAGGATATTGGTAATTCACCTCTACCTAAGGCAACACTCGAGCAACAACTAGAGCTCATGCGGCATGAGCTTCGAAGCACTCAGAATGAGATCTAACAATGTGATAAAGTACTCCGAAAGATGCAATCTGATGAAGACAACCTTTTTGAGGGTAGTAAAGGCTATTGTCTCTACCCAATCTGATGTTACACATTCCAAGATTAATGTTAAAAATTACTAGTTTCTACGGTTTGATGATCATAAGGATGGACATTTAATTCTTTCATGGTTGTAATAGTTTGATGATTTTTATACTGATAAAACATATGCTGAAAGTGAAAAAGTCAAATTTTCCACTAACTATTTAGTAGGAAAAGCTCAGCTTTGGTGGAATGATCTTTGTCATAGTGCATATTTTCCAACCTCGTGGAAGGCTTTCCATGATAAGGTGAAGGATTCTTTTCTACCCCTATAGTTCAACCTTAATGTTCGACGATTGTGGGCTACGTTCACATGCATGGAAGGTTATACTTTTAAAACCTATACGGACTGGTTCTACCAATACCTAGTATTTCTCTGCTTGCTTGTAGATGTTTCCAACAATACTTTGAAGACAAAGTTTCACTCATGCCAATCTACATCGCTTCATGAAGTTATTGCCTTTGCTCATGATGCAGAGAAAGAGTACCAATCGATTATCAAAGTCATCAACCTGCAGTAGCCACATCATCAACAACCTTTTGACTAGTCTAAGTTTTTATTTTATGATGCATTTACATATAGAATTTAGCATGTAAGAGCATATTTTAGTTACACTTCCTAAAATAAATTAGAATATTTCGAGCATATTCTATACCATGAATGATTGAAAAACAAAATTGAATAGCTAGTAATATACACTCTTTATTAGCTTATTTAGAGACTATGTCAGCACCTCATAGATAATCTTAATAATTTAATGCCTCCATGAACATTTCCATGCTCTAATTGCTATTGCTGCTTGTAAAGGATGGAAGTTATCATAATTAGATGTGAAGAATGCATTTCTGAATGGATACATTGCAGATGAAGTGTACATGGAGCAACCAGAAGGTTTCATGGATTGAATTGGATCAGATTATCTGTGTAAGCTCAAGATATCTTTGTATGGTTTGAAGCAGGCTCCAAGAGCATGGAATTACAGGCTTGTTAAGTTCTTGAATGAATGTGGATATCAAGCATCAAAGGCAGATAGTACCTTGCTAGTGAAGGCAAGTGAAAATGGATATATATACGTGTATTTATGTCGATGATATTATTTTCATAGGTACAGATGCTCAAGGAATCAATGAGCTTAAGAAACAAATAGAGAAGGAGTTTAAGATAAGTGATTTGGGAAACTTATCTTATTTCTTAGGAATGCAGATTGTGTATACTCAACATGTAGTATATGTTACACAAGAGAGATACTTGAAGAATCTTTTGGTCAAGTTCACATGGAGGATTGCAAGCCTTCAACCACACCATCGGAGGTAAATCATAAATTGAGCAGATATGGAGGTGAAGAATTTAATGATATGAAGAAATATCAGAGTTTGGTAGGTAGTTTAATCTATGCTACCTTGACAAGGCCAGACATATCATATGCAGTAGGTGTGTTATCACAATTTATGCATTGTTCAAAGAAGACTCATTGGATTGTAGCTCAAAGGGTACTCGGATATGTCAAGGGAACTCTGAGTGAAGGTTTGTATTATGGATTTACTTCTGATATAAGAATCAAAGTGTTTAGTGATGCAGATTGGGTAGGTGATTCAGATGATAGAAGATCTACTCATGGGTATCTCTGTTATATTGGAGATAAATTAGTTTCTTAGTGCTCAAAGAAGCAATATACAGTTGCTTTGTCATCCATAGAAGCTGAGTATAAAATAATGGTAGAGGCTGCAAAAGAAGTGATATGGTTAAAGACCTTGTTGAAGAGTTTTGGAATTGATCAGAGTACTCCAATTATTTTTGGAGACAATATGAGTTCATTGTATCTGGAAGCTAACCCTCTTTTTCATGCTAGGACTAAGCACATAGAGATTCAATATCCTTTCTTGAGGGAGAAGGTACTTGATAAAGAGATTGAATTATTGTATACTCCAACAAAAGAGCAAGTTGCAGATATGTTGACAAAAAGCTTAGATGGACCTAAGCTACAGAAGTTCAAAGAGATGCCAGGAGTAAAGAAGAATGGAATAATCACAATTAGTGATTAAGGGGGAGCTATTGGAACAAAGCAATCACAAATTGATGATTACAAAGAATTTGAAGCAATTCAATGATCAGATTGAAGTTCAAAAAGTCATTTGAGAATGTGAAGAGGTCTCAAAAGTGAAGCTTGTATACATACGTACATTACAGGTGGAAATCCTTGTACTATGAGTATAGGTAATCCTTAGGATGGTAAGAAGTAATGTAATAGATGCGGGATAAGTCAAGAATCATATGTATATAAGTCAATGATGTAAAGAAGTAAATGAAAGAGAGTCATTAGAAGACAATTGTCATTGTGATAGTGTGTAAAGAGTCATCTACAGAAGTTAGCATCGAGTCTTTCTCTGATTTCTCTCAGCCTGATCATGTGGATCAAGAAATATTTTGTACACATTTAATCTAGAAGCTAATGAAGCTATTTTCAAAGTTTCATGGCCTAATTCCTTTCATGTTGTGAGTATGAGCAATAGGAACATGTGTATGTAAAGTCTTCAAGTAGACCTCTCAGAGTCGTGCACTTTTTCATGTCAATGTTTTGCTTAGATCTTAGTGCACAGTGTAAAGTTTTTCATGACTGAGCATTCAAAATCTAAGTTAGAAGGTAAGGAAGGTATGGCTAAAAGCATTTGGCAAAGTGGGATCTGTGCTATGAGAAATCAACCTTAGAAGTTAGCTATGTCAAAGTCGCTTGCTTACAAAGATAGTTTCTAACATACTTTTGATCTAAAGGATCAAATTAAAGTTTTAATGATTCTTTTGAAGGACTAATGGTTGATAAGATTGTGCAAAGGTAGCATGGAGATATGTACATCATTAGTCTGAAGAAATCTGAAGATATGTGCAGGTAATGAAGTCAATCTTAGCAGACTTCTTGAAGAAGGAAAATTTTTCACTTAGAGAAGTGAGTGGAAGATTTGGTAAATAAAGGTAAAATTTGTGTAAATTTTGATTCATAAATGATATAGAGATGCTCTTAAATCAGTATACATCAAACATTTGGAGATTTAGAGGTCTCCAACACACCAACCAATGTGATGGTAGCAACACCCAATCCATGTAAAAATTACAACCCTATAAATAGGGATACCTTTGGAAATGGGCCAAGGAGGCCAATTATATGTTTCAAATGTGGAGAATGTGGGCATTAGCAAAGTAGAAGCACCCTGCCAAAAAATGCCCCCCTTGCAAAAATTACCCAGAGGCAAGGGACCATTATACCAATTGTTGTCCTAAGAACCAGACATCTTCATCTGGACCCTGCATTCGAATGATTTCTATGTGCAAAGAAGAAGTTGTAGAACAAGTAAATTTGCCATCACCATCTTCCAGAGTGGTGCAGTTAGAAGAAATTGAATCTCTTACAGTGCAGACAAGGACCAAGAGGAAGGCTCAATTAGAAATAGGCCAAGAGTTAAGGATTAATGGATTGAATAAAGATAAAGAGACATCTAAAGACAAAGCCAACACATGTACAAAGACAAGGCAAAAAGAAAATCTCATAGGTAATAGTGATGCCATTGGACATGCATTCAGGACGGCTCATGAGGATTTTGATGAGTCAAGGGGAGCCCATGCTATTAAGGAATTAGAACCTTCAAGACTACTCAAGTCCATGAAAATGGAGGTCAGTAATTTTTATTTAATAAAGATGGATGGGAAATCCAGGTCAGAACTTTTGCAGATAATTGATGAAGCTTCCACAACAAGTTTAGTGCCAAAGGATGCTTTTATCCATAAAAATTAAATTGTAGGTGAAGCATTCCTCACAGATTATAAGAGCCCTTGGCTAACAGCTACTATCAGAAGACATGAGTTTCAAGGAGTTATTGCAGATGGTGGTTCTCGCATTAACTTGATGCCTGAACATACCATGAAAAAGATTGGACTACAACCTTCAATACTTGCCACCTTCATTGTAACATTAGTAGACCAAAGCATAGTAAGGCCTATGGGAGTGGTCCCTGGAGAACCAATTGAGATAGAAGGTACCATCTTTAATCTCGAATTTGTTGTTCTAAGGCTGCCATAGGTAGAAGGAAGTTTGCCCTTGTTGATTGGGAGACCTTGGTTAAGGCATGCCAATGTGTTGCATGACTGGGGTAAGGACACCATGTGGGTAAAGCAAGAGGGAAAAGAGTTGCAGAAGATATTTTTAGAAGGACCGGACAATCAAAGACATACCAGCATGATGCACACAATTGGTATTTGTATGGAAGAAGAATTGTTGGATAACCCAGAGGCAAACCTATATGAAGAAGCAAACTTATATGAAGAAGAAAACATGTGGGTTTGGCTGCATGCAGAAGACCCATCTTCTTGCTATGGAATTTTTCCAAACTCAAGTAGAGAGGAAGTCTATGAAGAAAAAGAGGACATCATTCTGGTTATTGATTCGAGTGAAACAGTCTCAATCAAAGAACATAGAAGAGAGATAGGAAGTGCAGGGCTTTACAAGGATGTGGAAGGAGAACCTGCAAGTCTTTAGAAATAGAGGGTTCCATTGGATGAAGAAGCTGGAATAGTAAAAATGAAATTTTGCTGATTCGGTCACACAATAGTTGAAACAAAGATGCAAAAGATGCAGTATGGAGGAGATAGTATTCTGATGAAGGATTTAGGGTGGCCCTACTAGACGGTCAGTATGCCCAAAAAGAAGACAAACCAAATGAAGTGCAGTAAAATTAGGGATTATGGAGGACAAAGGGTTTCTCTTAATCATCAGATCATGGCTCAAGGCATATCATCAAAACAAGTGAAGATTTTTGGATCACATGGAACTTGCAAAATCTATCCAGGTTGTACATAGCCTTCTCGTACCATTTTGTGCTTAAGGTTTACTATTTTTTATCCATTTTCATACTTTTTCTTTACGTTCTTATGCATATTAGAATCCATTACACAACCCTTTGCATGAATATTTTTTGGAATTTTTAAAGCATTTTTAGAATTTTTTTAGAATTCTTTCCAGATTTTCATCCTTTTTAAATGTCATTTTATTGATAAAATGGAGAAAAAAGGAAGCTCTCTATATTTGTGAGTGGGAAAAGTGGGAAAAGGAAGCTCATGCAAAAGATACAAGGAGAAGTGACCCAAGACCAAGAAAACCTGGGAGGATGTGGAAATCACTGCAACAATTGATGTATGATAGTTACATGGCTCATCATTGTGCCTACATGACCAAGGTAATACAAGATGATGAGCCTTCTTGTTTTGAAGATGAAATTGGAAAAGTAGATTGGGAGAAAGCTACGGATGAGGACATGGTTTTACTTTATGGAAATGAAACATGGAAGCTGGTTCCATTACTGCAAGGAAAGAAAACCATAGGCTGCAAGTGGATTTACAAGGTAAAGCATAATATTGATGGTAGCATAAGGAGGTATAAAGCATGATTAGTAGCAAAAGGATATGCACAAATATATGGCATTGATTATGAGAAAACTTTAAGAACTGTAGCTAAAATGTCTACTATCATAGCACTTGTTGCATTAGCTATAGTAATAGGATGGATTTTGCATCAGATGGATGTGAAAAATGCTTTTCTACATGGTGTGTTAGAGGAAGAAGCATACATGGACGAGCCACAAGGATATGAAGATTCAAAGAACCCAATATGTTTGTAGGTTTCAAAGACTTTATATGGGCTTAAACAAACCCCTCATGCTTGGCATTCAAGGATTGCTGACTACTTAGCCACCATTGGATTTTTTGTGTGTGATGCAAATCATTCATTATATGCAAGGAACATTGATGATGGCATCATGATTGTGGCTATTTATCTTGATGACGATTGTAGGAGGTGATAATGAAGCAAGAATTAAAGTGTTAAAGCAAATCCTCATGGAGGAATTTGACATGAAAGATCTTGGTGTGTTGCATTATTTCTTGGGCATTGAGTTTATACATACAGAAACAAGTATATGGATGTCGCAAACGCAATATGGCTTGACTATGCTGCAAAAGTATGGTATGGCTGATTGCAAGACAATTTATATGTCATTAGATGAGAATTTGAAGGTGGATACTACATCAGATGAAGCATTGGAAAATGCTACTATGTACAGGAAAGTTGTGGGAAGTTTGATATATCTCACAATTACAAGCATGATCTAAGCTACACTATTGGACATACAAGTCAATTTATGTAGGTTCCTAGGAAACCACACTTAGATGCCTTAAGATGCACTCTACGATATGTGAGTGCTACTTTGGATTATGAATTGCTTTATGAAGCTGGTATAGATTTGTAGGTTCATGGATACACTAATGGAGATTGGGCAAGCAGTATTCCAGATAGAAGATCTACTAGTGGCTTTCTATTCTCACTTGGTAGTGTAGCTATTACATGGAGCACTTAGAAGCAACCCATTGTTGCTTTGTCAAATACAAAGGCTAAGTATAGAGGTGTTGCAATTGCAGCATGTGAAGCATCATGGTTAGAGATGATACTTGCAAATTTAGGTGTGGAAGTGAAAAATCTGATCATCTTCTATTATGGTAATCTTAATAATATTCAGTTAGCATAAAATCCCTTTTTTCATACCATAGCAAAGCATATCAAGGTAAATTATCACTTCATTAGAGAGAAGGTATTAGCGAGTGATATTGATTTTGTTTATGTGAGGATAGATGAGAAAGTTTTTGGTATTTTTACTAAAGCACTGGAGCAGAGAAGTTGAAGAAGTTTCCGAAAGATGCTTGGATTATAGGACATGATGTTGAGCTTGAGGGGGAGTGTTTAGATATCAAGCTCATGTGATGATCCAAGATGACATGTATCACTTTTTCATTTCTCTCACATGTATAGTGGTCACGCTAATATATGTTAGGAATACTTCATTGTGCTTTACTAGATTTATCTATCAAGAGTGATGGCACATTTGTTTTCTTGCCAACTTGCTCATTCATCCTCATCAGCATTTTCCTTATGTCATGGTCTTTATATATTACACTTGTCGTAATGTGTTTTTAGGTCATTCTTCTAAATTCCTTTTATGTATACAAGAAGAAGAAGAAGACCATTCTTTGTCGCCTCAATCTATGTGAGTGCTCCTCTTTGAGTGTGAGAGTGTGCGAGAGTGCTCTCTTTCTTATCTCCTTCTTTGGGAGTATTGAGAACCAGATTGAATCATTTTGTCTAATCTCGATGTCCATTTCCGATCTTCATTGATGTTGAGGAATTGTTTAGTCTTATTCCAAGTCTTCCATAGAGAGCAAACCAATCTCGAGCCTCTAGGAGTCATTGGAAAGGGTGAGAATTTTGAGACCCTTCCACACTAGGAGGCCCACAAGCTTG